>JANAVB010035817.1:1897906-2195406 GCA_029216955.1 Iris pallida
ATAGTATTTTTTTCAATTTCTTGAAATTGTAAGCCAAGTTGATCACATTCCAGTTATTTTATAAAAAGTGGTATTATGCTACAAATGAATGAATAAAAGAGCTATTTCTTCTTATACTGTGTCTTCAAATTTTTCTTAAATTAATGTTGCTTCAATTTTATCTTTCATATGGTTTATCACATGTGTACGTTCTTGACTTGTAAAAGTACAATTTAGACTTATTCGATATCACATCCGTGACGATATACCGCACATATAATTTGAACTAACCAAGATCAGTAGCAAGTGTGAAAACCTCCATAACTTTTGCTTTTTCATTAGTAATACTTTCATCATCCCATTTCTGTCCATAACACCACATATATACTATATAGAGATACTACATTGGTAGATTTTGGGACTATTCATGAGCATAACGCAAGACATGCAAGACGAGAAATTAAGTAGCAAGAACAATAATTAACTTGGGGACGATGACTATATCTCTAGCTCTTCCTCTCAAGTATAGATTTTTGGAGCTAAAGGGTGTGTTGTATGTTTCTTGGTTGGGGTTTGTTATATATTTTCTGAGGTGGCTGTCATGCTCATGCTTCTTGACTTGTTAATTACTCTTTTGGTATTGATGAAGATTTTCATTAATATGCTAATAACAAGATGTCCTAATTAGATGTTGGGAATCGGATACGCCCTCATGCGCTCCGATACCGTGTGTGAGACGTTGCCGTAGCGGAATCTTAGGCTAACCCACCTGAAATAACCAACCCCCGTCTAATGGACACCAAGCACAGATAAAGACAAGTATATGGCGGTGACCACGTCACCTGGACAAATCCCAATCTCTATAACTCAGATGAAATTACAAGATTGACAAAAACTAATGTTGAACCCTTTGCCCTAATAAGTTCAACCCCCTCACCACACTCAAGAAGGAAAGAAAGAGATTACAATTGAAATCGCTCACCAACCCGTAGCAATCTCCCTAACCGAAGTTGACGATCTCTCGATTAGATCTCTTCTTCCTTCTGTCTTAGATGGCGAAGTCCTAAGAGCAAAGTACGGAATTTTCTCTTAGATTTCCTATGGACGAGCACCTCGAATCTCCACTTTTGTGCTGTGCTTTGTGCCTCCACCCTCACCCCATATATATAGGATGAGAAAAACCTATTTTAGGTTATAATAGGATTTCTTAAATAGAAAGTCCTCAAATAAGAATCTTACTACACCTAAAATAGCCCATCAACATCCTATTTTAGATTATAATAGGATCTCTTAAATAGGAAACCCTCAAATAAGAATCCTATTATATATAAAATAGCCCAGCACTAATTATGAACATCCAAATCAAATTAAATCAAATATCTAATCAGATTTGGACTCCATAAATATGCTATTACCAAATCCAGACTGGACTCCAACAATCTTCCCTTCCAGTCTGATGAGAGGGTGTTGACCCCATGGCTCCTCAACTGGACTCCATACCTGCCGTCATGCGACATAGTTTCTGCTCTCCCATGCTACTGATCTTCGATCTTCCGAGCTGCTTTTCATCTTCCTTCGTCTCCAGCTCCTTGATCGTCACGTCGACGCTAGCTGCCATGCGTAGCACCTCTTGCACTATTGGGATCCTGTCGATATCAATAACACGATCAAGACCGAAGTCCCTGACGATCAGCCTCACCGCACGTCTCGGCTGCCTGTCCCCGGCTTTCGTCTTCTACCGGAAAGTGTTAACGTTCCGACGAGCTTCTTCATCCTTGGCTGGCCTAACCAAGCAGACGGTGCGGTCCTCCTGAGATTCAAACTCCTGAACCTGTCCACCTTCGTGTCTGAACTTGAAGCTCCCCTATTCACATGCGTTCTCGAGCAGAACATCACATACTGTGCATGCCGTCGATGACCCACAGCTTCCCCTGAACTGTGTGAATGATGATGCTTCCGTCTCGGATTGAGTTGACTGCAAACCTTGATCTCTTTCCTGGCTTCGAACTGCTGAAACAGATATCGCTCCGTGAAGCTTTGGCAAACCACCCGTCGCCAAAACCGGATCCGTAGAGAAACCCCCACCTGGAGACCGACCAGCTGTCATGGGACCGACAGACTGACCCTCAATCTTTGACTCACCACCATCCGTCACTTTGTCTCGACGAACTGAATCCTCCGTATCCCTCAAAGTACGTAGAAGTCCCTCCTTAGCAAGTTCTCGACGAACCACCTACTGTCGAGCACCCCTCGAGTCTCCATCCGGTGTCTGTGGTCTACCTGTACAGCTCAGCGGCTTGAGCCTGTACATACCATAACACAAATCTCCCCGAGCCAGCTGTTGGAAACCCTTCGCAAGCATCCAATCTTTGTCCTTAAAAAGACTGCGACAGCCATTATCTGCCAGCCTCCCTACCGAAATTAAGTTGCAGCGCAAACTCGGTACATGTCGCACACCCTTGAGAACGACCTTCTCACCGAGCTCTGTTGTCAAGTGCACATTACCGATGCCTATAACTGCAGCCGTGCCCTTGTCACCCATCTTCACACGTCCAAACATGTCGTCGCGGTATGATGTGAAGATCCTCCTATGTGGAGTGACGTGATACGACGTCCCCGTGTCCATGACCCATTCGCCGTTATGACACATGTCACATGGTTCCTCTGCGTCGGTTGCTGCGATGATGATATCTTCCATTGCCGTGAGATCCTCCTGATCGTCCTTGCCTTTTGCCTTCTCGGCTTTGAGCTTCATGCAGTTCCTCTTGATATGACCCCTTTCACCACAGTGATAGCAGCCCTCCTTGCGGTCCACAATCTCAAGATTTCGGATCTTCTCCCTGTCCTCGTCTGTGAATGGGTCTTCCCTTCCCGTAGGAAGTCACCAGAGCGGACTCCTGCGATGATTTCACTTGCTTGCGTCGGACCTCCTCATTCAACAAGCTACTTGACTGCCTCCATCGTGACAACTCCATCAGGCGCGGAGTTGCTCACCGATACCACCAACGTCTCCCAGCTTTCCGGCAGAGAACTCAAGAGCAGTAGGGCCTGAAGCTCATCATCAATCATCATCTTCATCGCAGACAGCTGATTGATGATACCCTGAACCTCGTTCAGATGTTGTGCCACTGGGGCACCCTCCGTGTACTTTGAATTGACGAGTTGGTGAATAAGAAACGTCTTGTTGCCAGCCGTCTTCCTTTCGTACAGCGAATGCAGCTTCTCCCATAATGCTTTTGTTGAACTCTCCATGGACACATGGTGAAATACCGAATCATCCAACCATTGGAGGATGAATCCAACGGCCTTCCGATCCAGTCGTTTTCAGTCTTCAGCAGCTTTGTCCATTGGCTTTGCGTTGTCGCTCTCCAACAGACCATGCAAGTCCTTGCACCAGAGTAGATCCTCCATCCTTGGTTTCCAAACCGTCCAGTTTTTCCCTGTTAGGGTGATCATATGAGTGTTCATCTGCTCCGTAGACATGGTTGCCATAATCTCCAAAGCTCTGATACCAGATGTTGGAAATCGGATACGCCCTAATGCGCTCCGATACCGTGAGACGTTGCCGCAGCGAAAAGTTAGGATAACCCACATGATATAACCAACCCACGTCTAACGGACACCAAGCACAGATAAAGACAAGTATATGGCGGTGACTACGTCACCTGGATAAATCCCAATATGTATAACTCATATGAAATTACAAGATTGACAAAAACTAATGTTTAACCCTTTGCCCTAATAAGTTCAACCCCCTCACCACACTCAAGAAGAAAAGAAAGAGATTACAATTGAAATCGCTCACCAACCCGTAGCAATCTTCCTAACCGAAGTTGACGATCTCTCGATTAGATCTATTCTTCCTTCTGTCTTGGATGACGAAGTCCTAAGAGCAAAGTGCAGAACTTTCTCTTAGATTTTCTGTGGACGGGCACCTCGAATCTCCACTTTTGTGATGTGTTTTGTGCATCCATCCTCACCTCATATATATAGGATGAGAAAAACCTATTTTAGGTTATAATATAATTTCTTAAATAATAAGCCCTCAAATAAGAATCATACTATATATAAAATAGTCCAACACTAATTATAGATATCCAAATCAAATTAAATCAAATATCTAATTAGATTTGGGCTTCATAAATATGCTATTACTAAATCCAGACTGGAAACCAACATTAGAGTCATGCTTGAAGGAATGTTAACTATAGTTGCGCTATCGGAGGAAGAAAAAAAATCAGTTCTGATAAGTGTTATAGCTAGTAGACCAATGCTTTTTTGAGTTGTTCAAATTAAATTCATATAAACGGTCGCTTTTCTCATCTTTTCCGTGAAGTTATCCATTCCGGATGGAGCATTGGACTGTAACAAAACTTTTCTTGGTTTGTTCGCACCAAGTTAAAGACTCATAGCTATTCTTTATATATATATATTACCCATTCCGGATGGAGCATTGGACTGTAACAAAACTTTTCTTGGTTTGTTCGCACCAAGTTAAAGACTCATAGCTATTCTTTATATATATATATTACCCATTCCGGATGGAGCATTGGACTGTAACAAAACTTTTCTTGGTTTGTTCGCACCAAGTTAAAGACTCATAGCTATTCTATATATATATATATTACCCATTCCGGATGGAGCATTAGACTGTAACAAAACTTTTCTTGGTTTGTTCGCACCAAGTTAAAGACTCATAGCTATTCTTTATATATATATATTACCCATTCCGGATGGAGCATTAGACTGTAACAAAACTTTCGCACTACGCGTTTTATAAATACTGATAATATTTTATGTAGCAAAGTAAATATACAACCAAATTTATTAAATAAATTACTATTTTTTCTATTAGTAATTTTTTATTTTTGAAATAGCGATACCATCTTATTTAACAAATGAAACATTCAATGAAACTTACTCAACAGAAATATTAACATATGTCTAATAACGTGGTACATAATCTAAAAGATGTTAAGTTTGAACCCAAGAGTATACAAAACCAAATATTATCTTTTAGATTATGTAGATAATATGAGAGATTTTAAACGTCATTTAGATTGACGTCAAAATTAAATTAGATATTGTTTTTATAATCTTTTTTAAAAAAGAAATAATTTTAAATTTAGGTATTAACGTTATTTAGATTAAGAAATTTTCCTATTGTATGAAGAGCCCTCCAAGTAAACTTAAAGTCATTTAGAATGATGTCATAATTAAAAAATTAAAAATTAAAAAGGAAGATATCTGTAAGAGATGGGAGAAGAAAGCTTTTGTCGTTATCAATTCTTATTAGAAAATCTAAATAAAGAAAGATGCGAAAGTCCATCATAGAATAGAAAAGTTGGTTAACGTATTCTAAAATTTAAATTGGTGAGTAAAAATATCGTTATTATCTTCAAATAAATTTAATTTAACTGTGTACTTATCTAAATAAATGTGATTTAACTATGCATATATCCTTAAATATTTGATACCATGTTATCTATTTGTTATAATTATGCACTATTAATATATTTGAAATTTGAAATGAAATTTGAGCAAGAAATATGATGATGGGATTCATAATATTAATTAAATATGGTCTATAATATTAACTAATTAAATATATGGTCCAAAAGGTATGGTAGTTGTCTTATCCAACACACGGGTTGCATTTGCAACATGGCTATACATTCGTTATAAAGATTAATTTATTTTGAAATTAAATCTAGTCCAAATATAACATTCTAAATTTAATATTTGAACAACTTTAATCTTGTTCAATAATCTAAAATACATTACCCACGCTGTTAGGTAAGATAATATTATTGTATTCTCAAAATTTTATGTATCGGTTAAGATGATATTATAAGAATAAAATCTTTGTGCTTTATCTTCAAATCAAGTGCACCTTATCTTTGTTGTTACTAAGAGGAGATATTTTAGATTGAATAAAATTTTAAATAGTAATTTCACTAATCTATACTTCCAATAATACTCAGGTTGCGTTTGGTTCATTGTAATGTAATCGTAATCGTAATGGAATTGGGTTTGTAATGTAATTGAGTTTGTAATGTAATGGAATTACAATTACATTACTATGTTTGGTTGAAACATGTAATCAAACCATGTAATGTAATGTTAATTGCATTCATGTGTTTGGTTTACCATGTAATGTAATTGAATTTTTAATTTAATATTTTTTTTAAAATACAACATAAAATTTAAAAAGTTGATCAATACAAAATTTCAAAAATTTAAAAAGAAAAAAGAAAAAAATTAAAAATAAATAATAAAAAAGGGGAGAAATGGTTTGTTTTCTGCTAAAAAAAGACCAAAAACGAAAAAAAAAGAAAAAAATAAAAAATACCAAAAATGACAAACGAACAAAACAGAAGAAAAAAAACCAAAAATGAAAAAGCGATAAAAAAGAAAAACGACAAAAAAAAGGATCAAAAATGTGAAAACCATAAAAGTGACCAATATGATAAAAAAAATGACTAAAAACAAAAAAAAATGACAAAAAACAACAATAAATTAAAGGGAAAAAAGGACGAAAAATGCCCAAAATCAAAAAAAAAGGGCAAAAAATGAACAAAAACGACAAAAAAAGAAAAAAAAAATGACAAAAAAGATAAAAAAGAGCAAAAAAATAAAAACGATAAAAAGGAACAGAAATGACAAAAAACGAAAATACGAAAAAAGACCAAAAACAAGAGGGAATTAAAACGAGTAAAAAACGGCAAAAAGATTAAAAAACTTGCAAAAAAATTCAAAAAAACGACAAAAAAGGGAACAAAACGACAAAAACGACTAAAACAACAAACAAAAAGAAAAAACGAGCATAAACGACCAAAAAAAAGTGAAAAAAGACCCCAAAAAAAAGCAAAAAAAGGATAAAAAAGCGACAAAAAACATGCAAAATCGACCAAAAAGATAGAAGACGATAAAAACGTGAAAAATGGTCAAAAAGGTACAAGATCGACAAAAATCGATAAATAACATGCAGAAATGGCAAAAAATGTGCAAAATCGACAAAAAAACGATAAAAAAACGTAAAAAATTAACCAAAAACGATAAAAAAGGCAAAAAATGAACAAAAACGACAAAAAAAATGGCAAAAAGAACAAAAAAAAAGGGACAAAAAACGACAAAAACAAACAAAACAACCAAAAACGAACAAAAATGACAAAAAATGAACAAAACGACAAAAAACGGAAAAAAAAACAACAAAAAATGATAAAAAATGAACAAAAGCGACAAAAAATGAACAAAAAAAGGACAACAACGACAAAAAAACCGAATAAAAATGACAAAAATTACAAAAAACGAACAAAAACGAACCAAAAACAACAAAAAAAAGGACAAAAACGAAAAAAAAAACAAAAACAACGAAAAACGAACAAAAATGACAAAAAAAGGAACAAAAACGACAAAAAGGGACAAAACGACAAAAAAAAGAACAAAATGACAAAAAACGAACAAAAACGACAAAAAAAAACGAACCAAAAAAAGGACAAAAACGACAAAAAACCGAACAAAAATGAAAAAAAAGCGAACAAAAATTACAAAAAACGAACAAAAACGACAAAAGAGGAACAAAAAGGGACCAAAACAAACAAAAAATTGACAAAAACGACAAAAAAATAAACAATAACAACGAAAAACGAACAAAATGACAAAAAACGAACAAAAACGACAAAACCGGACAAAAACAACAAAAAAAAACAAACAAAAACAACAAAAAACGAAAAAAAATGACAAAAAAACGAACAAAAACAACAAAAAAACGGACCAAAACAACAAAAAAGGACAAAAACGAACAAAAAAACGAACAAAAACAACCAAAAACGAACAAAAATAACAAAAAACGAACAAAAACGAAAAAAACGACAAAAAGGAACAAAAACGATCAAAAACGACAAAAAACAAACAAAAACAACATAAAATGACAAAAAACGAACAAAAATGACAAAAAACGAATAAAAACGACCAAAACCGAACAAAAATGACCAAAAACAAAAAAAAACAACAAAAATGACCAAAAACGAACAAAAAGACCAAATTATAGCATACTAACCTTCCGCTTAAGTTGTAATGTAATTGCGATTACATAGGTTTTATGATGTAATTGAGTTTAGAAGAAACTGATGTAATGTAATCAAACTTGTAATCGCGATTACATTACATCTAATTTTTTTTGTCCAACCAAACATTCCAGTTAGATTGACAACGTAATGCCAATTACATTACGTTGTCCAATCCTGCAAACTAAACGGGCCCTTAGTTTTTTTTAGACAAACAATAATGCTGAATTAGTTATGATACTTGCCCTAGAAATCGAATATGAAGTAGTTTTTTAGTATCATTTTATTCTTTTAAAGTAGTTACATGGTATTGGTTGCTGCCTTTCATAACAATGATGATAAATAGATGAAATAGAACTATAACAAAAATTATCATTCACGAAATAAATGAAATCCAAGGCACTAACAAAATGACTTCCCATGCGAAAGGCATATAAGAGTAATCTGGAACTAAAATATATAAAGGAACATATACAACGTAAGAAGAAATAAGTAATGTATCCTCATCAATAGAACATCATATAGGACGACCTGGTTGAACTTGGCGAACACGGCAACCCAAGACTTGATATCATCACTATCAACATCCTTTGAATCGATGTGCTTCCTACAGTATTGGATAATCATGCAAAGAATCCTGCAATTGACGTCGTGGACGGTGATCATGTTCTCGGCACATTCGCCCTCGATCATATGGCAAATGGTCGAGACGCCATGGCAACCGCCGCCTCCACCTCGAACTACTCTCCATCGGAACTCTTCAGTATGTTCACCTTCTTTGCCTAGGAAGTCATTGAAGGGACTCTCGTTGGATTAAAAAAAAAGAGATTGAAAAACTTACAGAAACAATTAGACAGAAAGATAAAGAAATATTGCATAAACGTGAAACAATTAGACAGAAAGAGAAAGAAATACTGCAGAAATGTGAATGCACGATTAGGAGGTTACACGGTTTTGGAAATAGTGGATTGGTTTTAGATAATGGGATGTAAATGACATTCTTATCCTTACATGTACCTAAGAATCATTCTAATCCAAATAATCTATCTATATAATCCAATACCCCTGGTATTTGGATTATATAATAGTATAGAAGTATAGATTAATTTATTTTGAAATTAAATCTAGTCCAAATATAACATTCTAAATTTAATATTTGAACAACTTTAATCTTGTTCAAGAATCTAAAATACATTACCCACGCTATTAGGTAAGATAATATTATTGTATTCTCAAAATTTTGTGTATCGGTTAAGATGGTATGATAAGAATAAAATCTTTGTGCTTTATCTTCAAATCAAGTGCACCTTATCTTTGTTGTTACTAAGAGGAGATATTTTAGATTGAATAAAATTTTAAACTACATAGTAATTTCACTAATCTATACTTCCAATAATACTTAGTTTTTTTTAGACAAACAATAATGCTGAATTAGTTATGATACTTGCCCTAGAAATCGAATATGATGTATTTTTTTAGTATCATTTTATTCTTTTAAAGAAGTTACATGGTATTGGTTGCTGCCTTTCATAACAATGACGATAAATAGATGAAATAGAACTATAACAAAAATTATCATTCACGAAATAAATGAAATCCAAGGCACTAGCTAACGAAATGACTTCCCATGCGAAAGACATATAAGAGTAATCTGGAACTAAAATATTAACAAAGGAACATAAGAAGAAATAAGTAATGTATCCTCACCAATAGAACATCATATAGGACGACCTGGTTGAACTTGGCGAACACGGCAACCCAAGACTTGATATCATCACTATCAACATCCTTTGAATCGATGTGCTTCCTACAGTATTGGATAATCATGCAAAGAATCCTGCAATTGACGTCGTGGACGTGATCATGTTCTCGGCACATTCGCCCTCGATCATATGGCAACTCTTCAGTATGTTCACCTTCTTTGCCTAGGAAGTCATTGAAGGGACTCTCGTTGGATAAAAAAAAAAGAGATTGAAAAACTTACAGAAACAATTAGACAGAAAGATAAAGAAATATTGCAGAAACGTGAAACAATTAGACAGAAAGAGAAAGAAATATTGCAGAAATGTGAATGCACGATTAGGAGGTTACATGGTTTTGGAAATAGTGGATTGGTTTTAGATAATGGGATGTAAATGACATTCTTATCCTTACAAGTACCTAAGAATCATTCTAATCCTTATATATATATATATATATATATATATATATATATATATATATATATATATATATATGTGTGTGTGTGTGTGTGTGTGTGTGGATATCGAACATTTTTTTTTTTTTGAAATCCCACGCACACACACACACAATTGGAGGACTCGAACCTTGCTTGTCCCTCCGGGTGTCCGCTCTAATACCACTAGGCTAGAGAGCTCCGACGATATCGAACATCTTCAAGGTCGCTTTCAACGCCTAGATGACGAAAAGTGCATGATCTCCCTAACCCCATCGAGCATGCACTATGTTTGGTTTAAGTTTTGGAAACTTGAAAATAATTTTATTATTTATTTTTTTTACTCATGTTTGGTAATTCTGAAATTGAAAATTGGAAAGAAACAAGGGGCTTCAGTTTCAGATGTGGGAAATTAAAACTTAATGTTCCGAATATTTTCGTTTTTCTAAAAGTGTTGGTTTGGTATATTAATTATAATTTTTTTGCACGAAAATTTCCTCACATTTCTAACTTCTATCCCATTTAACAATATCATTATGGGATTAATGAAATGGTATTTTTTTAAATTAAAAAATTCAGATTCTCATTCATGTCTGAACCAAACGTGGGAACCATAAAAAATTAACTTCTATCTCATATAACAATAGCATCATGTAATTAATGAAAAATGGTATCTGCAAAAAATTAAAAAAATTATTCATATCTGAACCAAATATAGAAATTGAGAAATTGATATTGTTTTTTTTACGTTCTGAAGCTAACCAAACATGGATATGAGGACGTTGAATCCATTTTCCGTGGAAAACAATAAAAAAATAAATTTCGAGAAATACTAAACCTTCTTAATCCAAATGCCACCTTATGACCTTTGATGTCTTGTCATTGTTCTACTTACCATACCGGTGGTCGTCGTGTACAACAATGTTCTTCATGTCAGGATAAACATGCCATACTGAATCAAGAATCTTGAAATCCACTTCAGGTAATGAATACCATAACTAGAAAGAAAAGTTCAGACAACTGTAATGTATATGTAGTCCCAATCTATCTCCATCTCTAGATGTAACATATATTTGGCTTTGGGAATACCTTCATACGAAAAAGACATTGTTAAAGACACGTAAAAAATTAATCTCTTGACACTGTCAAGGAAGCCGGTTGCGCTTCAGCTTGACAAAACCTTACCAAGTAACTAAAATTTTTGTCATTACTTTCATGAAAATATTGGCCAAGAAAGAAAAAAGGTCCGAATTTAGAGACCTCGCTCGAACTAAAATTGACCGTATTAATTTTTAGTTCTGACTTGGCCGTAACCGATAGAGGTCGTCTAGTTTACACTGAAGAAACCATTTTGCAGGCGTGTGTGTAAAAATTGTGGATAGTAAGTCCAAATGGCATACAATATAGTGTGCGCAAAGTCTCGTATGTTACGTTGGACAACGCAAAAGGAAAATAAATAGAGGTTGTCTAGTTGACGGTGGAGCAACAATTTTACATGGACAGGTAGTATATGCCAAACTATTTATTGGTGGTACCCAACACACCTCCCTCTTTGGTATCTTCGAACATTTGAAAGCTACTTGTCAATGAGAAATAAAGTATGGATCAATCCGAGAAAAAATAATTGTTTTAACCAAATGAAGCTATTAATTGACAGATACATGTTTTTTCAGTATACGCTAAAAAAAATCATTAAGGAGAATGATTAGGTTGTAAAGTGTTATATGCGCATTCTAGCCACTTGAATTACCAATGGAAGTTATGAAAGTGTTAAATTTTAAAGGAGAATGATTGGGTTAGCCAAACCCTTAAGGAGACCAGTAAAAGGTGCTTCGATTCCACAAAGAAAATATGAACCCTATATATGATGGTGGCATGCCCACCAGATCAAGTCACAACCTTGTATGTAATGAAAAAATTAGAAATAGAATTCACGCCAACTCCATTGCTATAAGTGTCAACACCCTTACAATTCTCAAGATAAAGATACAAATACAAATATCGCAAAAAATTTAATCCTTACAGGACTCTCACCTAATAATGGTTGTGCAATATTAAAGACGGTGACGATCTCGACCTAAGGAAGCATATGACTCTCTCTCTCTCTCTCTCTCTCTTAGGAATTCCTTTCCATGTATTAAAGAGCAAAAACCTACAAGAACACGAATCTCTTAAAGAATTTGGCAGATCTTTCATGAACATATATATATATATATATATATATATATATATATATATATATAAAAGAGCATTGATAGGAAATTCTCCTTAATTTCCTATTTATAAAAGCTAAGAAACCCTAATTGCTTTCGTAACCCTAATGTAACTCATAATTGCTCTCGAGGGTGGATTTTTTTTTTTTTAGATCTAGCTTGAATTGGGAGATGCTCCCTCATGTCTTAAAATCAAGCTACACCTAAAAAAAACTCACCCTCTAGACTGAGAAGAGGATGTTAACCTTATGGCTCCTCAAGCGCGTACTCCATGCATATTGCTCTATTACAAAATTCGTGCTCATTGTTATCATCTGTTGACATGCTATACAAAGGGGTCTATAGGTTCTCCTTGAGACATCTCATTATACTCAATATATATAAATCCAATCATATGTAGGCTTAAAATACAATCTTATGTAGGCTCAAAATTCAATCTTATGTAGGATTACCATATATATGGTCAAAGCCAAAAAATATCATAGGCCTACTTTTGGACATTTTCCTTCATCATCGACTTCGGGCTGCTCCACGTCATTTGTCGTCTCGGGCTACTCCATCCTTGTCGTCTTTAACTGTCATACGTAGCATAAATAAGATCTCACCGAGATCAATTATTCAACCAAGACCGACGTACCTGACCCCCAGCCTAACTGTGAATCTTGATGGCGTGCTCCTGACTTTTGTCTTCCACCGGAGCGTGATCTTATTACGAAAGGCTATCTTCCCCTTGGTTTTATAGATCAAGTGAATGTTGCAATTCTCATGCAGTACAAGCTGCCCAACATGTCTACCATCATGTTTGTCAAGAAAGCTTTCATGTACATCTGCATCCTAGGACATCGAAGGTCCACAACTCCCCCTCCCAAAATTGTGCAAATAAATTTGTATCCATCGTCCCTTGAGTCGACTTCACCCTGTTGTCTCATTTCTGGCTTCGAACTGCTGAAAATGCCATTGTTCCAATAAGCTCTGACACCCTTTCCGTAATACATGTTCTCTCTTATCAATATTTTATACGGATACACGAGTGTATATATTTTTCGTACTTCATCTTCTCTCATAATCCTTGTTTTCGATATCTTGATCAAGATATTTGAGTTTTCTCATATTTTTTTGAGTTCGTGATACCGATCTTGTAACACGATTCTCTTAGTACGTGCTCTTGATCGTCGATTAGTGTCATGCTCATATTCATTGATTTCAATGTTGATGAGGTTTTTTCTATTGACAAACTACGGATCTTTGTTCAGGTTTATAGTTTCTACGTCATATTATTCTCTTAGTACGTGTTCTTCACTACAACAAATATGACCTACAATAACAGTTTTTCTATAGCGTTCAAGTGTCCCTGCTATAGAATGTTATCAACAATAGCGTTCTTCTTGCAGTGCTATAAAAATATGAGAAATTTTGACTTACCCCCCCCACTTGAATTACCCTAATTCAAGATGCACCCCACAGTTTTGTAAAAATGTATAGTACCCGCCATTTTGGACGGAAACCGTCAAAAAAATATTTTTTGGACCAAAATGCCCCTGTCTTCCTCTTTCCTCTAACCCACTCCCCCCTACGGCCACCGTCCCTCCCGCCGTCGCTGCTGCTGCTGCCGGAGGCTGCTCCCCCCTCCCAGTCCCCGCTCCCCCCTCTCCCCCCTCCGTGGCCACCGCCCCTCCTGCCGCCGCCGCTGCTGCCGGAGGCCGCTCTCCCCCTCCCTGTCTCCGCTCCCCCCTCCCCGCCTCCGTCCCCTCACCTCCCTGGTGGCAGCAGTTGCAACAACAACAACAGTAGCAGCGGCGGCAGAGTAGCAGCGACGGGAGGGGCGGTGGCCGCAGGGGGGGGAGGGGGCGGAGGTGGGGAGGGTGGGGGAGCGGGGACTGGGAGGGGGGAGCGGCCTCCGGCAGCAGCATTGGCGGCAGGAGGGGCGGTGGCCGTATGGGGGGGAGCGGAGGGATGGAGCGGAGGCGGGGATGGGGGAAGCGGCCTCCGACAGGAGCATCGGCGACGGCGGGAGGGGTGGTGGTCGCGCGAGGGGGACAGTGGGTTAGAGGAAAGAAGAAGGTAAGGGCATTTTGGTCCAAAAAATATTTTTTTGACGGTTTCCGTCCAAAATGGGGGATACTATACATTTTTGTAAAATTGTGGGGTGCACCTTGAATTAGGGTAATTCAAATGGGAGGTAAGTCAAAATTTTTCTAAAAATATCTATTTATAGTGTTTCCTAAATATTATAGAATCTATATTATCTATGTTTGTATGTCAAAGCAGATCTATATCATTCATCTATTTTATTCCTAAGCCCGATTCAGGCGCTCGTTTTTTTTTTTCTTTCCACCTAAAAATTTCCCCGAGCCTACCAAACCCTACTCCTCCTTAGAGCTGTCAAGACGGGCCGGCGGGGCGGGCCGGCCCGTAACCCACCATAACCCACCATTTGGCGGGACGGGGCGGGCCGACCCACCATTTTGGCGGGCTGAAAAAATTCTAACCCAGCCCAACCCACCGGCGGGCCGCAGGCTAGGCGGGCCGGCCCGCTTAATTGTTTTTAATTTTTAATTATTGTTTAGTTTCTTAAAAAGAAAAAAAATCATATATATAATATTTTCTACTCACTCTCATATGCATCAAATTACAAGTAAAATACAAGAAACATTATATTAGTAGATATTTCTTTAAATCACCTTCATTCATGTAAATAAATGACCAAATTTAATATTTTATACGTCATTACTTGCATTAAATGAGAATTTTTATCATTTATAATACATATCTCATATATGTGCTAAATAAAAAAAATTAAAATTTTTATAAAAAAATAGATGGCGGGCCAACCCACTTGGCCCGCGGGCTAGCCCACCGCGGGACGGACTACTAGCGGGCCAGCCCACCTAGGCCCGCCTATTTGGCGGACTCCTAAATGCTCGGCCCAACCCATCTTTTTGGCAGGCGGGGCGGGCCGGCCCAACGGGCCGGCCCAACGGGCTTAGCCCATTTTGACAGCTCTACTCCTCCTCATACTCTCCTTCCTCCCCAAATTTTTTCCCGAGCCTCATACTCCTCTTCCTCCATCTCTCCTCCCCCTCCCTCGTCTCACCAAAATCTACTCTCCTAAATTCTCCACCAAACCCTAAACCTAACCCCTAATCTCCTCCGCTTCGCCTACGTCCATGCCGTCATCGAGGACGTATGGACAGAGAGAGGACCTTCTAAATTCCTCGGAGGAGCTGTCAGAGGGGAGGATGGAGGCAGCCTCGTCGAGGGATGAGTAGACCTCGAAGGAGCTGTCAGTGGGTAGGAGGAGGGTGGAGGCAGCCTCGTCAACGGACGAGGCTATGAAGGTGGTGTGGTCTCGGCATATGCAAGGGTGGAGTACCAGGGGCATGGGGTCGGCGTTCCTTGAGGCATTCGCGGATTACGTCGTGGACCAATATTTTGACTCAACAAGTGTTGAAGAGGTCTCCTTTCGTCTTCTTATTCAATTGTGTGACTCCATTATTTTATCATTGAAATCTATTTGATGAAGTTCTTACAAGAGAAAGCTGTATTGATTTAAACTCTTGAATTTATGTTTACTTTATTTTCTTTCGATCAGGCCATATTTCCTCGATGAAGCACAGATTCCTTTCTTCTTCTCAAACTTCTTTTGCAGATCTAAGCTGATTGGAACCTCTTGAGAGAGGTTTGTAATTTACTATTAGTGCTTTCTATTGTCGTAGGCAAGGATCTGCCACATCCAATAGTGGAACCACATGATGATGATCCCTCTGATCAAAGAGGAAGCTGAAGATGTAGAAGAAGAGCCTTTAGTAAGACACAGTTCTAGATGCATTTCTTCCAGAAATGTGTATGCACAAGGGGTCAATAGTCCTGCATCTAGTCCTCAGCGACAGGAGAATGGTAACCATCAGCCTAGTGGAGACGCCTTTCCTTCCGATAAGGTACCATATCAATTTTGAAACAATAATATTTGTCTTCATCCGGATAGAATTGATTTCCGTGGAGCATGATGAAGCTGTTATGCTTGAGGCTGCTATGTTGGACGGGATTCCTGAGGGTACATAGTCATTTTGAAAGAGAGGTCTGCTTTCTATATCTTCAGTTCATTTTCATTTAGAATTTCAAGGTCTGACACATGCAAGATCTCTATGTATTTTGCAGATTTTTTCATGTGTTTGCAGAGACAATAACTTAGCCTGAGTAAGGCAAATAATTATAATTTTCAATGGTAATGTTCAAGAAATTAAACAAGTTCTAATTCTCAATTGTGACTTTAAGATTGTTTTTGTTCGGAGTTGTTTTAAGGTTATGAGTTCTCTTTGGCAGATGAGCATGTTGGTATTGATGTGGAGAGGTCATTGGTATTAGCTTCAAAGAATGGTATATTTATGTAGTTTATATTGTAGTAGATGTTCATGGCAAGGGAGATTACAAGCTGAAAGTTGGAACTGTTAGACTGACCAAATTTGGCAGCAACTTGAATACATTGTGGTAGAAGTTTATAGAGCCACAAAAATATTTGTAAGGCAAATATTATCTTGCTATCTTTGTGAAAATTATAATTCTAGTCCACAGATACATTGATGGGACAAGGATGTGGTCACGACGGTGAAAGCAGGAAATAACTTTGTAGGGAGTCTAGGGTCACAAAAAAGAAGTAAAAATTTCTATGATTAGTTTCAAAATAAATAGCAAACATTTGATCTGTTTCCAAAATATAATCTTCATATATCCTTCTAAATATGTCATATTAATTGTTAGTCCTGAATACCCTTCTAAATATGTCATATTAATGTCCTATATTTTTGTACGACAGAAGTTGTGGTATTTAAATTTGTTAGAGGTTGGATATGAAGAAAACCTATATTTTCTTTTTCCTCATGCAATTGTTCTTTCAAGATATTAACTCTTATCAATAGATTATTACTATCAATTACTTTGTTAATTCTTTGTCATCATGTTGACTGTCGGACCACTACCAAAATATGTCATATCAGCGACGCAAAGGTAAAACGTCGCTACTTTTTGGCAACTTAGCGACTCACTGTTAGCGACTATCAGCGACGTATTGCGACTGCATTTAGTATAACAAAATATAACGTCGTTGGAAAGTCAGTGTACGTCGCTATATTATTATTTTCAGCGACGATTAGCGACGTTTAAATATAACGTCGCTAATGTATTAAAATATAGCAACGTTTAGCGACGTCTTCTTTTCTAGACGTCGCTAAGTTTCTAATGTCCAGCAGATCGGATTTTCCTTTCCCCCCATTCTTACTCGAAAATTTTCCAAAATTTTTTCATTCTCCCCCCAACATTCTCCTCCTTCACCGTTCCTCCGCCTCTTCTGAGCTCCTCCTCCCCCGACCGCCCTCCTCCACCGACCGTCGTCCTCATCCTCCTCCGCTGCTGTGTAAGCTCCTCCTCTACCGACTCCCCTCCTCCTCCACCGCGAGCTCCTCCTCCATCGACCCCCTCCTCCTCCACCGTGAGCTCCTCCTCCTCATCTCCGGACTCCTCCTCCACCGCCGACCTCCTCCTCCACCGCTAGCTCCTCCTCCTCCTCTCCGGGATCCTCCTCCACCCTCCGCCTCTCTGGGCTCCTCCTCCAGTGCCGACCTCCTCCTCTCGGCCATCCCCTTCCTCGGTCAGGTAAAGCCTAACCCGATATCCTATCTGAGTTTAGACACAACACAGACACGAATAAGACACGAACACATATACTGACACGACATGGGACATGACACAGACCCTAACCCTAACCCTATCTGAGTTTAGACACAGCCTTACGTACGGCCTCGTGTACAATACGATGCAGTGTTAGTGTATGTGTCATGTGTTCAATACAAGGACATGGGAATGACTCTTCAAAACTGAGACACGACTTGGGTTATTAGTATCTGTATGTGTGTGTGGTTGATAGAGGTGTGTGATGAGGGTGATTGTGCTCAGTCACATGTAGGCCAATAAACAACAGCAATATCGGTATATGTGCTTACATAGATAGAAAATTGTTACATTGATAATTACATGAATGCAAAGCGGGTATTAGTATTGTGTTATATGTGGTACCAATCATGTATGGAATTTGAGTTTAGGTAGGGGCAGCAGTTAGGGAGAAGTCTGATACCATGTTTAGTACTTGGGTGCATCAATAACCTGAAAATATGGGTGTCATATGCTAGTAGGCCAAGTATGTGAGAGTAGGTATTAGTGTTAGATGACTATATTAGTATCAAGATGAATATATTACTTTTACAAGCCTTTGAACGATGTGCATGTATCTATCTTACAGAAGTATCTAAAAATGGATATGAATTACTATTTGCGGCATCGTTCGTGGATGTACAACCGTCATCCTGATGACATGTGCGGTGTGTGGGATGAATTCACTGAGAGTGTACAGCAGTTCCTGCAGTTCGCCAATGCGTTCCTTCAGTACATGGACGGTACCAAATTTAAGTCTCCGTGTGTGAGATGTCGCAACTTGAAATATCATCTAGAACTGGAAGTCACATCATTTATACTCGAAGGGTTTCATGCCGAATTACTATCAGTGGACCGCGCACGGAGAACTTGTGTCTTTAGCATCGGAGTCGGACCTTATGTGGATGTCCACAACCACGCTGCTTACGACGATGGGTGGGTGAATATAGTTTTTGACACGGCGGGGCCTAGTTTCGATCCGGACAATCATGATGCAGTCGAGGAGGCACCGAACGCCGATGCTGCAAAGTTCATGGAGTTGCTGGAGAATGCAAGGACTCCATTATATCCTTGTTGTGAGGATCATTCACCGTTGGAGGTAGTTACAAGATTGTTGAGCATCAAGTCCGATTTTAACATGCCGCAAGATTGCTACAATCGACTGATGGAGTTGATTATAGAGATCTTGCCTGAGGGTGCTAAGTTGCCTATAGACTTCTATCGGTCTAAAAGGATGGTGAGATCGCTCTGGAGGGGATACGAGAAAATCGATGCATGTCGCAACGGGTGCATGTTGTACTATAAAGACGACAAGGATGAAGATGCCTGCAGATTTTGTGGTGCTAATCGCTACAAAGGCAGTGTTAGAGGAAGGTTTGTCGGTACAAGGAAGCCTACCGATTCGATGCAATACTTGTCATTGACGCCGCGGTTGCAGTGGTTGTTTATGGTGAAGGAGACTGCAGAAAACATGAGTTGGCATAGGCGAAAACAGATCGAAGGAGTGTTGGATCATCCATCTGATGGAGAAGCATGGAAGCACTTTGATCGAGAGTATCCAGATTTTGCTTTTGATCCGTGTAATGTTAGATTGGGGCTTTGCTCCGACGGTTTTACCCCATTCGGACTTTCTGGCTCCCAGTATTCGTGTTGGCCTGTGATCGTCACTCCGTACAATCTATCGCCTTGGATGTACATGAAGACTCCGTATATGTTTTTCACCGTTATTATCCCAGGTCCGAACAATCCGAAGAGGAACATCGATGTGTATTTACAGCCATTGATTGATGAGTTGAATCAGTTATGGGAAGTAGGTTCCAACACGTACGATGTTTCTATAAAGCAAAATTTTCAGATGCGGACAACACTTATGTGGACCATCAACGACTTTCTGACCTATGGAATGTTATCTGGATGGAGCACGCATGGTCTTCTTTCATGTCCGTATTGCATGGACCGCACTAAAACTTTCTGTTTGAAACACGGAGGCAAATCGTGCTTCTTCGATTGTCATCGACAATTCCTGCCGAAGGATCATCCGTACCGGAGGAACATGAATGTTTTTCGTGCCGGCGTTGTGGAGAAGGCTAATCCACTGCCAAGGTGGCCCGGATACACGATATGGGAAAAGGTAAAAGATTTACCAAGAGCTATTGAAGAGCCTGCTAAGGGCTACAAGTGTGACGGATTTGGTCGCACTCATAACTGGACGAAGATGAGTATATTCTGGGATATGCCATATTGGAGCACCAATCTGATTAGACATAATCTTGATGTCATGCATATCGAGAAGAATGTGTTTGACAACATAATTAATACTCTAATAGACGTAAAGGGGAAGACGAAAGACAATCCAAAGGCTAGATTGGACTTGGAAGAAATATGTAGACGTCTTGCATTGCATTTGATAGAGGAGGGGAATGAGATGTTGAAGCAGCCTAAGGCAATTTTCTTATTGGAGAAGGAGGATAAAGTGAGACTTTGTAGGTGGATTCAAGGCCTAAAATTTTCAGACGGTTACGTTTAGAACTTGAAAAGATGTGTCGACCTCAAGGAGAACAAACTGACGGGTATGAAGCGCCATGATTGTCACGTATTCATGGAGAGGTTAATTCCGATTGCATTTCGGGAATTCTTACCCCAGGTTGTTTGGGATCCATTGACTGAGCTTAGCATATTGATATTCTTCAGAGATCTTTGTTCTACTAAGTTGCTCGTCGATCGTTTAGAAAAGCAAGAAAACGATATTGCGGTAACATTGTGCAAGCTCGGGAAGGTGTTTTCTCCTGAATTCTTTGACTCCATGGAGCATTTGCCAATTCATCTTTCCTACGAGGCACGTGATGGTGGGCCCATCCGTTATCGGTGGATATACCCGTTTAAGCGGCATTTGAACCACCTAAAGAGAAAGGTGAAAAACAAGGCTCGGATTGAGAGTTCTATTTGTGAAGTCTATGTTCTCGAGAATATTACAAACTTCTGCTCGACGTATTTTAAACCTCATGTTGCTACGAATAGAACGAGAGCACCGAGAAACGACGATGGATATCAAGAATCTAATGATGGAATATTGAAAGTATTCAATGCGTGCGAAAAGCTTTCGGGAAAAATGAAGAAAAGATATTTGAATGACGAAGAGCTAAGGGCTGCTCAGTTGTATATATTACTCACTTGCGACGAGGATGAAGTGGAGAAGCTAGAGGTGTAAGTAATTAATGATGAGTTTACATCATCTCAATGTAATAGTATAAGCTAATATTATAGTACTAATCGGCGGTTGCTTCGTTGTTTTTCAGCACATATAATGATGAGTTGAGGTCGGTTAGACCCTACATAACAGACGAAGCATTTGAACAAGAAATGAGACGTCATTTTCCTTCCTGGTTGAGCGCATATGTAAGCAATTCGGTAATTACTGATCTCTTCTAATGCAACTGCACAATAAATAACTTACTATTGCTTCTTTGGTATTCAGGTCGATTGTTTAATTTCACCCGAGATTGAATCAATTAGAACCCTTGCCAAGGGACCAATTACTGCCGTTAAAATATGGCCAAGTTACTGTGTGAATGGTTTTAGGTTCAAGTCGACAAATGCTCCGATCAGAGACAGCTTTCTGGATCTTGATTCTACGAAAACAGTTGTTTGTATATCAAATTTTCGAACTACAAAGACGTCGATCCAGGCAATGATTTCTTTGGCATCTTGCGAGAGATTGTGGAGTTGACATATAATTATGGCAGAGAACATGCTAAGATCGTGTTGTTCAAGTGTAAATGGTTCGATCCGATAGAAAATCAACATTGGAAAATTGACAAGCATGATCTTGTGGATATAAACTACAAGCGTAGATATCAAGGCTACGAACCATTTGTCCTATCAACTCAGGCTCAGCTCGTGTACTTCACAACTTATCCGAGACGGAAAACAACGAGATATGAATGGTGGACAGTATGCAAGACTAAAGCTAGAGATACCTTTGACGTTGGCGAAAAAGCTTATCAGGAGGACGAGCTACCTCTTATAACAAATATTGTTGATATGGACTCCCCGAAAGTTACTCATTACACGACTAATAATGTAGAAGAGGTAGAATTATTCGAAGAGGAAGGCGAAGTCGACGAAGGCGAAGATGAAAGTGAAGATGAAGAGAAAGAGGAAGATGAGGTCAAGGAAGACGAACAAGATGAATATTCTGAAGATAATTGAGAGAGATGTACTTTTTTTCTTCTTATTATATGTAGACTTGGTTATCTGGATTATCTGGACTTTGATGTTTTTATAGAATGTACTATCTGAACTTAAGATGTTTCTTGTAGAATGTACTATCTGAATTTAAATGTTTCTTGTAGAATGTACTTTCATATTTCTGACTATAGAATATACTTAGTTGTTATCTAGTCTCTGTTATTTGTTGTATCATCATATGTTGTTATCAGGTATGACAGGACGACGCGGATCGTTCGACAGGTCCCGACGTGGGGGACGGGTTCTCCTCCGGTACTTCCTACTGGTACTGGCTCTGGATCATCGTCGCCGAGTACTCCAGTGTATCGATCAGTACCTCCGCCTGTCACGACGTTACATGGCATATCTCCTGGGACGAGTAGTTCCAGGCCTGACACTGCTTCCTCGTCTAGAGTTCCTCCTGCTGACACTGCTTCCTCGTCTAGCGTTCCTCCTACTGATACGATGATGGAGACAGATGAGCATATGGAGGAGGCTGAGCCGACGTCGGACCAGTATCAGGCAGATGATCCGTGCGCACCTCCGAAGGAGACGAGGACGGAGATCTGGGCCGATGGTACAAAGTAAGTGTTTTGGTTTATCATATATATCGTTTATTTCTTTATTCATAATAAATTCATTTTTTATGAATGCAATTACCTTTGTATGGATATCGTCCCCCGTCGGTACAGAGACGTCTGGGTCATTTTCTGAGGTACAATTATGGTGGCCTTTGGATAAACTACTCTGATGCACCGGAGGATAGAAAGAACTTCTGGTTTGCGCAGTTCAAGGTAAAAGTATATATGGTTCTAATATTAATCATGTTATTTATGTATATTATATAACTGACTAAATTGTTTCTTCTAGCAAACATATTTCTATCCACCGCACCGGGCCGAGTTGATCGAGGGGATGTTTCCTGCCGTCGCCGCCAAGCTGATTCGTGATGCTATGAATGACCAGAAGGATCGTGAACGCCGCGGAAAGCCGATCCAAGGTTGGATTACCCCTGATCAATGGACTGCGATGAAGGCTAGGTTCGACGCGCCTCGATACAAGGAAAGGTCTGAGAAGGCCAAGACGGCTAGGCAGAAGGCATCCAAGTGGTGCGGTGGGTCGATCCCGATGACGGAACATTTTCGTCGTTTGGTATATTTTTTATTTCAGAAATATTATTTTAATGTAAGTTCGATTAATTTCATAAATAGTACTAAATAATATATTTTTAATAGGTAAGTAAGGGTGGTGACGCCAATATGGTGACCGTCTTTCTGGCCACCCATCGGAAGGACGGGAAGCTTATTGACGAGAGGGCCAAGCCGACCTATGTAAGTATTACAATACTATCTATTAATTTTAATACTTCGTGTTAATTTTAATATAACTTAGTAAATATGCATGCAAATAAATATTGACGTAGTTAGTAATAATAAGTACATTAGACATTAGAAATTATAGAGTATCCATACTTTATAGGCCGACTATCTTAAGCTTCAGGAGCGGGCGGCTGCTAGTGCACCTACTGCGGGAGAGGCTGGTACTTCCTCGCAGCCCGCTCAAACTTCGTCGGCAGACGAGCTATGGGTGACCGTCGCTGGTGGTCTCCTATGGCGCCCTAGTTGCGACACAGTCCTCTAGGACCTCTGCTGCTAGTGTGCATGGTCCACAGTCCTCACAGGAGTCTGCCCGAGTCCAGGAGATGGTTGCGTCTATCCGTGACGAGATGCTGCTACGGATCTAGAAGCAGCAGCATACAGACGATGCTACGCTCCTAGCACGATTAGATGCGCTTGACCGCAGCATCATGGAGCTCAGGGATATGACTGAGAGGACAGAGCGTGGCGTCACTGATCTTAGAGCGTCGACACAGCGCAGTGTGACGGAGCTGCAGGCATCACAGCTGTCTATGGACGAGAGGCTGACGTTGATGCAGGATTCGATGGTTGATAGCAAGACAAGACTGTTATCTACCATGGATTCATACAACCATCGACTAGCAGCGTTGGAGCAGATACGTCCTCCGGGTGCTCCTTCATCATCATCGACGTCACTGCCTCCTTCATCGTCATCGACTCCACCTGCATCGGTATCGATTTCACGGAAGGAGTATGAGTTGTTCTTATCCCTTAGGCGTGACGGTGCCCCTCCTGCTCCAGATCCACAGTAGTCCTAGTTAGGACTGTTTATTGCTTGTTTGTGTAGAGTGTTTGTTTGTGTGTTGACCCATGATATTGGGTTTGTGTAGACTTATTTCCGTGTTTGATTGGTTGTGTAGACTATCTCCGTGAATATTTATGTGTATACATTAGACTTGGTTGTGTAGTCATTGGATATTGGTTGTGTAATGTACTATTAATTTTTATCATATTCTATTTTATTGTTCGTTTCAACTGTATGTGCCATTACCGGTGTTGAGTGTTCTACCGAAGGGGTCGGCGAACCTAGGGAATTCAACGGAGAGTTGCTCCGGGTCTATTCATCTTAAATGTTCATTATTAAACTGCAGGGATACTACACAAGCAGAATATGTCATTCTGTTTTCTATTTTTTTTATTTTTTTGCAGATTTTAGCGACGTTTAGCGACGCGGATTAGCGATTACATAGAAGTCGCTAAATGTCGCAAAACGACGCTAAAATCTGCAGAAATTTACTTACAGAATGCAGTCGATAAATGTCGGTAATGGTAATAGTTACGTCGCTAAATCTACCGACGTTTACCGACTAAATTTACGTCGCTAAATCTACCGACGTCTACCGACTGTACATACGTCGCTTAATCAACCGACGTTTATCGACTACATAAACGTCGCTAAATTGTCGACGTAGAGTCGATCAACGTCGACAGATTAAGCGACGTATTAACGTCGCTGTAAAGTTTTAGCGACTTCTGTAAACGCGAGAAGCGTGAAAACGTCGCAGAAAACGTCGCAGAGAAGTTTTAGCGACGTTTTTCTTCATTTTAGCGACGTTTCTTGGCGTTGCAAATATGTGAAATTTTGGTAGGGGACCAATCATAAACTTTGTCAATTCTTTTTGTGTAGCTTTCTTATTCTCCATAGCAAAACCCCATTAGTCTAGTATGATGCTTGCTTGTTGTGGTTGTCGATGAGGGAGTTTTCTTGCATTTGCATCCTTTCTTTATGTTGATATTTGGAATAGATTATGTTTGCGCTCTACTTTATACCATTAAGTTTGCTGATGCTTTGAGTACATTGAGGAAATGATTCACAAGCAGGATCCCATTATAAATGTATTACGGCTACTGATTTTGTTCTCTATTACTAACAGTGGAATGCCTAATAAGAACTTTGATTATTTAGGTAAGATTCTGTTGCTTACTTTATGTTTGCCTAAGATTCAAACGGATAATCCATTTGATATCTTAAAAAAACAAATGTTTTATATTTTCTTATGAATTTGAGCAACCATGAGACGGATAGTATGTAATAGAAGTTGCGACAACATCTATGCTTTAGATGACTATAGACTAATTATTTTTTTATGCCAGCTAAAATGTTGAGATTGTGATTGGTTAGTGTCAATCAGTTCATGGTGTCTTTCTTGCAGGGAATTTAAGATTCTTTATTTAGTGTAATTTAATAGCAAAAGGAAGAGAATGTCAGTAGTTGTTCAAGATGAGACATGGCAGATAATTCTTTTGTGCAAAGGTGCAGACATGTCTGCCTTCATTTTTTGATGACTTGCCAAATTTATATAATTAGCTTCCTGTAACTTAATTTGTCATTGTTGTTACATTTTTGTTTAATGGTTGACGAGGTACACTTGCTTACTTATTTCTTGGGATATTGTAGTATCATTTTTGATAGGTTGTCAAAAAATGGAAGAATGTATGAAGAAGATACAACTAGACATCTTAATGACTATGGAGAGGCAAGCTTGCTGACATTAGCTTTGTCTTGTAGGATGCTTGATGAATCTGAGTGCTCTTCTTGGAATACTGAGTTTCTCAAAGCAAAGACTTCTATTGGTCCAGATAGAGAAGCCCAAGTGGTTAGGGAGGGGGGCTCACTTGGGGGAGGTCCCAAGTTCGAGCCCCCCCGTGGGCATGGGATGGCTGGGTGGTCGCGGGGCGGCCACGGTCCCAAGCTGGCGGCCTCAAGAAATGGACAAAAAAAAGAAAAAGAAAAAGATAGAGAAGCCCAGTAGTAGAGAAGTGGGTGAGTTTGTTAGCTTGTATCTTGCTTTGGTATGTAGTAGAGAAGTGGGTGAGTTTGTTTTTACGGAGAGCTTCAATTTTTAATTATTGATTTTAATCTATTTATTTATTTATTGTTAAAGAAATTAATTTGACACATTCCATATCTTTAATATTTTAACGAAAAGGGACTTCTTTTTTTTTTTGCTCTTTATCAAATGACTAGCGTTGGATTTGTCTTCCAAACTCAAATGTGTTTGTATCTTCTCTCTAAGTTGCCACTTGATTTACTTCTTAACAATTTGCATTTCTCTTATGTTGCAGCCCAATATAATATGGGCCAGTTTTTGCTTATCCTTTTAAAAGTGCTTTTGACTGGTTATTTTTTGGTTTTTGAGCTGGGTTCCTAACGAAAAGGATGATGCAAGTTGAATAGATTAGACTTCTTGGTCATATTATTTTAGTGGGGTTGGATCTCAAATCATATTATTTTTTCACTGATTATTTTGTCATATAGTTCCTACTCATTTTGGTTTTAGGGGCCATCATTTTAAGATTTTACTACTATGGATTTTGGTACTTGCTTACCCAATGACATGTTCTTCAGATTAGCTTTGAGATCTTTGTATCTCAAATGTTGTAAGGTTCAGGATATTGAAATTAGATCCTTCATTACTAATTTTGATTCTAATTATCTCTAAGAAGCTTGAATATTGAAATTAAATAAATATGCATATTGTGACAGTAGTCACTGATATAATCAGTTGACAAGAATGTCACCAAAAAAGGGTCACAAGCCCCTTTTTCTTTCCAGGTGTTAGTGTAATATGACCCACCAAAATGTACAATTCCTAACTGTTGGATTCTTTAACATGTTATTTTCGTCGTTGGCTAGAAAAAATAGGTTGGATGGTTAGCCTGGTGCTATGTTAGCAGTTCTCAAGATAAAACCAGTAGTCTGCTTAGCAACAAGTAGGCAATTTAACCAAGTGTCATTTACCATGAACTTATATTCGGAAGAGTGGTTTTTTTTTACTCTGGTCTTGCTCTTCACGTTCTGTTGGTTTGTCCATAAATTCAATATGGGTCTTTGTGGTAGGAGTGGTTTTACCATAAAATAAAGATGATAAGGGTAATGGGCTTTCATTTGACACATTTAATTAAATTTTAATATCACCGGGTATATTTTTGATGTTTTGTTGAAATCTTCTTCTCTATCCCCATGGGACATTATTTGTATGTTGTGCCATTTGGGTTAGTTGAATCATAATATCTTCCATATAACAAATGATTGGCAAGGTTAGTTTTTTAGCAGTTCATCGATGTTGGGACTAGGTAAAGTTTAAAAGAAGTGTTAAAACTCCTGCATATGGTTGACAAGGTGCAAAACAGAAGAGTGTAGGTTTTGTGCTTACTATTCTGAACAATGACAATCTCATTGTCTCATTTTGTAATTTAAGGCTCGGATTTTCAGACTTGACATTATCAAAGTCCTGAACAGGGGACATCATGTGCATCTAAAGGCAGATGCTAAGGAGCCAAGGTATGAGCAGAACACGTTTTATTTGGATTCGATATGCATTCTTTGTCATGCATGTGGATGAAAATTCTTTTATCTTTAGAAACTTATGATCCATCTCATGCCATAAATATTTTCAACTAAATTAAGTAGTCAGAGTTGTTAAAAAAAGAAAAAGAAAAAAGATATATATATATATATATATATATATATATATATATATATATATATATATATATATAGTCATAAAAAAAAAAAAAATATATATATATATATATATATATAGTCATAACCCGTGCCCATAGGGCATGGTTCATTTAAGGTATTCCCCCTCAAAATCTTGGACCCCCAATTTTAAACGAACAATAATAATTATGAGGCCCCCACTCTCAATAATGTTCATCCACAACCATTATGAATGTAAACCCCTCTCTTTGGATTTCCCATAAAACCCCACTTCACTCTCAATAATGCTCATTCCCCATAAAACCCCACTCTCAATAATGGTCATCCACAACCATTATGAGTGCAAATCCCACTATTTGGATTCCCCATAAAACCCCACAACCGTTGATTCACCAAGATTAAATCCCAACCGCTCTTTATCTTGGCACAGTCAGCCCTAGGATTCAAAAACCTTTGTGTTTTGTATAATATATATATATATATATATATATATATATATATATATATATATATATATATATATATATATATATATATATATATAGTAAGGGAAAAAAAAAATATATATATATAGTAAGGGAACTACTATAAATTGATACCGGATCGTTAGAAAAGTAGTAGGAATACTGGAATACGAAAAAGATAAATGATTATGGAATACATGGATGCATGATCTTGTGTGAACTTAGTTTTTATATAATAATGCTAATGTGTTTTCTTCTCAATTTTGTGTAGGTTGGCGTGTAAATTTTTGATAGTGGTGGATATAAGCTAGAAGGAAAGAGTCGATCGAGTTGCAGTTTGGTCTACATACATTTTGTATGGAAATGGAATAGTTTAGTTGAATTTTGGACTAGTGTTAGGTTACAAACATTGTGTACATCTTGGATTCTCTTTACATAATTTTTATTTTATTTTGGACTACTATTTCGATCACTTTAGGCGTACAACAACTTTTTATACATCTTGAATGTTTTAATGGAAAATGTATGCATTTATTTATTTTGGCAAACCTTTTCTATATCTTATTGATCAAAATAGAAGTTGCGATTGAAATTGTTGAAATCAAAATTGCGATTCAGCATGAATTTTTATATGATTAATTGTATGTGACGCACAGGTTAATTGTATGTGATACAGAACAGGTTATTCAGATATAAAATTGTGTAGTAGATTTATGACACTCAAAACGCTATAAAAAAATCGACAGCATTCAGAAACGCTGTAATAAATCAACATACTTAAAGAACGCTATGAACCATCTACAACATTCATGAACGCTGTCATTCATCAACAACATTCAAGAACGCTATAAACCATCCACAATATTCATGAACGTTATAATCCATCTACAACATTCACGAACGCTATAAACCATCCACAAAATTCATGAACGCTATAATACATCTACAACATTCAAGAACGCTATAATGTTATAGCGTTCACATAATATAGGGGGGTAATTATAGCGGACAAAATACCTAAAAAAAAGTTTTTTTATAGCGTACGACGCATGCTATTGTAGGTCATATTTGTTGTAGTACTTGATCATTGATTCTGTATGCATGCTCATATTCATGGATTTCAATGTTGATGAGGTTTCTTTCCTATTGACAAAGCTACGGATCTTTGTTCAGGTTTATAGTTTATGCGTCTTCGGTCATTTTCCAACCTTATATGCTTATTATTTGTCATCTTGTTTCTTCTTATATGCACTCGTCATTATTATGTTTTTATTTTTCTCTTATTGAATGTTTTATTTCCTATCTTTCTGATCATGACATGGTAGTCTGTAGGGACTCATGATCATGATGTACTTGATATGATTGTTCCCTGGCTAGCCTTAATGATTCATCACCCTTGCGTTTTTAGTAATTTGGACTCTAATAACCCAATTGAGTTAATGATAACAACTCGTAGGATTTGATTTGACCATGAGAGATTTCTTGTCTGATTTACATGTAGTGTTACTTTGACATTCATATGTTTACATTCATGACATGTTCTTTCTCGAGGATGTGCGTTGGTACTGCACTCGTCTCAACATATTACCTTTTGTTATCCTTGTGATTAGTGTAGTAGACTTAGAGACATAGAGGCGTAGATTGGTGTAGAGGCGTTGTTACTACTTTGTAGACAGTCTATGGATCTTTGTTCGGGTTTTGGTTTTCCCTGATTTCGATTGTATACTAGTTTTTGTGCCTACCTTAGATTTTTTTTTTCTTGTGGTACTTTATATTTGGGGTTGATCCCCGTAATTTTGTATGACCATATATCGTAGCTATTCCCGAGGATCTACCGGACCTTTCATTCAATAGCGTGTACATAAAGGATTATGGCTCGCGAGCGTGAGTGGGTTCCTTACTTTTACTCACTAGTCCATATTGTACATTCTTTTGGGTGTTTAGCCAGCAACGTGTCTTATCCCTCGTTATGGAGATAGTTCTTACCTTCGAACAACACTAGACTGCAACTAGTTTTGTGATCATGTACTATTGTGCTTATGCTAGTTTTATAATATGTATCTTTAGCTTTATGATCTTTATATTATAGTGCTTGGGACGTTTTATTGCTTTACCATATATGTAATTACTTCTTTGTTCCTTGCTTGATTTGGGACTAAGAAATAGGATTAGTGTGGAGCATAAGAGACTGATGGATTATGTAACCTCCTTGTCTTGTTCTGCGATAACCGTACTTTACGGTGCTAGAGTACTTCATAGTGCATAGTTGCCCGAGTTGTACCCCCTCTATTTGTATTCTAGATCTGGGGTGTGATACTGTAAGCCCCCTGAATTTTAGGAATTTATTTTTAATTTTTCTAAAAGAATTATTTTCAATAATAATTCTTATTTGATTATTTTTGATCATTAAATGCTCTTTTTCATGACTTTGATTTCTGGAGCGTCAGAGATGTCAGTTTCTGGAAACTCTCTTCATGAGTTTGTAGTAGACAATATTATCTTCATTTTGATATATCATGTCCAACTCAAACTTGTTCCCTTGTACTCTGTTTGTATCGCGCAACTTTCGGGTCAATTTAGGCTAATTGATCATCTACCGTAAAACCTGATCCAACTTCCAATTTAATTTCGGGGCCCGACATCGGTCCAATCTGATCGAACCAATATATGATTCTGACTTATTTTGAGTCTACTATGCACGTGTCACTTGCGTGACACCCAATTGATCTCCCTCGTGCTTATATTTCATCCATGATTAAAAATGGCTTAAATTTTTATTATGGCTAAATTTTAGCCCAAACTTTTTCAAACTTGACCCAACACCCAGCCCAATTTTATGTGACCCCTATCATGACTATCCAAACATCCCACATACAATTTCTCTCTCATCTCTACTCAAAAGTCTCTCTCTTTCCCTCTCTACTTTACATAATATCTTATTTTCTCTCTCTTTCTAAATAATATATATAATATATATAAATCTCTCTCCCTCTCTTCACCCATCACTATTATACACACACATCCTCTCCCATCAGCAGACCCTCCCTAGCCGACCACTCATCCTCTCCTTCTTCTTCTTCTTCATGGTCTCACCACACCATAACCATCATCTTCATCACCATTATCATCATCAACACCACCACCATCACCTTAACATTCTTCTCCTTCTCCTCCTTCTTTCCCCCGCCGGGCAGCCATCGTCGCCTCCTTGCGACTGCACGCGACCTCGACGAGCCCCTCCGGCGAGCCACCTCGCGCAGCAGCAGTCGCAGTGCAGCAGCTCGGGCAACAACAGCAGCGGCTGTAGCAGCGCGGAGGCGGCTACGCGTGTAAAACCCCTAAATTTCTACTATTTTTTTATATTAAATTTGGTACTGATTTAAAATTTTGTATTGTACGTCGCGTAGTCGTATTGTACGTCGTGCACGGAATTTTATTTTTCGTTTTTGCTCGACGAGTGCGAATATGTGGGAGCGTACATATTTTTAGAAAAACATTTTTTCTATTTTTATGGTTTCAAAATAATATATGTAATCATTTTCAAGTTTATGATTTTAATTATGAAATGCCTTTCATTTATACAGTTATAATAATAAATTAGTTTTCCTATAAAATGGTATATTAGAAAAGTATATTTATGTAAATATTATTTGTACATACATATATATTTAGTAATTATTTATTAGTTATTTTAAATAATAGTGTATTTTTGAAATTATTATTATAGCATTTTTAGAAAATATATTTTGAAATTATTGTACCAATTTAAATCTTGATTTGATTTATGGATATATTTTAAATAGTAAATTAATATCTATATTTGGAATTTGAGTTATCTTAATTGATTTTAAAATAAAGGATAGAATTTAATTAGATTTAAATTGGATTTGTATTGGATTTGGATTGATTTCTTTGTTTTAAATTAAGTAGAGAATTATCTACTTTGGGTTTTAAATATTCCTAATTCCTATCCAATTGGGAATTCTCACATCCTACAAATAGGCAGGTACTCCTCCAATTTTCATCATTCATATTTACAATTACATTATCTTTCCCGTGTCGGACACACCCCGACACCAACAAAATCCTAACCCTATCCCTATCCCTTTAACCCGTCCACCTTCACCCGCTGTCGACACGCCCTGCCTCCTTCACGCTCACCCCCTTCTTTCCGACCCGAATCTCCGACCTCCGACCATAGCCACCACCAGGCCACCCCGTAACAATATCCCGACCAAGCCCCGCCTATCAGCCTCCGACCATCCCTCATCATCACCACCCGAACCCAGCAGCCTCGCCACCTTCCCCGACCGTCCCGACACCATCCGAGCCACGACAACAGCGCCGCTATAGCCAACGACCTCCACCGGCACCATTATCCACACACTGAAAACCCAACCCAGAGATGATCACCGCGGCACAGTCCCACGACCACCGCCGTCAAGAACCTCAAACCCCCCAAAATATCACACAACCACCATCACAAAAAACCAAAGCAACCAGGAGACTCACCTGAACCACCACCTCCACGCGCGTCCGCCCCTCTCCGCTTGGGCCTCTCGTGCTCGAGATGTCGCATCCGCGATGTGCTCCGCCCATCTCGTCGGCCTCCACAGGGAAACCCCTCATTCCCGTCCTTTCCCCTCTCCCCGGTTCCCCCAGCCTCGACGCCGGTGTTCACGTCGCGCTCAGCACCCTACCGCGTCCGCACGCGCCAGCCCCTTCTTTCCTCCTCGACCCATCTCCCCGCGCGTCTCCGGCAATGCCGTTGCTCCCGCAGAAGAGTCTTCCGCCGCGACCGTTCCTCTCGCCGCCGGTGGCCGAGACCTCCGCTGGCGAGACCCCTCGCCGATCCCGCTCCCTTCTCTCCCGTTCCCTTCACTACTAAAATAACTCATTTTAGCGACGTTAGGAAACGTCGCTAAGTAAGGAAATTACGTCGCTAAAACCAATTAGCGACGTATTTAGCGACGAAAACGTGACGCCGCTTAAAGGCAAGTCGCAGATGGCACTTTAGTCGCCGAACGTCGCTATTGGCGACGCGTAATTAATTGTCGCTAGCCGTCGCAAAAATTGCGACATATAGCAACGTACCATTACGTCGCCAAAATGACGACGTAAAGCGACCACTTGCGACGCTCTGTAATTTATATATAATGACATGGCATGACAGCCACGTGGGCAACTTAGCGACGCATACCGACAGATTTAGCGCCGTACACCCTCAGCCCACGTCAGCATATTAGCGACGTCTAGCGACGTAACGTCGCTAGTTAGCGACGTATAGCGACGTCTGTCTGCCGTCGCAGTACGTCGTAGAACGTCGCTATACGTCGCAGATGTTAAAAATTTTTTTTTAAAAAATATAATTGATATTTTTGTTATGCTGTGTTTCTGTGTTTACAGTGTGTGTGAAGTGCAGTGTTCGAACCATCGATAGTTTCGCTTACTGTTCTATATTTTATCTTGGATAGAAAGAGCAACAGTTCAGGGTGCACTTCTCAGAGCTTCCTCTTCACGTCCTTCACCTTCTCGGGAACCTTTACGACGTCCGAGAAAGTGAAGGACGTGAAAATGAAGCCCTCAGAAGTGCACCATGAACTGTTGCTATTTCTATCCAAGATAACACATACAACAGTAATCGAAACTGTCGATGGTTTCCGAACACTGTATTTCACATTCACTGTAAACACAGACACACATCATAACAAAAATACACAATATATTTTTTTAAAATTTCGGCAGCACCTCCTTTGTATATCAGATCATCGCTTATAAGAGAAACAGTATACACAAACAGTGTATCAATCTCAGGAAAATCAGTAGATAGCAGTAGTGTGTGTTTATATTCTCAGGTTACACTTATGTGTGTGTGTAGATAGGTGTAAACAGTGCATAATTTCTCGAGAAAATTTAGTGTAATGTGTGTGTGCCAATATGTGAAAACAGTGTATAAAAACTGTTCTCAGTTTTGACAGTCAATGGCATACGAAAACCCAAGAATCCCCAATCAATGTGAACCCTAACATGCACATTAATTCTCAGAGAAGATATGGGATTAATCATAATGGTTTAATCATTCAAAATCAGTTTAAACAAATGTTAATCTCAGAAAATTAATATATAGTGAACTACGTATCAAAAAATTAGGGATAAACCAAATTCGAAATCCAAATTCAATTAATAGCAAAATCTAATAGTTGGTAATGATATGTGTATGTGTCATAGAGTCACACGTGTCAAGTGTCCACCAAAACAGGACACAATCGTGTCCAAATTATTTTTAACACACACGAACACAAATGACACAGTGCAGTCTCGTGCAAGTGTTCACGCGTGGTTGGTAATGATATATGTGTGTGTGTGTGTGTGTGTGTGTGTCCGTGTCTGTGTGTGTGTATGTGTGTGTGTCCGTGTCCGTGTGTGTCCGTGTGCGTGTGTGTGTGTCCGTGGGAGAGGAGGAGGAGGAAGGAGAGGAGTTAGGTTAGGGTTTACCTGAGGAAGAGGAGGAGGAGGTCGGATTGGGGGAGGAGGAGCTCGAGGAGGAGGAGCTCGCCGGAGGGGGAGGGAGTCGCCGGGGGGGAGGGGGTCGCCGGGGGGGGGGGGGGCACTGACAGAGGGGGAGGGAGTCGCCAGAAGGGGGGTGGGGGGGAGGAAAATGAAATTTTCGGGTTTTCGAGTGAGAATGAGGGGGAAAGAAGGCAGCGGTGTGCCCTAAGTAAAATAACTTAGCGACGTCACGTTTTGACGTCGCTAAACGTCGCAAACTTGGCGACATATACATAAAATATGTCGCTGAACGTCGCTATTCGGCGACGTAGTACACTCCTGTCGCAGAACGTCGCTAGACAGCGACGTTTTGCGACGTGTTTAAAACGACGTTGCTACTGGCGACGTCATTTCTTGCCGTCGCTACATTACGTCGCTATTTGATGATATTTTAGTAGTGCTTCTCCCCTCACCTATCCTTTCCTCTCATCCGCAGCCCACCGCCGGACCACCCACTCCCCGTGCCGCGATTTCTCCGCACGCGCCCCCTCTCTCTCTCTTTTGACCCTTCTCTCTCTCGTCCGTTTCCAAGAGCAGCAGCTCTTATGTTTGTCTTTATGTTTGTTTTTTTTATTTTTTTTTCTGGTGCTTTGTTATTTTTTCTTTCTTTTCCTTTCTTTTGGTATCTGTTATTTACTATCATTTATTATATTACTATTATTATTATTATTATTATTATTATTATTATTATTATTATTATTATTATTATTATTATTTCTATTGTAAAGTATATAGTATGTATTAGTATATTATAATTTTACTCTAGTAAGGTATATTGGTATAAATGTTATTTGTATTAATATTAGTATCATTACTTAGTTTTAATAATGGGTATACCAAATAATTTCAAGGATTTATTTTATAGCAAAAATATTTTATGATGTTTGCGTACAGGCAATCTCAAATTTGGGATTTGATTTCTAAATATATTAAGCCATTTTTTAAATATATTTTATAAAGATATAGTTTTTGGGCCTAAATAATTTATTAATATTTTCAAATATTTACTTTAAAATGTTTTCTTGTATGGAGTGTAGTTTTTACCTAGAAGCATATTTTAAAACTAGAGTAATTTAGCGTCGAACGATTTTTGATATTTTTTTTCTAAGAATATTTCGACTCATATAAAATCTAGCTTTCGCATATTATAAATATTTTCTAAAACTAGTGTAAGTATTGTTTACGCAAATTTTCTTTGATTATCATCCCGTCCGTGAATAATCCCTTTTCTTCTCATCTCCTTGCCAAATACGTACTACCTTATGTCCACCCTAACTAAGTTGACCCTTCTGGACCCAATGGAACTGTCCGTGCCACCATCAGAGGTCACCTTGCATAGTTGTTATATCGAGGTCGCAGTTCGTGCCACCATGATTATCGTAGTACACCGGGCGTCCTACCAGGCAAGATACCTTGTCATTTGCTGTTTAATTATTTTAGCTCATATTTCATGCATTATCTATTTTTTATGCAAAATAAACTGTGATACATGGCATAACCTGTTAGAACTTACTGTTCATTTATATTCTTGCTATGTATTATTTTTCTTACTCATTAAACCTAGATTTAAGGGACCACCTTTGTGTGTTGCATTCATGGCCTTGACACGTTGTACCACGAAGTTGTGTGTCGCATGTGTAGAACTCTAGGGAGGGTGAATAGGGTAATTAAAAATTAACTACAACAATTGATGCAATAAAGACAATTGAAAGTAAAGAGTAGAAAGATCAAACGCAAGGATGTATCCTGGTATCCTCTTTTGAGGCAGTCCAGTCCCGGAACTCTCTCCAGCTTTAATCTACTATTTAACCAAATAGTACACACGAGTTTGGATCCGAAGAACTCGCCAACTTCAACACGAGTTTGGATCCGAAGACTCGCCAACTTCTACACACGAGTTTTCTTACGAAGGCTCGCCAACTTCAAACAAAAGAGAATGAGAACTTGTTGATCTTCTAACACGTGAAGATCGAAATGTACAACTCTTTAATATTCTAGCACTTTGGAAGAGGATGACAATAAAAAGCTTGGAAGAGTATTAATGGTGGAGCTCTTGGTTGTTGGAAAATTTATGGTAAGAGTTGGTGAAGAAGCTCAAGAGAGAGAGCTTTCTTTTATAAGAGAACCAAGAGTTGGTGGCATTTAATTCTCTGAATATAGACAGACCGGCATGCCGTCGGTATGCAGCGGCATACCGTCGGTATACCGTCCAAATAGTAACGGTCATATTAATGACCGTTAGAGAGCATTAAATGCGACCATTAATGCTAGTCAGGTCAATTCAAAAACCAAATATTTGAAACTCGGTATACCGCCGGTATGCCGGAGCATGCCGCCGGTATGCCGACAATTTGTCACAGCAAGTTTTGGATTGCTAAAACCGGTATACCGCCGGTATGTCGGAGCATGCCGTCGGTATGCCGACAATTTGTCACAGCAACTTTTGGGTTGCTAAAAACGGTATACCGCCGGTATGCCGGAGCATGCCGTCGGTATGCCGACAATTTGTCACAGCAACTTTCTGGACACAAAAATCGGTATACCGTCGGTATGCCAGAGCATGCCGCCGGTATGCCGACAATTTGTCACAGCAACTTTCTGGATGCTAGAAACGGTATACCGCCGGTATGCCGAAGCATGCCGCCGGTATGCCGCTCTGTAAGTATTTGATTTTTGACTTGTGCTTTTTAATTGTCATCCGTCCTTAGGTGTTTACAGATATACCTAGACTAGTACAGACTCAAAGACTCTAAGCAGGAAGACGCCGTCTTATGCAGGGAACGCCGGTAACTGCTTCAGTCTTCAAAGTGAAAGATGATTGCGCTGAACGGAAGAGCTCCATGTAGTAGATCTTCTGAGAATATTTGAATCTGAAGAACAGAAGACTAAACTACGAAGATGCCGTTAATAATCAAAATAAAATATGCCAACAGCATGTAGAACATGGAAGTGCGTGATTGGCTGGCCACCAGTACGTACAAGCCGTGCGATAGGAATAACCGCTAAAAGAAATTGCATGATTAGTTTGACTTAGCGGTTATAGAGGTTTACTGTTGTGGATACAACAGAGTAGGCATTGGACGGAAAGGACAATTCCTTAGCGTATGGGCTTCGATGCACTTTTTCTTGTGACCCGAATTCTCTGCTGGAGATACGGGGTTGTTGACCCATTATTACTGACGGCCATTGACGATTCTGCGAAACGTCATGCTCTTATTGATTGGGCCTCTAGTGCCCCAAGGGGGGAGTATGCCGATCCTATTCAGCTAGGGCCCATGCGTAGGAATGATTGTTCTTAACTACATTTCACTTAGAACGGTTAGGCACCTTTATCCGTTAAGTACGAGTACTTTTGGTTTGGGTACTTGTATCTGACCGTAGCTTGGAACAATAACTTGTCGCGGATTAGTTCGTCACATCTTGTCCTTGTTTGGTTGTAGGTGTGACTTACTACTTCGATGAGAAGGTATTGAACCTTGTTGGGGTCCGGATACCATATTGGATTCATAGCATGGAAAGATACGTCACCGTGAATTAGTTTACCATCTCCTGTCCTTGTTTGGTTGGGGGGTTGGTACGCTCGTTCAGTAGGTGCGTATTGGACCATGTTATAACTCAATTGACTTATTTATTTGAGCAATATTTATTCAGTTTATATGGCATGATATTATGTGTCTTGTTACGTCCCTCTGAGGACCTGGTTATCTCTTCAGGTGTGTGCTATTGTCTTTCGCCGGTGTTCTAGCTCTAGCCGTGATTATCGCTATTCCTTCGAGGATGATTGCGCTTGGATCGTCTTCGCTTCGCTCGCCAAAATTATTTATTCTATCATGTATTTTTTTCTTTACTTGTTGGTAGTGGATTTGTCTTCGCCCAACATATTGTATCAAGATAATTTATTATCATTATATGATATCTTTTATTCATTTATTTTGTGTGGATGAGATTAGTTATGGTTCTACTGTATTTTACAGCTTATGTATTTATACGAGACTTCCATATATTGGAGTATACTTCGTATGAATACAGCTGGCATGTCTATGTTCCTAGTCCTACGTATTTTGGGACTGGGGCGTTACATATTTTTGTGGTGGCCCATGCAGGTCAAGATAAATTATTTGGTTACTTTACCGTACCAAGCAAGCCCGCGTATAGGATTAGAAGTCTAGGGTCTCATCCACATACTTGACTCTTCCTAGATTTTATCTACCTTTTGACTCATCGACTGCATCTTGCTTGATTCCTTCTAACAAAATTCTTATCTTTCTTTCGTGCTTGCTAGAGATTAACCCTACTAGTTAGATGTCCCAAACACCCTTAGCTTAATTCTTTAAGTTGGGTAGAATACCCCACACACCCTTGACCATTAAGGGAATACAAATGGTATTATCTATACCATAGAGACTAGAGGAAGTTAACCCATTTGGTCAACCAAGCCTTGGTCAATAAAACCGTAGAATGATGGTATAGGAATAAACAAGCCCTAGATCCTTATGACTCTTAGACTATTCATATTTGTCTTTATTCATCTATTATCGTGCCTATATTTTTACTATCTAGACTAATGATGCTAATGTAGCCTAGTTTTTGCAAGCTTAGCCTTTTACCAAGCTTGTTCGTGACATATATGTTAATGGAGGTACCCCACTAACATATTGTCTATCAGAACCGGTGCATGATGGTCTGATCAACCAAGTGCACTTTGGTTCGCTTTTATCTATCGTTCTACGTAGATGGAGACATAGCTAAACTTGCCCTCTAGAGCCCCATCCGCGACTGCCTTGGCAACTCCTTTTGAAAAAAAAAAATTCGGTCGTCCTTGAATCACGTATTCGTATTCGATAATGCCTCCTTCGAACTCTATATTGCTTCGCCCTCACCTATTTTAGGAGGACGAAAGCGTCATACTAGAACTTCCTCTAACCTTCCCATCGGCTATGACCATTATCACTCGATGTTGTTATATCTTCATCCTAAACTACTCGTCCTTTTTCGGCCCTATCAAGACCCTCTAATCGCTAAATTTAAGTGAATCTATTTCGTTCTCTTAATCGTGACTCTCATTCATTACCCGTGACCATACCGTATTATTTTTCTATGATCTAGATCGTGAATTCTTACGGCATGATTCGTTATCGATTGTTTCCCATCGATACCCCCTTGTGTCTTCTCACCCTCCTACAAATTCTTAATTTCGAGGACGGAATTTTTTTAAGTTGGGTAGGATGTAAAACCCCTAAATTTTTACTATTTTTTTATATTAAATTTGGTACTGATTTAAAATTTTGTATTGTACGTCGCGTAGTCGTATTGTACGTCATGCACGAAATTTTATTTTTCGTTTTTGCTCGACGAGTGCGAATATGTGCGAGCGTACATATTTTTAGAAAAATATTTTTTTTTCTATTTTTATGGTTTCAAAATAATATATGTAATCATTTTCAAGTTTATGATTTTAATTATGAAATGCCTTTCATTTATACAGTTATAATAATAAATTAGTTTTCCTATAAAATGGTATATTAGAAAAGTATATTTATGTAAATATTATTTGTACATACATATATATTTAGTAATTATTTATTAGTTATTTTAAATAAAAGTGTATTTTCGAAATTATTATTATAGCATTTTTAGAAAACATATTTTGAAATTATTGTACCAATTTAAATCTTGATTTGATTTATGGATATATTTTAAATAGTAAATTAATATCTATATTTGGAATTTGAGTTATCTTAATTGATTTAAAATAAAGGATAGAATTTAATTAGATTTAAATTGGATTTGTATTGGATTTGGATTGATTTCTTTGTTTTAAATTAAGTAGAGAATTATCTACTTTGGGTTTTAAATATTTCTAATTCCTATCCAATTGGAAATTCCCACATCCTATAAATAGGCAAGTACTCCTCCAATTTTCATCATTCATATTTACAATTACATTATCTTTCCCGTATCGGACACACCCCGACACCAACAAAACCTAACCCTATCCCTCTAACCCGTCCACCTTCACCCGCTGCCGACACGCCTTGCCTCCTTCACGCTCACCCCCTTCTTTTCGACCCGAATCTCCGACCTCCGGCCATAGCCACCACCAGGCCACCCCGTCACAATATCCCGACCAAGCCCCGCCTACCAGCCTCCGACCATCCCTCATCATCACCACCCAAACCCAGCAGCCTCGCCACCTTTCCCGGCCTTCCTGACACCATCCGAGCCGCGACAACAGCGCCGTCATAGCCAACGACCTCCACCGGCACCATCATCCACACACCGAAAACCCAACCCAGAGATGATCACCGCGGTATAGCCCCACGACCACCGCCGTCAAGAACCTCAAACCCCCCAAAATATCACACAACCACCATCACCAAAAACCAAAGCAACCAGGAGACTCACCTGAACCACCACCTCCGCGCGCGTCTGCCCCTCTCCGCCTGGGCCTCGCGTGCTCGAGATGCCGCATCCGCGACGTGCTCCGCCCATCTCTCGGCCTCCACAGGGAAACCCCCTCGTTTCCGTCATTTCCCCTCTCTCCGGTTTCTCCAGCCTCGATGTCGGTATTCACGTCGCGCTCAGCACCCCACCGCGTCCGCACGCGCCAGCCCCTTCTTCCCTCCTCGACCCATCTCCCCGTGCGTCTCCGGCAACGCCGTAGCTCCCGCTGACGAGTCTTCCGCCGCGACCGTTTCTTTCGCCGCCGGTGGCCGAGACCTCCGGGCGCGAGACCCCTCGCCGATCCCGCTCCCTTTTCTCCCGTTCCCTTCTCCCCACACCTATCCTTTCCCCTCATCCGCAGCCCACCACCGGACCACCCACTCCCCGTGCCGCGTTTTCTCTGCACGCGCCCCCTCTCTCTCTCTTTTGACCCCTCTCTCTCTCTCTCTCTTCCGTTTCCAAGAGCAGCAGCTCTTATGTTTGTCATTATGTTTATTTTTTTCTTCTTCTGGTGCTTTGTTATTTTTTCTTTCTTTTCCTTTCTTTTGGTATCTGTTATTTACTATCATTTATTATATTAATATTATTATTATTATTATTATTATTATTATTATTATTATTATTATTATTATTATTATTATTGTTATTATTATTATTATTATTATTATTATTGTAAAGTATATAGTATGTATTAGTATATTATAATTTTACTCTAGTAAGGTATATTGGTATAAATGTTATTTGTATTAATATTAGTATCATTACTTAGTTTTAATAATGTGTATACCAAATAATTTCAAGGATTTATTTTATAGCAAAAATATTTTATGGTGTTTGCGTACAGGCAATTTCAAATTTGGGATTTGATTTCTTAATATATTAAGCCATTTTTTTTAAATATATTTTATAAAGATATAGTTTTTGGGCCTAAATAATTTATTAATATTTTTAAATATTTACTTTAAAATGTTTTCTTGTATGGAGTGTAGTTTTTACCTAGAAGCATATTTTAAAACTAGAGTAATTTAGCGTCGAACGATTTTTGATATTTTTTTTCTAAGAATATTTCGACTCATATAAAATCTAGCTTTCGCATATTATAAATATTTTCTAAAACTAGTATAAGTATTGTTTACGCCAATTTCCTTTGATTATCATTCCGTCCGTGAATAATCCCCTTTCTTCTCATCTCCTTGCCAAATACGTACTACCTTATGTCCACCCTAACTAAGTTGACCCTTGTTGACCCAATGGAACTGTCCGTGCTACCATCAGAGGTCACCTTGCATAGTTGTTATACCGAGGTCGCAGTTCATGCTACCATGATTATCGCAGCACACCGGGCGTCCTACCAGGCAAGACAACTTGCCATTTGCTGTTTAATTATTTTAGCTCATATTTCATGCATTATCTATTTTCTTTATACAAAATAAACTATGATACATGGCATAACCTGTTAGAACTTACTGTTCATTTATATTCTTGCTATGTATTATTTTTCTTACTCATTAAACCTAGATTTAAGGGACCACCTTTGTGTGTTGCATTCATGGCCTTGACACGTTGTACCACGAAGTTGTGTATCGCATGTAGAACACGGAAGTGCGTGATTGGCTGGCCACCAGTATGTACAAGCCGTGCGATAGGAATAACCGCTAATAGAAATTGCATGATTAATTTGACTTAGCGGTTATAGAGTTTTACTGTTGTGGATACAACATAGTAGGCATTGGGCGGGAAGGACAATTCCTTAGCGTATGGGCTTCGATGCACTTTTCCTTGTGACCCGGATTCTCCGCTGGAGATATGGGGTTGTTGACCCATGATTACTGACGGCCACTGACGATTCTACGGAATGTCATGCTCTTATTGATTGGGCCTCTAGTGCCCCAAGGGGGGACTATGCCGATCCTATTCCGCCAGGGCCATGTGTATGAAGGATTGTTCTTAACTATATTTTACTTAGAATGGTTAGGCACCTTTATCCGTTAGGTACAAGTACTTTTGGTTTGGATACTTGTATCTGACCGTAGCTTGGAACAATAACTTGTCGCGGATTAGTTCGTCACATTTTGTCCTTGTTTGGTTGTAGGTGTGACTTACTACTTCGATGAGAAGGTATTGAACCTTGTTGGGGTCCAGATACCATATTGGATTCATAGCATGGAAAGATACGTCACCGTGAATTAGTTTACCATCTCCTGTCCTTGTTTGGTTGGAGGGATGGTACGCTCGTTCAGTAGGTGCGTATTGGACCATGTTATAATACAATTGACTTATTTATTTGAGCAATATTTATTCAGTTTATATGGCATGATATTATGTGTCTTGTTACGTCCCTCTGAGGACCTGGTTATCTCTCCAGGTGTGTGCTATTGCCTTTCGTAGGTGTTCTAGCTCTAGCCGTGATTATCGCTATTCCTTCGAGGATGATTGCGCTTGGATCGTCTTCGCTTCGCTCGCCAAAATCATTTATTCTATCATGTTTTTTTTACTTGTTGGTAGTGAATTTGTCTCCGCCCAACGTATTGTATCAAGACAATACATTATCATTATATGATATTTTTTATTTATTTATTTTGTGTGGATGAGATTAGTTATGGTTCTACTGCATTTTACAGCTTATGTATTTATACGAGGCTTCCATATATTGGAGTATACTTCGTATGAATACAGCTGGCATGTCTACGTTCCTAGTCCTACGTATTTTGGGACTGGGGCGTTACAACGCGCGGCCACCACGGCCGGCCCATGACCCGCACTCGGCCGGGCGAGCTCCGGCACACCCCCTGGCGCACGCGAGAGGCTGCAACGCAGCTGCGAGCCGCAGCAGCAACACTGCAGGAGCAGCTTAACAACACCACCGCGTGCCACCGCGCGACCACCCCGGCCAGCCGTCGACCTCGCCCTCGGCCGGGCGAGCTCCGGGTTTACCCTGGCGGGCGTCTCGTTCCCCGACGTGCCGCCTAGGCGATTCGTGCATTTCGCACGAAATCCCACCGTCACGCGCGATTTTGGATTCCAGAATGTACGCCTCGTCGCAGCAACTTCGTACGTATTTTTTGGACAATCCGACCGTTGGATCGTCGATCCGTTTCTTTCGTCTCAATTTCGGTATATACCCCTTCAATCCTGTCAAGTTTTAGCCGTTAATTCCGTCGTTTGATATGTCGAAATCGGCCACCAAGTTGACGCTTTAAATTATGTATATTTTGGACAGTTTTGTGGAGCCAACTTCGTGGACTCGTATCTCCGTCGTTGCAGCTCCGTTTGGCGTGCCACCCATTCCTGTGCACAGCTGGTATAACCATGTTCTTGACCCTCAAGTTTTGTTTTATTGTGAGCTTATTTGATTGGTTGAATTTGACGCCAACGTTGGCCGTCCGAATTCGTAATTTCTAAATTGTAAAATTCTAATTTCGAACCCGGGACACCGGATTCAATTTTTGACACCACCAGTAGACTCGTGACGTCATTCTGGTACAAATTCATATTAAATTTGTTAGATTTGGAGGACGTGGGCTCCGGCACGTATTTCGGTACAAGGCGGGCACTACCGTCTGAGTCAACGGACCATTTTGAGATCGGCTCATCGGAATCTATTTCCGGATATACCGTTGATATCGTTATTCTAGACTCATTGACATATATTTTGCTAGAATTAGTGAACATTGGCTCTGGCACGTATTTTCGTGCAAATCGAATTCCAATATCCGGATCAACGGACCAATTTGAGATCGGACCATCGGAATCCAATTCCGGATATACCGTTGAGTTCGTATCGTCATTCTGGATTCGTGGACATATATTTTTCTAGATTTTGAGGACTTTTATCATGTCATATTTTTTGGTGCAAAGTGGGTCCGACACGGACACCGTTTTGACTCAAAATTAATTTTTTGCCCTTGTGTCCAAATTGGACTTATGGGTAGGCTATTCTAGCTATTTTGACCATTTTAGACACGTTTGTGATGTTTGTTTCATCATTCGACAACATCTGTAGACTTTTCTCCTATCTATCACCATTTATTATAATCTTTCTCTTTTTGGTTCGTATTTTAAGATTCGTGCATCGAAATTGAGATTCCGTCGATTAAAGTAATTTTATGTCACTGAAATTGATCAGTTGACCATATGGATGATTATAGAGACTAGCTTTGACCTAGTTTAACCTAGAATGAACTAGGAGTTGACCAGTTGACCAAAGTCGACTGTAAATCAACCTTTGACCCAGTTTGACTGAGTTTGACCTAATATAGGCCTAGAAGCATAGAATTAATGTATTTATATATATTGTTTACTCTAGAACACTAAGTAACTCTGTAAATTCATGTTAGGTCTCTGTGACATCAGTTCAGGCATCGACCCTCACTTATTGCTCAGGACAGCAGGCGAGTACATTCTCTGATAGTTTTTATTGTGTTGATATCTACTATATCTGGTTCAGTTATAGTATTTTACTTGATTTTCGATACAATGGTACACGGACTAGTATGCGTCGGATCCTGTCATGAGATGTCATTCCTGGATTACCATGGTATATTGGTACATTGTTCGATCTTTATTTTCTTGTACTTGTATAGACACCGATTCCTAAGGAGATTTGTTACCCTCTTAGAGAATTTCGCATCATGACGTGACATGTTCGGATCCATTATACTACTCGGAAATGGAGAGTTATTAGAGGTTATGTGATCATACCCCACTGGTTACTACTTGCATCATAGCTTTACCCTCGTCTCACGTAGGGTAAAGCCTGACCTGATACTACTTGCAACATAGCTGTCCATTTTGGCCGACCTGATCTCCAGGTTTACATGCAACATAGCCTGTCAAATGGAAGAGCCTGATCTTGACCCAAGCCGATCACACAATGCTCTAATATCTCAAGGCACGGTTTATATTTACATTATACATAAGATATTAATGTACTGTTCTACATTCCAGTATTTCATACCCTGATATACTACTTTATTTCCAGTCTTGATATTTTATCTTGTATTTCATTATAATTATCTCTTATAGAATTTGTCAATTCATATGGAACTGCTATTAGTTTATGTACTCGTTTCCATCCTGACTGGATACGTTAAAAATATTTTTAGGAGCTGTTATGCCCTCATTATTGGACTACAGGATGTTGCTAGCTGAGGCGGATCTCGATATTCTTTCACCGTGAGTTGTCTCCCAGGAGTGCTAGGCCTGATAGTTATTTTAGTTTTGTTATTGTTTTTCTTCCGTTTCATTTTTGTCTCATACGATCCTTTGTAGATTCTAGTTGTTCTAGTGATATTGTTATCTTTCTTATCTTATCTTTCTTAGCTTTTGTGATGTGATATGAGTACTTTTATAGTTATAGATCTTTTAGATGTTGTAGTTAGTATCGGGTACTTGACAGCGCTCTACCACCGACACTGCGGCGTAGGCTGGACGTGGCCCACGTATTCGTACCCGTATATGCGGGTGCGGATCGTGACAGATACATTCTGACATCAAACTCGAATTAGTGGAGAAACATATACATGGAGTTCAATTTATTGTCGTGGTCCAAGCAGTATAATCCTCAAGATCTGACAACTCCAGTCACTTACCTCTCGACAAAACGAATCCTCCATCTTTCTAGCTTTCTTGAAGTCCTTTTTTGACAAGCATCCATCGATCACAAACACCATGTCAACACCTATCGAGCCCTCATTTTATGCTTATAATTTTCCCATACACCTCAAAGGTACATGTCGTAGCACATAACCCATCGATCCAATATCTAGAAACCTTTTATAAGCATCCAGTCCTTATCTTTTAACATGGCGCGACAACCAAGCTTGTCGTCAAGTTTTTCGACCGACACCATGTTGATGCTCTAACTTGGCACGTATTGACTCTCCTTGAGGAATTTTTTTCCCAAGCTTTGTCACAAAGTGCACATCTTTGATACCCACAACCTTTATTTTCCCCTTGTTTTCCATCTTCACTCATCTAAACCCATCCTTTCGGTACGTTATGAAGACCTTCCTTTGTGCAGTAGCAAGATAAGACACTGTCACTCCCTGATCCCGATATACGTATTCTTTATGGATTCTGTATACGGTATCTGTATTTAGCATGTGTATAATTCTGTATATTATTTATTAATGGTTGCATGTAGCTTTTAAGCTTGTCATTAGTGGAATGGATAGAGATTAGAGATTAGGGATTAGGGTTTTCTTAAGCCAACCCCTATTTATATTCTCTTCATCACTCTCTCTCCTCATTCACTCTTCCATTTATTTTCCTCAACCACCACTCATAGGCAAGTACAACTTGCTCAAAAGTAGAAATTTGTGCATTTCTTATTTTTGATTTTTTCTTGATATTATTTGTCTATATTGTTCTTCTCTTCATTCTCTACAAGTTTAGTTCTTGAAGATTTTGATTTTAATGGCTAGATTTGTGTAGATACAAGTTCCAAAAACTAGGGTTTCATGGATCTTCATGGTTTTGATCTTTCAAACTTGGTTATTCTCAAAATCTAATGGTCCTATGTTGTAGGAAATTTGATTCTACACAATTTTGACCATTGAAAAGTTGGATTTCGACTTGTTTGGAGGAAGTTATGGCCAAAACAATATTTGGGCATCTTCTAGGTTCGCCTGTGCTGGCTCTGACAATGATGGTGAACAGTCCCCTGCAGCCGCATAAGCTTTCGCAGCCGCATGGGATTTCGCAGCCGTATAAGCTTTCCAGCCGCATAAGCTTCTCCGGCCGCATAAATCAGTTCGCAGCCGCAGGAGCCTTTCGTAGCCGCATATTCAGTAGCCGCATGAACTTATGTTCCTTCAGCTGCATGAGTTCCCTTAGCTGCATTGTTTGACTGATCGCATACGCTCGCATTTTCCCAGCCGCATGCGCCCTGATTCTTCTTCCAGCCGCATGCGCTTTCTTCCCTGGCCGCATAAGCCCGGTTCTCTGAGCCGCATGAGCCATTCCCTCCCTTGCCGCATGAACCTTAGCCGCATGAACCTTGCCGCATATGTTTGTTGGTTCTTCTTGGCCACATAAGACATCACTCTCCAACCGTATATGCCTGCTATCCTGAGCCGCATGCGCCCCGTTCGTCCTGAGCCGCATGCGCTCGCGTTATCCAGCCGCATGAGCTCGTTCTTCTGGCCGCATGGCGCATGGCAGTTGGTCGCATAAGCTTTAGCAGCCGTAAGAGCCCGCTTTCCCGCGCCGCATGAAGTCATGCAGACTTCATTTTCCGGCCGCATGTAGTCTGGCCGCATGAGCCTCAGCCGCAGGTTCCTATGTGTCTTACTCCTTATTTCTAATCTGACTACCTATGTGATGGTTGGATAATCCTACGTGTGTACTGAGGTACAATCTATGTGAGCACCGAGGTGCAATCCTAAGCGCTAAGTGTTCCTACGTGATACCTGCCAGTACTATCAAGAGTCCAGCATTTACAAAGTAAATGGTCAGTAGCAATGACGTGGTATGTGTTGTGTGTTGCACTACACCAAGAAAGGGGTACATACGTATGACTCCATGAGCCAGTACGGATTCCTTCTTGGGGTACTCGTACAATGTACGACATCTAGAGAAGTGAACATGTGACCACGACATGTGACCGGGACCTGTTTAGCCGGCTAATCTAGACATTTTTGTCCTTGCATAATTGTAATTAATTCAGACTGTAGCTGAATACAATTTTGTACCTATGACTTTTTGGGCTAGCTAACTTATAAAGCTAGATTCCTCCTGATCATTTTGATGAAGCGTCAGGGACGCCTTACTGCTTTATCTTATATGTTTATTAATTGATGTTTTCTTGCTTTGAATGATTGAGACATAGATGTTCTGTGTGACCATAGGAGACCTGAATGTAGCATACACCCTCTTGTCTCTCGACAGCCACGATCGTCGTATGACGTTTGTATACCTCATATGGAGTAGCTGGCCTAGTCCGACTCCGTATTTTGGTACTGGAGCGTGACAAGATTTTATTGGTGGTCCATACAGGTCCGATTTTCAGACCTGTGGGGTGTTAGTATTATAGGAGTCTCAATCAAACTTGTTCCCTTTGAATCTCTTACCTCGATTTCTCTTTTCTCACCTTGATTGATAACCTGAATTGCATCCTCGAATCCTCCTCGTCCCGATAATTAATATCATGTACCTTTTCATGTAGGGGTGCTTCTTTCTCAGTAGCTGGCGAGGCCAACATGGAGGAACATCCGACAGAGCATGGCTCAACATGGCAGCAACCGAAAGGAATACATTCTCCTGATCAGATCCGAGTGGAAGTGATATCAGAGCCAGTGGAACCACAGGTTCTAGAAACTCCCGCACCCCCAGCGGTGCCAGCAGCGATGCCAGTACCTGATGCTGCAACACTCCTGGAGGTCATCCGGGGATTCCTGGCCACTCAGCAGCGACAGGTGGCAGCCCATCAGCAACAGGAGACCCGACAGCAGGAACAGAATGTACTACTGAATCAGGGGTTACAATTAGCCCTTGAGAGAAGTGTCAGGAATGATTCGGGGGCATCGGGGAGGTTTTATCGTCTCAACCCAAGATATTTTAACGGCACGGAGGATGCCATCAAGGCGGATGCATGACTTCAGGATACTGAGGCCATATTGACTGCAGCAAAGGTTCCAGCAGAAGAGAAGGTTGATCAGGTCAGACAGATACTTCAGGATCTCGCCCGCGATTGGTGGGCATCAGAAGAGGTTGGACTGAGACATCCTGTTCCCTGGGATAGCTTCCGTACCAGATTTAAGGCCAAGCACTTTGGCATGGTAGCAAGGTATGAGCTACAGCAGAGGTTTTATCAGTCTCAAGCAGGCTGAAAAGACGGTGGATGGATATGTAGCGGAGTTCTGCAGGCTGAGTCGATTTGCACCGACGATGGTAGCTACAGAGCCAGAGAAGGCTATGAGGTTCCAACAGGGACTTCATGTCACGCCCCCTCCCGTAGGAGCGATCGTCCTTGCTAAGGCGTGATGCCGCAAGAGCCTAGATTTGCTCTCGTACAAGGCGGGTTCCATAACGGCCGATTACAGCGACTGCGAAGGGGTCGTCGCACAGAAGTCCCAAGCAGAGACATTGAACACGCAGTGAAAATTTAGAACAAACACAAGTTATTCAAAGAAACACTTTATTGATATTGAAACAAAGGTTACAATGGGCGCAAAGCCAAGATTACAAGTCTCTCAAGCTCACTCAAGCTCACATTACAAGTCACTCAGCTCTCTCTCATCTCTCAATTACAATTCTTGAGACAGCGGATGCTTCAAAAGGCGACGTCCATACATTATGTCCCGTATAAGTCTTAACTCCATGCGGCCGCATGTTTTGAATCGCCAAGGAACTTCGTGCCTCGACGCATCCAAGCGAGCTCCGCGCCACGAGCTTCTACCTGTGCCTGCACATGAAAACTATGTGGGTGTCAGTACTCAACTGTACTGGTGGAATGAGCTCCTCGTCCACCCATACAAAACCGACATGTTTGATTTACTTTATGCAACTTAGTCCCCTTTATAATTGTCTTTCTACTCTTGTCTTAGGATCAATTTTAGAACCGACGCCTTGCCCTATTCTGTGTCTCTAGACCATCTCGTGCTTGCAACGTTAACTCATACCTTGCCTCAAGACCATTCTCGTGCCAACAACGTTAACCTATCGAGTTGTATTTGCCTTATGGCTTGAAATCAGAGACGCAACTACGCGATGAGGCTCCATTTCCGTGTGACCGTGCTACAAACCCTTACTGAGGCCGTGCCTCGTAGTTCAATGAGACTTAACCATATCGCCGCCTTGCGGCCCTTGCTACTTTGATCACCAACTGACCCAATCGAGACTTGTGAACTCAGTGTCACTTAACCAACTTGCCTTGCGGCGATTTCCTGACTTAAACCCGAGATGACTCAAATCAACTTGTGCAACTCTATGCCAACTTCTTAAGACTCGATGCCACCATTCGTGCCGAAGTACGACGCCTATGTTGAAGCCAAATCTTAGGCCCAAACTTTGTGTTCCAACTTGTACACACATTCAACTCGACTCAATCCAAAGGCATACACGCTGATAGCCGCTATTTGCCGACATCTATATGAACTTGGCCACTAGCATCATAAGCTATCCTGAGACGTATAGCTTTTTGTTAAATCGGGGACCTTCCAATGCGAATAGCTAGCATCCGTTGTAAGCCCCTACTTTAACGCTGTGCTCAAACCTTATGCACCACTATACCCTGTTTTCTCCTAGGCCGAGTCGGTCCCATGGCCCAGGGTTGCCGCTCGAGGAAACATCGCCCTTGTCAACAAGTTGTCCATGACCATGCAAGACTCGACTCAAACTGACGTCTCATATAGTCATCATTCTTTTAGTGTTACTCTCTCCTTCAAAATCATGTTCAAGACTTCTATCCTTGAGATCCCTCGACGACCCACGGTCGTGATCCTTCTTCCTTGATACTCGTTGAGATCCCTCGATGACCCACGGTCGCGAGCCTTCTCCCTTGATGCAATATCCTTTTTACTCAACTTAGAAATAACTACTTGATGGCCCCCTTTTTCTAAACTCGACTTGAAAACCCACCGTAGCTCGTGCCTTAAACCAATAGTGCTTTACGCGACACTCCTGTCCAAGTCGACGGGCCTTGAGATCGTGGGACTACTTAACTTTGACAAACCGCAAAAGAGTGGGACGGTACTTGTAACGTCTTAGGTCGACCAGCATAAATTTGCCTAACTTAAATTCGTAACAACTTAATAAGTAAGGGCTGCATCAAGCTTTGCCTTTACGGATCGTGCCGTGCACGCATTCGACTTCGAACGACCAAGTCATCGGGTGCCTAGACTTAAGTCACAAGCCGCTCAACGCGACTTAACTCATGGGAAAGCCAAGGCTATGCCAAGCCTTGGACGATGGGACCGTGCATGCTTTATGAAGCGCTTCAAAATACACTCATGGGCAAGCCAAGGCTACCAAAATACACTCAATTAGCGACGGATATTTAGCGACAAAATTTTTCCGTCGGTGTTAGCGACGGCTTCGTGGCCGTACACCGACTGATTACCGACCACACGCCTTTGCCATTTTTATTTTAATTTTAGGGGGAGGAAAGGTCGCATATTCGTCGCTAGGCTGTCGGTATTATAGAGACGGATGTCAAGTCGTCGCTACGTAGTCGATTATTTGGCGGGAATTGTATAGAAATTTGGTGGTACATTTCTTCGACTATGTAGCGACGAATATTCAGTCGGATAATCAATAATAGTGATTAATTGGCGATAGATTATTAGCAGTCGCTATTCCATCGCTAAATTTACGTTCCAGACTTAAATGAAAAAGCAGGGGAAACTTTTCGCATTCCCCCCAAATTCAATCTCTCTCCTCTCTCTCTCTCTCTCTCGCGGCTTCGGTGAACGGCGTCGGCGTCCTCTCTCTCTCTCTCCCGAAGGTAATCCCTTCTCTCTCTCTCTCTCTCTCTCTCTCTCTGTGTCGCGGTATCGACGTAGGGGCAGCGGGGGCGGCGGGCTTGGGGACATTCGGGCTTGGGGCGGAGGCGTCGGGGGCTGGGCGGCGGGCTTGGGGCGGGGGCGTCGGGGGCTGGGCGGCTGGCTTGGGGCGGGGGCGTCGGAGGCTGGGCGACGGGCTTGGGGCGGGGGCGTCGGGGGCTGGGCGGCGGGCTTGGGGCGGGGGCGTCGGGGGCTAGGCGGCGGGCTTGGGGCGGGGGCGTCGGGGGCTGGACGGCGGGCTTGGGGCGGGGGCGTCGGGGGCTGGGCGGCGGGCTTGGGGTGGGGGCGTCGGGGGCTGGGCGGCGGGCTTGGGGCGACGGGCTTTGGTCGTGGGCGGCGGGGGGCTTTGCTTTTCAAATGCATCTGAGTTTATATATTGACTAAATAATGTGTTATCATATTGGGTGTTATCTATTAGTTTGGTGGTGTTTGGATTAGTAAATGTGAATATGGAGTTTGGGTTCATGGTGTATATGTTCACTGTGTCAAGGACAGTGCGAGTTCTTTATCTGCATAAGTCAGTTGTGTGCTTCTATATAGATGTATATATCTATACATCTAACTGTGATATACATATATATGTGTATGTGTGCTTTAGAGAGTGAGGAATGAAAGGAATTATTTATATTCAAAAATATATATTTTATACATTTAGGCATAATTTTAAGTATTTCAGCGTTATTTCTTAGTAGTTTTGAAATTATATGAAATAGTAGTCACCCTTACCGATTGGTTTTGCCGAATTGACCGGAACAAAGACCCCCAATGTCGGTATCGGTCAATATTTGGTATCGGTCGGTATCGGATCGGAACATGCCAAACTGTATCGGTATCGGCCGTATCGGATCGGTATCGGCCGATACTTTAAACCATGCTATCGGTATCGAACTATCGGTATCGGTATCGGTATCGGTATCGCACTATCGGTATCGGTATCGTACTATCGGTATCGAACTATCGGTATCGGTATCGGTATCGCACTATTGGTATCGGTATCGGTATCGCACTATCGGTATCGAACTATTAGTAACAACTGTATTTAGATTTTTCTCTTCTCGAGCTAGAATACTAGCGGATCCACCAGTTACATGATTATATACTAATTCTGTTTAGTTTGTCTTACTATACAGATTTTTACATCTAATCTGTAATGGATCGTTATTTCGTTGATCGTACATGTATGTACAAACGACAACACGAGAGCAGAATAGGTGTGAGTGACGATTTTCAGACAGGCGTGGAAGTGTTTCTTAAGTATGCCATGAGCAAAGCTCAGTTTATGGACGGTAACAAAATCAAGTGTCCATGTCGTAATTGTCGCAATAGACGTTACGAAGAAGTGGTGAGTGTAAGAGATCATTTGACCCGTAAGGGTTTCGTACGTGATTACGGCCTGTGGTCTTCGCAAGGTAAACTATATGCCGAAAGACAGGTTGCGAATGCTGCTACTTATGATTTTGATGATAATGCTGCATCGGATTTTGTCGTCGATGACGACGAATGCTCCATTGATTATGGAGACGTGCAGAACCTTGCACGAGATATGGTGTACGACACGGCACGGCCTAATTTTGATCCGGAGGATCCTAATCCCACTAGGCGAAGGAGTTCTATGATATGTTTCAGGATGCTGAAACTTCTTTATATCCTGGTTGTGATCCACATTCCGTACTGTCAGTGACGATGCGGTTGTTGAACATAAAGTCCGATTTTAACTTGCCATAAACTTGCTATGATCGGATTACACAACTAATGAAGGAGGTGTTACCGAAGGAATCAAAAGAGCTTCCAAAAAACTTCTACAAGTCAAAGATGATGGTCCGACAACTGGGACTGGGGTACGACAAGATAGATTGTTGTCGCAACGGATGCATGTTGTATTACAAGGAGAACGAGCATGTAGAAAGTTGCCGCTTCTGTAATGCGAATCGTTACAAGGAAGTCAGGAGAAAAGGAAGGTCAACTAGAAAACGACGTCCTTACAAGTATATGCATTACTTGGCGATCACGAAGCGCTTGCAGAGGATGTATATATCTCAGAATACAGCAGAACACATGACTTGGCACAACGAAGAACGCACAAAGGACGATGGAGAATTGTCACATCCTTCGGATGGAGAGGCGTGGCAATATTTCGATTTTCACCATCCAGATTTTGCTGCAGAGCCCAGAAATGTACGCATGGGGCTATGTTCTGATGGATTCGCCCCTTTCGGGCAGTCGGGATCTCAATACTCCTGCTGGCCGGTCATTCTGACCCCTTACAATCTGCCACCATGGATGTGTATAAAGACTCCTTATATGTTCTTGACAGCTATCATACCGGATCCCAAAAATCCGACGAAGAATATCGATATATATTTACAGCCGTTGGTGGATGAGCTAAAACAGCTGTGGGAGATCGGCGTCACGACGTATGATATTTCCAGGAAACAGAACTTTCAGATGAGAGCTTCACTGATGTGGACAATCAATAATTTTCCCGCATACGGTGTGCTGTCGGGATGGAGTACTCACGGCACCCTGTCTTGTCTGATATGCATGCAAAATAGTAAGGCGTTCCGCCTTAAGCATGGAGGAAAAACTTCTTTCTTTGATTGTCATCATCAATTTCTGCCCGCGAGTCATCCTTGGAGAAAGAACAAGGACGCATTCAGAGCTGGAAAGCAAGAATTTTCTCATCTGCCTGCCAGATTGTCGGGATACGATATTTAGGAAGATGTAAAGGATTTGCCCACTGTAATGGAAGATCCATCGAACAATCGTGTCGATGGATTCGGACAAACCCATAACTGGACCAAACGGAGTATCTTCTGGGACTTGCCTTATTGGAAAGATAATCTTATAAGGCATAATCTTGATGTTATGCATATCGAAAAGAATGTGTTCGATAATGTCTTCAATACCGTCATGGACATTAAAGGAAAGACGAAGGACAATCCAAAAGCAAGATAAGACATTGTCGAGATATGCAAGCGTCCTTATCTGAACTTGATACAAAGGGGAGCTGCTGGACAATTAAGTAAGCCGATAGCACAATACACATTGAGCAAGGAAGATAGATTAATAATCTGCAAGTGGGTATCTACTTTAAGATTTCCCAACGGCTATGTGTCGAATTTGTCTAGATGCGTTGACCTCAATGAACGCAAGCTAACGGGAATGAAGAGTCATGACTGCCACATGTTTATGGAAAGATTACTGTCCATTGCTTTGAAAGAGTTGTTGCCTTCTGCTGTATGGGTTCCGTTGGCCGAACTATCAATATTTTTTAAGGATATTTGTTCAACTAAGTTGACTGTGCAATACATGGTTGAACTTGAGGAGAAGATTATCTTAACAATTTGCAAGTTGAGAAAATATTTCCTCCTTGCTTCTTCGACAGTATGGAGCATCTACCGATTCATCTAGCATACGAAGCCCGTGTCGGTGCATCTGTTCATTATCGATGGATGTACCCATTTGAAAGGTACATAAATATCGATATAATTTAAGCTGAATTTCAGTGGGTTTTAAAATTCTTTCTTAATTCTCAAGATAATTTGTCTCTCTAGATACCTACACCATCTAAAGAAGAAAGTTGGCAACAAAGCTCATATAGAGGCTTCGATATGCGAAGCATATCTTATCGAAGAGGTGTCAAACTTCTGCTCCATTTATTTCGATACTTATGTTAAAACAAATCGAAATAGACCTCAAAGGAATGACGAGGACGTTGAGGATGGAGGAAGATTCAATGTAAGGGGCAAGCCTGTTGGGGTTAGTAAAAGACGGTGGTTGACAGACGACGAGTATGATGCCGCTCACCGATATGTCTTGTTAAACTGTGACATACAAGAAGTGAGAGATTTGGAGAAGTAAGTCAGTACACTTACACTCGTTATAATCTCGAATTTGATGAAGTAAGTGACTACACTTATATATTCTTATTTTTTCTAATAGTGTATTTAGAGATGAAGTCAAAATGAGGAGACCCGATATTACCGATGAGGGACTTCAAAGAGAGGTTGATTGTACATTTTCGTCATGGTTTCGCAAATACATAAGTAACTGTGATTATAATTGAGATTATTAATATATAATCTGAAACATTTAAATTATAAATATTTATTTACAGGTTTTATTGCCTGAAACAACACCCACTCATGAGAGTGTTCGTTATCTGGCACTGGGACCGAAGAAGCAAATAAAGACTTGGCCAGGCTATGTCGTTAATGGCTTCAGGTTTAAGTCAACTCAGAATGCTATAAATGTCGAATTTATCAATGACGGCATCAGTACCAAGGATTCCGGTGTTTGCATAAGAGGCACCGTCTATGACGACGAGCCGGACTTTGACTATTATGGATTACTTCGGGATATTATAGATTTACAATATACTGGCCCATATGATATGTATATTATGATGTTCAAATGTGAGTGGTTCGATACGACACCAAATATCGGTTGGAGAATCGATAAACAATTTGGATTCGTCGATATAAATCATCGCAGGAGGTATAGAGGGTCCGATACATTTGCGATAGCAAATCAGGCTGTTCAAGTCTACTATACAAGCTACCCAAGGCGTCGTAGAGATCGATTTGACTGGTGGGCAGTATGCAAGATTAAATCTAGAAATACATTCAACGTTGGAGATCCAGCATACCAAGAGGACCAGATCGAAAAGTCCCAATACTTGGGACAACACTCAGATACAATGGATGTTGAAGATATTGTTGAGGAAAATAGAGGGGAGGAAGAGGTTGATACACAAGACTTAGCTGTCAACCAGGGGAGAAAGAGGCGTCTTGTCCCAAATTTTGAGGCAGAAGAAGAAGAAGAAGAAGAAGAAGAAAAATTTGATGGGGATGAGGATACAGATGAAATCGACGATGAAGATAAGGATGAGGATGAGGAGGATGATGATGAAGACGAGGCCGAGGATGAGAACGAAGACGATGATTAGGTTAAATATTGTTGTATATTAAAAACACTTTCAATTACGTGAATTAAGTTTGACCTCATAAAAGCAATTACGTGAATTCATGTTTTTTTTTATTCGATTATTTACTTATTGCAGATGGCAGTCCTAGTCTTTTTCGTCGCGGCGGCACTCGTCTCCCTGCTGGTGGTATGTATATTTTAGTTTAGTTTTTTTATATCCATTTACACTTTTATATTGTTAATTATGTTTATGTGTTCTATTTATAGGTCATGATGGCTGGCCGTAGTCGTGGTGCTGGTCGTGGTGGTGGTGGTGGTGGTGGTGGTACGGGTCATGGTCGTGGTCGTACTGGTACTGGTGGTCGTGGTCGCATTCAAAGTTCCCGAGATGTGACCCCATCGAGCGAGCCCGACCCGGAGAGTACCCCGGGCACAGACGCATCCCGCCCTCGATCGACCACTTCATCGAGGCATGAGTCCGGATCTGCTAGCGGATCCGTTCCGCTATCGGAACCACCAGCAGCGGATCCACCAGGGGATGCCCTAGTTACTGCACAGTGGGCCCCGGAGTACCCCCATACTCGGTTCCATCCGGTTACTGGAGAGTACATACGCGGACCCGCGGATCCTCCAACGGTACCAGAGAGGCCGAGAGGCGAGGTCCGACGAGAGCTATGGCCCGCGGGGACCTCGTAAGTAAATTTAAGTTAATTTATTAAAAAAATTTTTATTTATTCAAGTTAATAATCCAGTCGTTTCTTCTTTGTTGGTTTTTTTCCGTTTAATATTGGCAGGGCCCTTGGAGAAATTATCAGGGCTAACTTCCACGGTCTCTACCTCAACTTTTTGTCGGTGCCCCCAAACGTGCAGTACGTCTGGCTCGACGAGTTGAGGGTATACATCTATATCTTCTGGTTAATTATTAGTTACTCTTTAATCAACCATTTTTTAAATTACGTGATAATTGATTTTCTGTGTTAGACAACGTACTGGTGGCCCCCCCATCGCGAGGAGGGGATCCGCAGGACCTACAGAAGCGCTTGCTCGAAGAAGATACGAGATATGATTCATGACCTAAAAATGGGGCATACGAGGCCGAATTGGATCCGACAGGAGTATTATGAGGACCTCTTAGGCATGATGGATACCCCTGCGTACAAGGAGAAATCGGAGAAGGCGAAGGTGAACCGATCTGCCGCGGGCCTTCATACAGGGGGATCAAGGTCCCACGCAGCGACACTTGCAGATCTGGTGAGCAACCGTAAATTTATTTCACTATCGAATTAGGTATTATTAATTAAAGAAGTTAATTAGTTTCTACAAAAATTTCATATGCAGGTCCAACGGACGGTGAAGGAGGGAAGGGCGCCAGAATCGGTCACCATACACGACGTGTTCCAGCATACGCACAAAAGACGGAAGGACGGGAGCTTCGTCGACGAGAGGGCCAAGGAGACTGATGTAAGTACTTATGTTTATGAGATTAACGTTAGAATTAAAAGTATTCGGACTATAACTTAGGTAAACTTAGGATTCACACTTAACTTAGTGAAACATAGGATTTAGATTACAACTTAGGTAAATCTTATAATATAAACACATTCATTTGATAGGCTGCGTATCGTGAGGCCCTTAGTCGGGCTCAGTTAACTGACACCGAGGATGTCGGTGAAACGATGTCCTTTCGGACGCCCTCTTCTTTGGCCGCTCGGAACGACTTGTTCGTAGATACCGTCGGCGGCTTTAAGAAAGGGTTCCTGTACGGAGTCGGCTCCCTAGGGCCATTGCACATGGTGATGCAGAGATTTCCACCGACACCGCCTCCTCTCGTGGCACCGACAGACGATGATGTTAGGTCGCAGCTTACGCAGCTGCAGCGGTGTCGTCCTTGCGGGAGCAATTTGCCACGTACTTTCCGCCTACGTCTGCTGCTGTCGGCCCGTCTCCTGCTGCCGGTACGTCTGCTGATGGTGCTCGTCCGTCTTCTACTGGTACGTCGACTGCAGGTGTCGGTCCGTCTTCCGTGGGCCATCTTTCTTTCAACCCTGATGCCCCTGTGGTACCGCCTACGACTGTGATATCACTCCTGGATCTCATGTCCGCAGAGCAGCTATGCCGACTTCCGAGCAGTGTCTACGATGGCTTGCCTCCGTATCTTGTGGAGGAGTATATTCGTCGGTCGCATATGGGATTACCAGCACCGGACAATCGACCTCCTCCTTCTTAAAATATTATATTAAGAAAATTTGGATTATTTGTGAGAGCTTTGGATTAATTGTGCTATAATCGGCTTATAGCACCGGATATTATGTTACTCTTTAGGATACTTGATATTTATTTTCTATTAATTTGGTTTGGTCTGTGATTCTTGGATAATTGGTGTGCATTAAATTCGTATGTGCATATTTGGTCTATGTGATTCTTGGATAATTGGTGTGCATTATATATTTGGTCTGTGTGATTGTTGGATAATTGGTGTGCATTATATATTGGTTTGGTTTATGCATATATTTATGAACAGGAAAAGTGCTGTAATTTTTTTCCCAAAAAACTCAGTTAGCGACGGACTAATGACCGTTTAGCGACGGATAATCCCAGTTGTCGACGGTTTTTCGATGGATTAGCCGCCGCTATCTGGAGTTTTTAAAGTGTTTCCAGGTAGCGACGGATGATCGACGGATTATCCGTCGGCAAGGTTCTGGTGGTATAAACTTCGACGGAATAGCGACTGATAATCAGCCGCTAAGAAGTCGCTCGCTCTAGCGACTGCTTAGCGACGGATAATCCGTCGACAAGGTTCTGGAAATGCTTGACATTTCCAGAACCATGGCGACGGATAATCAGTCAGTAATCTGCCGCTGCGGCGACGTTGTAGCGACTACTCTTCCGTCGCCATGGTGCTGGAGATGCCAAGCATTTCCAGAACCTAATCGACGGATAGTCCGTCAGCATGCCGTCGCTAATCCGTCGTTCATTACCGACGAATACCGACGGATGAGCGACGGAACGATACGCTCTAATACGCTGTTACGACGAGTTACCAACGGAATTTTACGTCACTATTGTCTACACAGTTCAGTAATTAATAGTTGAAATGGACGACAGTCCGTCGGAAATGCATCGCTAATGCTTCGTATTGTGACGTCGACAATCCGTCGCTATTCCGTCGTTTGACGACAACGTAGCGACGGACCGTTATTAGCGACGAGCTGATTGCCGACGGATTTTTTTGGCCAAAATCCGTCGTTTATCGGTCGGTAACAGTAATTACCGTCGGATTGGCGACGGATAGGGCCGTCGCTAGTAAGCATTCATGCGGACGACGCCTATGACTTAGGCTACGATCATAACTTCGCCTACTCAACCAACTTTTCTTCTTCCAAGCCACGGGACGAAGGGCCGAGTGTCATTTTCAAAGCACGCCGTGCACCAACTCTAAGACGACCGTTGGACCTTTCCATATTCAAACTCAATTCGACCCGTCGGGATTTTTTTCTTTAGCTATGTGAATTCATCTCTTTTATTATCAAGCCTACTTGTGCAAGTTAAAAACATACAATTTATTATGTGAAGGCTAAGATGAGGCAAGTTCACCGAAACTACCCCACCTGAACGAGCGGTCGTCTCGACCGAGCGATGTCTCTGAGCAGCCGTTGCAAGGCTAAGTTCGAACGCCGTCGTCGTTTCTATTCCTTCGATTGACTGAGCGGGACGAGACACTACATCATACACCACTCAGAAAAAGTTTCGTCCTCAAAACTAACTGAGTACTTACTGAATTATCATTTTACTCAACATTCAAGAACTCTCGCACACACTACGCCTATGCGTTTCCCAAATCCGAGCCACGCTCGTGCAACCCTCAATCTTTTCTTCAAAACTCACGATCTCAAAATCCTTGACACTTTCCCATTCCTTAAGCTCACTTGATTCAACGTATCACTTAGTTGGGTCGGGCACATATTCTAGGCGTTCCTAAAATACATGCATTTCAGCCAAGCCTCGTGATAGAGAATCCACCATCACCACTCGAGTTGGATCGTACACATATTCGGGCGTCCCTGATATACGTGCATGTCAACCGAGCCTCGTGAGTGGTGCCTCTATAATTCCTATCGCTCTGCTCCGGAACGTCTGCCTAACCGCTAGGCTATGTCTTTTAGGCTATAGTCAATCCGTCAGTATTGGAATCATAGTTTCCAAACAACAATATCAACACTGACCCCATCCTAAGGTCAAACCAAGTTGATAGTATGGGGTTTTCTACCCATGCTCACATCACTCAGATTTCTAAACTTCGAGCATCGATTCCCTACACACACATCCCAACATTCATCGCACGGGGTCCGAGTCGTTCAGCAAAGCCATCCTACGATAACTCACGTTTCAACCAATTTCTTGACTTATCGATATCCCTCGTTCATTAAGCCATTTCGTATAGTTTATCTCTTTGAACACGTTCGACATAGTTTGCCTATCAATCCTTCTAAGTCAAGCACGCTACGACACGATTCATCTTTAAACCATAATTCATATTTCAAATTTCCTAAGTTATTTATCCCAATTTACGTAATCGATCACAAGGTCGTCCGACTTAACAATATGTTAAGCCGCGATCTCACGCGAGTCAGATTATCTACGGTAGACACGAATCACCATGCATGCTCCCGCGAGATAATCATTCTCATCGGGACTTAACTCTTGTTTTGTGTCCAGACTAATTCATTCTCGATGCACGGATTGGACCTACTCAATCTTCAAGTTTATTCAATCATCAATCACAAGTCCAAATATCCTTAAATTTTCCTTCGCATCAAGCCAATAAGTCGAGACAATCAACGTTGCCGCGTCCTGATTTTCCGAGTTCGATCATTCCCGCGACATGAATCACCATGTCAATGCTCACGCAGAACGATCGCCCCAAATTCGACGCGACGCATGTGCGAGGCTAGAGTTGTACTCGTACAAGACAAGAATGTCGACGTTGCGGCTATCAACATAACCATCAAGACACGATCATTTTCCTCCAACATTCATCTCAATCAAAATCCTAAGTATGGCATCCAACTGAACAATAACACTTTCACGATCGTCATTCGCCGAGTCAGAGGACCCCCGAGTTATCGCATATCGATCTTTGATACGCCTCAATACCATCGACGATATGCGTAACCTGACGATCTTCCTTTGCAACCAATTTCAAGTCGTGCGAATGATGCTATCGTCCGACTGGATAATCTCCTCGACATTCAATTCAAGTTCGATCATTATCCCTCAAATCATTCACAACATCAATTTCCTAAAATCTAAATTCGCGTATCGTTCATCCCTTTACTAACTCAAATCATCGAGCAACATTCAATCCAATCCTTCGTGTTATTTTAGTAACTTCAAATCAGACGTTTCGTGCATGCTATCTACCTGTCGTGCTAACTTTTCGTATACGATCCGTATCAATTTCCTCGAACAAGTCATCGTACACCCTAACTTTTCCTCAATTTAATTTCATCTACTCAATCATTTTTGCGTTTCATACTTCGCACAATCCTCAATCCCGTGCACGTTCCATGCACGTCAATTTCTAGGCTGTTCGAATCAACTTATCAAACTTCAAGAAAACAAGGCTTTGTATACGTGCGACGCTTGCTGATAGACTCATCGACCCCCTGAATCCTCAATCGATCGATCGACATCCCTGAGGCTATCGCATACACCACTCAGGAATGAAGTCCTTCAACAAATCCTTAAACTATCATTCAAATCAAAATCGACTTCTTCGAATCCCGTTCGAACCATTCCTATAATTCCAAGCATGCTCATCTATATCGCATCGACGATACCGTTGCTCGATAGCACCCCTATCGACAGTCATCCCACATTTACTCAATCGAGTTCAACCCGTTTCATTCTCGCAACATTACGAATCCCACACTCGACTTTTCTAAGGTCGACACAACTTTGGTGTATATGCCCAGCCCGACTTAGCCAGCCGTGCTTACGCGAACTATTTTTTTGTTTTATCGAAAATTGTTCTCCTATGTTTTGAAAAATAGATAGACTTATTGTATGGACATCCCGTAGGACATTTGAGAGAGAGCGCACCAACGATATCAACATCAGGAAGCAACAGAGTTTTGCAGAAACATCGAAGTTAAAGAATTCAATCGACAGTCCAAGGACGTAAAGCCGTGCTCTGATACCATTATGTCACGTCCCGCTCCCGTAGGAGCGACCGTCCTCGCTAAGACGTGATACCGCACGAGCCTAGATTTGCGCTCGTGTAAGACGGGTTCCATAAAGGCCGGTTACAGCGGCTGCGACGGGGTCGTCGCACAGAAGTCCCAAGCAGAGATATTGAACACGCAGCAAAAAGTTAGAACAAACACAAGTTATTCAAAGAAACACTTTATTGATATTGAAACAAAGGTTACAATGGGCGCAAGAACAAGATTACAAGTCTCTCAAGCTTACTCAAGCTCACATTACAAGTCACTCTGCTCTCTCTCATCTCTCAATTACAATTCTTGAGCCAGCGGATGCTTCGGAAGGAGACGTCCATACATTATGTCCCGTATAAGTCTTAACTCCATGCGGCCGCAAGCTTCGAATTGCCAAGGAACTCCGTGCCTCGACGCATACAAGCGAGCTCCGCGCCACGAGCTTCTACCTGTGCCTGCACATGAAAATTATGTGGGTGTCAGTACTCAACTGTACTGGTGGAATGAGCTCCTCGTCCACCCATACAAAACCGACACGTTTGATTTACTTTGTGCAACTTAGTCCCCTTTATAATTGTCTTTCTACTCTTGTCTTAGGATCAGTTTTAGGACTGACGCCCTGGCCTATTCTGTGTCTCTAGACCATCTCGTGCTTGCAACGTTAACTCATACCTTGCCTCACGATCCTTCTCGTGCCAACAACGTTAACCTATCGAGTCGTGTTTGCTTTACGGCTTGAAATCAGAGACGCAACTACGCGATGAGGCTCCATTTCCGTGTGACCGTGCTACAAATCCTTGCTGAGGCCGTGCCTTGCAGTTCAATGAGACTTAACCATATCGCCGCCTTGCAGCCCTTGCTACTTTGATCACCAACTGACCCAATCGAGACTTGTGAACTCAGTGTCACTTAACCAACTTACCTTGCGGCAATTTCCTAACTTAAACCCGAGACGACTCAAATCAACTTGTACAACTCTATGCCAACATCTTAAGACTCGATGCCACCACTCGTGCCGAAGCACGATGCCTATGTTGAAGCCAAATCTTAGGCCCAAACTTTGTGTTCCAACTTGTACACACATTCAACTCGACTCAATCCAAAGGCATACACGCGGATAGCCACTATTTGCTGACATCTATATGAACTTGGCCACTAGCATCACAAGCTATCCTGAGACGTATAGCTTTTTGTTAAATCGGGGACCTTCCAACGCGAATAGCTAGCATCCGTTGTAAGCCCCCGTTTTAACCCTATGCTCAAACCATATGCACCGCTATACCCTGTTTCCTTCTAGGCCGAGTTGGTCCTATGGCCCAGGGTTGCCGCTCGAGGAAATATCGCCCTTGTCAACAAGTTGTCCATGACCATGCAAGACTCGACTCAAACTGACGTCTCACACAGTCATCATTCTTTCAGTGTTACTCTCTCCTTCAAAACCATGTTCAAGACTTCTATCCTTGAGATCCCTCGACGACCCACGGTCGCGAGCCTTCTCCCTTGATGCAATATCCTTTTTACTCAACTTAGAAATGACTACTTGATGGCCCCCTTTTTCTAAACTCGACTTGAAAACCCACCATAGCTCGTGCCTTAAACCAATCATGCTTTACGCGACACTTCTGCCCAAGTCGACGGGCCTTGAGATCGTGGGACTACTTAACTTTAACAAACCACAAAAGAACGGGACGGTACTTGTAACGTCTTAGGTCGACCGGCATAAATTTGCCTAAATTAACTTCGTAACAACTTAATGAGCAAGGGCTGCATCAAGCTTTGCCTTTACGGATCGTGCCGTGCACGTATTCAAATTCGAACGACCAAGTCATCGGGTACCTAGACTTAAGTCACAAGCCGCTCAACGCGACTTAACTCATGGGCAAGCCAAGGCTATGCCAAGCCTTGGACGATGGGACCGTGCATGCTTTATGAAGAATTCATACGGACGACGCCTATGACTTAGGCTACGATCATTACTTCGCCTACTCAACCAACTTTCCTTCTCCCAAGCCACGGGACGAAGGACCGAGTGTCATTTTCAAAGCACGCCGTGCACCAACTCTAAGTCGACCGTTGGACCTTTCCATATTCTAACTCAATTCGACCCGTCGGGATTTTTCTCTTTAGCAATGTGAATTCGTCTCTTTTATTATCAAGCCTACTTGTGCAAGTTGAAAACATACGATTTATTATATGAAGGCTAAGATGAGGCAAGTTTATCGAAACTATCCCACCTGAGCGAGCGATCGTCTCGACCGAGCGATGTCTCTGAGCAGCCGTTGCAAGGCTAAGTTCGAACGCCGTCGTCGTTCCTATTCCTCCGATTGACTGAGCGGGACGGGGCACTACACTTCATTTGGAGATTCTATAGCTAGTAGAAGGGCACGAATATCAGACTTTTGATACCGTTTTAACGGCAGCTCGGAGGAATGAACTCACCCAACAGAGGTTGGTGACAAGACATGGGGGCCAGAAGAGGTCTCATCCCCAGAGTAGGGGCGGAGAAGCAGTACAGCGAACATCGACGCCAGCGCCCGGCATCCGTATTCATGAGTCAGGAGCACCACGGAGGACGGCGGTATCTGAGATATCAGTACCAATTCGACATCAGCAGCAAAGGAACCAGCAGCAGCGCCAGGGGGCGTCCATTGGATGTACTTACTGTGGTAAAGGAGGGCACACTAGGGATGTGCGTCGTTCAGCTAATGGGTTATGCATGAGGTGTGGCAGTCCAGACCACAGGATTGCTAATTGTCCTATGATACAAAGGCCAGGAGGGCCAGTTCAACAGTTTTCGACATTGTCAGCTCCAGGGGCAGCACCGAACAGAGGACCAGCATTGGCCGTAAGGCCGCTAGCCCAGCGTCTACCAACGCAGGCTCGAATGTTTCGCCAGGCACAGAATCAGGAAGGCCCGCAGCAGCCGCAGCGACATCATGGTCGAGGAAGGCAGCATGAAGGAGCTCAGCAAGGCCAGGGCCAGGCCTTCACCTTATCACTGGAGGATGCGCTAGCTTTAGGCGACGTGGTTGCAGGTAATATTTCTGTTACCTCATTTCTTGCAGTAGCATTGTTTGATTCGGAGGCTACCCATTCTTTTATATCTGCACGATTTGCGACACGTATTGGATTGGAATTCGAGGCATTGCCAGAGAGGATAAGTATACTCACTGGTAATGGGCTCGTAGGAGTTAGCAGAGTGTGCTTAGCATGTCCAGTCATAGTGAGTGGGCGATTATTGCCCGTATCTTTGATTGAGTTCCCCATGGGCAACTTTAACGTTGTCTTAGGCATGGACTGGTTGAGGAACAGCCATGCGACAATAGATTGTCGGGGAGGCAGGGTAGTATTTAATTTACCTGGCATTAAGGAGTTCGTCTTTGTCCGATCATTAGAGGATCGAACCAAGGGCATCGTTGCAGAAGCATTGGCAGAGCATGAGCAGATTCCAAGAGTGGTCAGAGAGTTTGTTGATGTATTTTCTGATGAGCTTCCAGGTTTACCACCAGTGAGAGATATGGAGTTTCGCATTGAGCTGAATCCTGGGACGGAGCCTAAAGTTGGCAGGGTCTACAGGATGTCGCAGTCAGAGTTGGATAAGTTGTACCAGCATAAAGAAGAATTGAAGGCGAAGCAGTTTATCCGAGACAGTAATTTGCCCTGAACAGCACCGGTGATTTTGGTACCCAAGAAGGATGGATCGACGCAAATGTGCATTGATTACCGGCAGTTGGATGCAGTAACAGTGAATAACAAGTCTCCGTTACCAAGGATTGATGACTTGTTTGATCAATTGAGTAAGGCTTGCATCTTCTCTAAGATTGATCTTCGATCTGGATATTATCAAGTGAGGGTCCGGAAGCAGGACAAACCCAAGACGGCATTTAGATCACGGTATGCGCATTATGAGTTTCTGGTGATGCCAGTTGGACTGACTAATGCCCCAGTAGTGTTCATGGATTTGATGAACCGTATATTTCTGCCCTATTTGGATAAGTTTGTAGTAGTGTTTATAGATGACATCCTCGTCTATTCCAGTAGTGAGGAGGAACATGAGAAACATCTTCGGACAGTTTTGCAGACCTTGAGGGAGCATCAACTTTATCCAAAGCTTAATAAATGTGAGTTTTGGTTGAATCATATTTCGTTCCTGGGACACATTATTTCTGGAGCAGGAGTGTCAGTAGATCCGAAGAGGGTTGAAGCAGTAGAGAATTGGCCAGTTCTGAAGACGGTAGCAGAAGTGCGTAGTTTCTTGGGATTAGCCGGTTACTACAGGAGGTTCATGGCAGACTTCACCAGAATTTTGGCACCCTTAACGCGTTTGACACATAATGATGTAAAGTTTGTTTGGTCAACGGAGTGTCAGGCATCGTTTGAAGAATTGAAGAAGAGATTAATCTCAGCCCCGATCTTGACCCTTCCAGTAGGATCGGGAGGGTTTACAGTGTATTATGACGCATCCGGGAAGGGACTTGGATGTTTATTAATGCAGCATGGTAAGGTGATAGCAGATGCATCTCGACAGTTTTGAGATCATGAGAAGAACTATCCGACTCACGACCTGGAATTAGCAGCAGTAGTGTTTTCGCTTAAGTTATGGAGGCACTACTTATATGGGGATCGAGTGGAGATTTACACTGATCATAAGAGCTTAAAGTATGTGTTTACCCAGAGGGACCTGCACATGAGACAGAGGAGATGGTTGGAATTACTGAAGGACTTTGATGTAAATCTTCAGTATCATCCAGGCAAGGCGAATGTGGTAGCAGATGCCTTGAGTAGGAGAGGTGGTGCATTCATTCTAACCACGCAGAGGCATATTTTGGAAGATCTTTAGAAAATGGAAATTGAAGTGATCTTGCTCAAGATGTGGGAGTTATGGCCAGTTTGCAGATTCAGTCCACTTTAGTATATAGGATCGGAGCAGCTCAGGCGGAGGATCCGCGAATCCAGAAGCTTCGATCAGAGTGTGAGTCAGGTCTCAGAAAGGAGTTAGTAATCCATAAGGATGGAACACTTAGGTTCGGAAACCGTCTTTGTGTACCAGGTGGAGACCTTCAATATAAAGTTATGTCGGAAGCTCATAGTTCTCCTTATTCCATTCATCCCGAAGGCACAAAGATGTACCAGGATATGAAGCAGCACTTTTGGTGGAATGGTATGAAAAGGAAGATAGCGAGGTTTGTATCCAGATGTTTAGTATGTCAGCAAGTGAAGGCAGAGCAGCAGAGACCAGCAGGATTGTTACGGCCGCTTCCTATTCCGGAGTGGAAGTGGGAGCACATCACGATGGACTTTGTGATCGGTTTACCTAGATCTCCGACCGACCGAAATACAGTTTGGCTAATCGTGGATCGGCTCATGAAGGTTGCATATTTTCTTCCTTTCAGAGTAGGGCAGTCTACTGAGCAGCTGGCAGAAATGTATATGAAGCAGATTGTGAGGTAGCATTGTGTTCCAGTCAGCATAGTATCAGATCGAGACACACGGTTCACCTCTCACTTTTGGCGGAGTTTGCATCAAAGTTTGGGTACCAAGTTGCGGTTCAGCACAGCCTATCATCCGCAGACGGATGGACAATCAGAGAGAACAATTCAGACCTTGGAAGATATGTTACGGGCTTGAACTTTAGACTTCGGTAGAACTTGGGACGATCATTTTTATTTAGTAGAGTTCTCTTACAACAATAGTTATCAGGCAAGTATACAGATGGCTCCGTTTGAAGCATTATATGGAAAGAAGTGCAGGTCCCCTCTGGCATGGGACGATGTGGGAGAACGAAAATTGTTGGGACCAGAGATGATCATGCAGACCGTGGAGACAGTCAAGTTGATCAGAGAAAGGCTTCGAGTCGCGCAAGATAGACACCGCCACTGGGCAGATCAGCATCAAAGGCCTCTAGAGTTTGGTGTCGATGACCAAGTGTTTTTGCAGATTTCGCGGACTCGGGGTGTCATTAGATTTGGAATCCGAGGAAAGCTTAGTCCGAGATTCGTTGGTCCTTTTAAGATTCTCGCTCGGGTAGGCGATGTTGCTTATCGGCTTGCCCTTCCTCCCTCGCTATCTAGCGTACATGATGTGTTTCATGTATCTCAGTTGCGTGGGTATGCCCCAGATTCGGGTCATGTTCTCGATCATTCGGAGTTAGTCGTTGGTACCGACCTAACTTACGAGGAACGACCTGGGTCTATTTTGGACCGGCAAGAGAAGGTGCTCAAGAACCGGACTATTCGCCTTGTCCGTGTCGCTTGGGGCCATCACTCTCTGGGAGAGTCAACCTGGGAGCGCGAGGATGAGATTAAATCTCGGTATCCGCACTTGTTCGACTCGGAAGGTATGTTTCTCCTCATGCCTTGGTAAATTTTGAAATGTATGATCAGTGGCTGCTAATGATAGATTGTTAGCGTAGATTGTAATTGCACCTTAGTTGCCCGAATACCTCTTTGTCTTGGCTAAAATTCTGAGGACAAAATTTTTCTAAGGAGGATAGAGATGTCACTCCCCGATCCCGATATACGTACTTTTCATGGATTCTGTATACGGTATCTGTATTTAGCATGTGTATAATTCTGTATATTATTTATTAATGGTTGCATGTAGCTTTTAAGCTTGTCATTAGTAGAATGGATAGAGATTAGAGATTAGGGATTAGGGTTTTCTTAAGCCAACCCCTATTTATATTCTCTTCCTCACTCTTTCTCCTCATTCACTCTTCCATTTATTTCCCTCAACCACCACCCATAGGCAAGTACAACTTGCTCAAAAGTGGAGATTTATGTATTTTTTATTTTTGATTTTTCCTTGATATTATTTGTCTATATTGTTCTTCTCTTCATTCTCTACAAGTTTAGTTTTTGAAGATTTTGATTTTAATGGCTAGATTTGTGTAGATCCAAGTTCCAAAAACTAGGGTTTCATGGATCTTCATGGTTTTGATCGGTCAAACTTGGTTATTCCCGAAATCTAATAGTCATATGTTGTAGAAAATTTGATTCAACACAATTTTAACCATTGAAAAGTTAAATTTTGACTTGTTTGGAGGAAGTTATGGCCAAAACAATATTTAGGCATCTCCTAGGTTTGCCTGTGCTAGCTCTGACAGGGATAAGAACAGTCCGCTGCGGCTGCATAAGCTTTCGCAGCCGCATGGGCTTTCGCAGCCGCATAAGCTTTCCAACCGCATAAGCTTCTCCGGCCGCATAAACCAGTTTACAGCCGCAGGAGCCTTTTGTAGCCGCATATTTAATAGCTGCATGAACTTATGTTCCTTCAGCCGCATGAGTTCCCTTAGCTGTATTGTTTGACTGAGCCGCATACGCTCGCATTTCCCCAGCCGCATGCGCCCTGATTCTTCTTGCAGCTGCATGCGCTTTCTTCCGTGGCCGCATAAGCCCGGTTCTCTGAGTCGCATGAGCCATTCCCTCCCTTGCCGCATGAACCTTAGCCGCATGAACCTTGCCGCATATGTTTGTAGGTTCTTCTTGGCCGCATAAGACCTCACTCTCCAGCCGCATATGCCTGCTGTCCTGAGCCGCATGCGCCCCGTTCGTCCTGATCCGCATGCGCCCGTGTTATCCAGCCGCATGTTCTCGTTCTTCTGGCTGCATGGCGCATGGTAGTTGGCCGCATAAGCTTTAGTAGCCGTAAGAGTCCGCTTTCCCGAGCCGTATGAAGTCATGCGGATTTTATTTCCCGGCCGTATGTAGTCTGGCCGCATGAGCCTTAGCCGCTGGTTCCTATGTGTCTTACTCCTCATTTCTAATCTGAATACCTATATGATGGCTGGATAATCCTACGTGTGTACTGAGGTACAATCTATGTGAGCACCAAGGTGCAATCCTAAGCGCTAAGTGTTCCTACGTGATACCTGCCAGTACTATCAAGAGTCCAGCATTTACATAGTAAATGGTCGGTAGCAATGACGTGGTATGTGTTGTGTGTTGCACTACACCAAGAAGGGGGTACATACGTACGACTCCATGAGCCAGTACGGATTCCTTCTTGGGGTACTCGTACAATGTACGACATCTAGGGCAGTAAACATGTGACCACGACATGTGAACTTTGAGAATAACCTAGGGATTAATTAGGCAACTAACTTGGTAGATGCGTTGGGTGGAAAGAATCTCGAGATCGTGCCATACTAGCCACCCCAGGCCCAGACCTGACGTGTCGGGTTGGCCGCCACGGATATGGTTTTATTCGCCTATAGCGAATGGCTATATCCGACTCCTACGAGCTATGAGTTAAATGTTTTAGCACGGTAGCCCTCCGGGGGACTGGTGCATATTCAATGTGTTATATGTCTTATGGTTTGGCTAGCCCTGCTGGGTTGACACGATCTGAGAATTCCTTTTAATCAGTATCGCGGGATAACTCCGCCAAATATAGAAAGCCGCAGGAATGAATGGCCGCTTGAAAAACGACTTGACTGTGCTTGAGCCTTCCGTTAGTAGCCAAGGGACATGGATTGTCATGGTGCGTGGTCCAACCCATGTCCTTGTTTGGTTTTTGGGTTGGTCTATCGTGCTAGGACAGGCTGTGGACCGAGGTTACGACCAGAAGCTTATTATTATTATTACTACTACTACTATTATTTATGCCTGGGTTTTATCTCACTCTTTTGTGCTCCCTTATGGTACTTGCTATTCGGGGCTGACCCCGATGGTTTTGTTTGGCCAGATCACGTAGCAGAGCCTGAGGATCCGACCTTCTTCCCTGACGTCAATGGTGCATACTAGAAGCATGGCTGGCGGGGGGCTCGAGTGGGTTTCTTCTCCACCACTCTAGCATCTTTTCTTATGTCCTGGCATTTAGCCACCGATACCTGTTTAGCCGACTAATCTAGACATTTTTGTCCTTGCATAATTATAATTAATTCAGACTGCAGCTGAATACAATTTTGTACCTATGACTTTCTGGGCTAGCTAACTTATAAAGCTAGATTCCTCTTGATCATTTTGATGAAGCGTCAGGGACGCCTTACTGCTTTATCTTATCTGTTCATTAATTGATGTTTTTCGTGTGACCATAGGAGACCTGAATGTAGCATACACCCCCTTGTCTATCGGCAGCCACGATCGTCGTATGACGTTTGTATACCTCATATGGAGTAGCTGGCCTAGTCCGACTCCATATTTTGGTACTGGGGCATGACAAGGTTTTATTGATGGCCCATGCAGGTACGATTTTCAGACCTGTAGGGTGTTACTATTATAGGAGTCTCAATCAAACTTGTTCCCTTTGAATCTCTTGCCTTGATTTTTTTTTCCTCACCTTGATTGATAACCTGAATTGCATCCTCGAATCCTCCTCGTCCCGATAATTAATATCATGTACCTTTCCATGTATGGGTGCTTCTTTCTCAGTAGATGGCGAGGCCAACATGGAGGAACATCCGACAGAGCATGGCTCGACGGGGCAGCATCCGGAAGGAATACATTCTCCTGATCAGATCCAAGTGGAAGTGATATCAAAGCCAGTGGAACCGCAGGTTCTAGAAACTCCTTCACCCCCAGCGGTGCCAGCAGCGACGCCAGTACCTGATGCTGCAGCACTCCTGGAGGTCATCCGGGGATTCCTGGCCACTCAGCAGCGACAGGTGGCAGCCCATCAGCAACAGCAGACCCAACAGCAGGAACAGAATGTACTACTGAATCAGGGGTTACAATTGGCCCTTAAGAGAAGTGTCAGAAATGATTTGGGAGCATCGGGGAGATTTTATCGACTCAAGCCGAGATATTTTGACGGCACGGAGGACGCCATCACGACGGATGCAGGGCTTCAGGATACTGAGGCCATATTGACTGCAGCTAAGGTTCCAGCAGAAGAGAAGGTTGATCAGGTCAGACTGATACTTCAGGATCTCGCCCGCGATTGGTGGCCATCAGAAGGGGTTGGACTGAGGCGTCTTGTTCCCTGGGATAGCTTTCGTACCAGATTCAAGGCCAAGTACTTTGGCGTGGTAGCTAGGTATGAGCTACAGCAGAGGTTTATCAGTCTCAAGCAGGCTGGGAAGACGGTGGATGGATATACAGCAGAGTTCTGCAGACTGAGTCAGTTTGCACCGACGATGGTAGCTACAGAGCCAGAGAAGGCTATGAAGTTCCAACAGGGACTTCATTTGGAGATTCTACAGCTAGTAGAAGGGCACGACTATCAGACATTTGATGCTGTTTTAACGGCAGCTCGGAGGCATGAACTCACCCAACAGAGGTTGGTGACAAGACATGGGGGCCAGAAGAGGTCTCATCCCCAGAGTAGGGGCGGAGGAGCAGTGCAGCGAACATCGGCGCCAGCGCCCGGCATCCGTATTCATGAGTCAGGAGCACCACGGAGGACGACGGTATATGAGATATCAGCACCAGTTCGGCATCAGCAGTAGAGGAACCAGCAGCAGCGCCAGGGGGCGTCCATTAGATGTACTTACTGTGGTAAGGGAGGGCACACTAGGGATGTGTGTCGTTCAGCTAATGGGTTATGCATGAGGTATGGCAGTCCAGACCACAGGATTGCCAATTGTCCTATGATGCAAAGGCCAGGAGGGCCAGTTCAGCAGTTTTCGACATTGCCAACTCTAGGGACAGCACCGAACAGAGGACCAGCATTGGCCGTAAGGCCGCTAGCCCAGAGTCTACCAATACAGGCTCAGATGTTTCGCCAGACACAGAATCAGGAAGGCCCGCAGCGGCCGCAGCGACAGCATGGTCGAGGAAGGCAGCAGGAGGGAGCTCAGCAAGGCCAGGGCCTGGCCTTCACCTTATCACTGGAGGATGCGCTAGCTTCAGGCGACGTGGTTGCAGGTAATATTTGTGTTACCTCTTTTTCTGTAGTAGCATTGTTTGATTCGGGGGCTACCCACTCTTTTATATCTGCACGATTTGCGGCACGTATTGGATTGGAATTCGAGGCATTGCCAGAGAGGATGAATATACTCACTGGTAATGGGCTCGTAGGAGTTACCAGAGTGTTCTTAGTGTGTCCAGTCGTAGTGAGTGGGCGATTATTGCCCGCATCTTTGATTGAGTTTCCCATGGGCAACTTTGACGTTGTCTTAGGCATAGACTGGTTGAGGGATAGCCATGCGACGATAGATTGTCGGGGAGGCATGGTAGTATTTAATGTACCTAGCATTGAGGAGTTCGTCTTTGTCCGATCATTGGAGGATCGACCCAAGGGCATCGTTGTAGAAGCACTGGCAGAGCAGGAGCAGATTCCAAGAGTGGTCAAAGAGTTTGTTGATGTATTTCCTGATGAGCTTCCAGGTTTACCACCAGTGAGAGATGTGGAGTTTCGCATTGAGCTGAATCCTAGGACGGAGCCTAAAGTTGGCAGGGTCTACAGGATGTCGCAGTCAGAGTTGGATAAGTTGTACCAGCATGAAGATGTTGCGCCAACGAGGCGACAATTGATTAATGATGCCCCGAAACTCATTTAGATGTTGCGCCAACGAGGCGCCTTTCGTGTACTTCGAGTTGACGAGAGTTGATGAGTAAGACACACCTTGTTACCAATCATCTTCCGTTTACTACAACGAATGTAGCTTCTCACGTCACTTCTTCAACGAACTCTCCATAATATGTGATGAAACACGAAATTATCCAATCATTGACAGATGAATCCAATGGTCTTCTTATTGTCTTCTTTCGGCCATCCTCAGTACCATCATTTGGCTGGCAAATCATCCAATTTTCTCATGGGAGGTTCACCATACATGAATAGATCTTTTACATAGCCATGGTTGTGCCTTCGTCCCTCTCGAATCGAGAACTTTGATACAACTTTGGTGAGATTAGAGACGTGCAGACCGACAAGCATCGACAATCGATCCCATAAAAAAAACACGAATCACAACCTGATACGAAGACCAGCATGAACAAACACGTATGAGATGAAATGAGGATGGATTCTGACAAATACAATTCACGTCGACTCCCTTGCCTTAAGAGTATTATATCCCTTACGATTCTCAAGAGAAAGATACAAATACAGATATTGCAAAAACCTCAACTCTCTATAGGACTCGCTCACCTAGTTATATTTTTTGGTTGCTTAATGTTGATGACGATGACGATCTCGACTTTAGCAGACGACTCTCCCTTGAAGTCCATTTCCCTGCCTTGAAGATCAAGAATCTACAAAAGTACGGATCTCTCGTAGAGTTTGGTAGAATCTTCCTTGAACCCTTATGAGAACACCGATAGATAATCTCTCTTCATTTAATATTTATAGTTGTACGCACAGCCCATCTGAACCCTAACTTAACCTCCTAGTCATACCCAATACCCAATTGAATCATCAATCCTCATCAACAACCCGGATCAATCCTTTCCCCTCACAATCTAGAATTAGCCGGATTTCTGGTTTAAAAGTGTTTGAGAAAGAACCTCATCAATTCGAATATCCTACTGGATATCTGCATGGCCGGCCCAAGAATAAATCCGACAAGATTTCGAACTCTGACAACCCTCATGCCGCTTGTTTTTTTTTTCTTAGTGTCGATCCAGTCCAAACCTAATTTAAGTATATATTTATATCAATAAGAGATCAAAAGACAACCAATATTAGCTCCGACTAGACCAACCAAATTCCACCCTCCCGACCCACCCACCCACCCACCCACCCATGCGGCCGCACTACCGGCAAGTTCACTGGTCGGCCCTCCGGTCATCCCCGTCTGCGACCTCCAAAGTGCTGCCTGTATCAAAAATCATATTTTAAGCATATATTTATATCACTGGATCACACCAAATCGCACCTTCATCAAAATATCTTTGCACTCATGATACAATAATGATAATAAGACGGTACAAATATTAGTTTGAAAACGCGCGACAAACATTCGGTTATGATGATGCTCACTTGCGTATAGCTAGCCAACCGATGGTAAGCTTCGTGTCGTCATCACCGAAGTCCGACCGTTGGCCGTTGCATGTGGACAAGTGGTGGGAGTGATGATCTGCTCGATCGTGCTTTCAGAATTTCATATTGTGCTCAAAAAGCTTATGTTTAGAGGATAAAAAAGTACATTTGAATGATTACAGCATTATAACCTGTGGCTTTTACACCAGTGTTAATCCTAAATTAATTAATTGGAGAGCAAGCTCTCAACTTAATGGTAACTGAACTACAACAAAAACAAAAGTTATTGCATCGACATGGGAACTGTAATTGTAAACAAAATTTTTTACAATGTCCATTGATTTTAAAGTGTACTACCAAAATTATAATTAATTTATAATTTTTTTAAATGTAATACATTAAGGATAATTTTGATAATTTATTTTAAAAATTCGAAAGCATTGTGTAAAAGACTCCTGACAATTGCTATTCCCATTAACAAATATTAGGTATCTTTGCGTTGGATTGCATTATAGCATTCTTCTCCCAAGGCTCGAGCTTGCAACTTCTGGGGAGATGACTACCACTCTAACCATTTCAATTCTTCAAAAAAAAAAAAAAAAAAAAAAAAAAAAAAAAAAAAAATATATATATATATATATATATATATATATATATATATATATATATATATAAAATGTATGATGCACGAACAAAAAAAGAAAAGAAAATTAAAATTACCAAAAAATTAGATAAAAATTAAATTAAATTAAATATGATTTGAATATATTTTAATTAAAATATGTTATTTTTTTATATCTTTGGATATATGTTTAGATAATACAATGTAGTTAGTTTAAATATAATTTAAATACTAAATATATTTTAATTTGAATTTGTTATATATATGTTTGTAGAATTTGGATATATGTCTAGATAGTTATACCAAAATTTAAAAAATTTGTACGCAGTGTTAGTTAGCTATAAGAATTTTGGAGAAATTTTTTATTAATTAGGTGAGGTATAGACACTTAAGGTGGTAGTTAATTATAAAAATTAAAAAAATACTAATTAGTTGAGGATATCCTTCGGCGGCTCATATTTTAGCCGCCGCCATATATATATACTAGTAAATGCACGTGTAACGCACTTAAAATAATAATATTATATAATATAGTCAAACATCTTCTCTAACTCATGTTTTTAAGGTATATGATATTTCTTCTTGGTTGGTTGAGTTTGATTTTCCTGTATTGTTATATAACAAATTTAATTTTTTTAATATTTTTTTATATAATTTAAAATTTTAGTGATGACATACATACGACTTATACGGCTCATTTTGAACCGTTTTCCAACCTTTTATATATATATATATATATATATATATATATATATATATATATATATATATATATATATATATGAAGAAGGTAATTTTTTTTTATTCTGGCCCGAAGGCCTATAACTATAGCCCTAAGACTAGGGGTGAGCATTATCCGGTTTTAGACCGAAAATCGAACCGAATAAGAGATTTGGTTCGGTTTTAAAAAAAATCTATTCGGTTTCGGTTTTGGATTTCAGTTTCGGTCCAAAACCGAATAAATAATTTAGTTTATATATATATATATATATATATATATATATATATATATATATATATATATATATATATATATATATATATATATATATATAATTTTAGGTATTAATATATAGAAAAATACTTTATGTACCTCCAAAATTTTATTCATCCATGTCCCTCCGCTACGTGGCCATCTCCTATTCGCTCATGTCTTCCCTTAATCTCCCCCCTATTTGCTTTGGTCAATAAGAGAGTGCCACGTGACGGAGGGACATGGAGGGATGAGATTTTTTGAGATACATATAGCATCACTCTAATATATATAGGTACTAGTCATAACCCGTGCCCATAGGGCATGGTTAATTTAAACGAACAATAATAATTATGAGGCCTCCATCAAAATATTAAATCCCAACCACTGCTGGATGTGAATTTTCTTTGGATTTTCTATAAAACTCCACTCTCAATAATGCTCATCCACAACCATTATGAGTGCAAACCCCACTCTTTGGATTTCCCATAAAACTCCACTCTCAATAATGCTCATTCCCCATAAAACTCCACTCTCAATAATGCTCATCCACAACCATTATGATGCAATAAATTTGGTGCAATATCCCTTCCCATATATATATATATATATATATATATATATATATATATATATATATAGAGAGAGAGAGAGAGAGATCGGTTGCGGAGTTCCGTTGTCCTCGACCGTTGGATCGAACGGACGTGCATACGGATCCTGCATGGACCGTCCGATCCGATGTTGCATGGAGGGTGGGACTTTGGCAATTCTCCGTGGACGGAACTTTTTATCCGCGTTTACACACAGATGGAATTCATTTGGCGGTGAAAGCCAATCTTCCTAAGCTTTCCAAACATTTTTTTAATGTCCAACAACGGAGCAGATATATGCTAGATAATTCCCCAAGAATAAGTGCACTGTTGGATATTCAAATGCCATATAGGAAAGTAAGCAAACTTTTCAAAAGCAGCAGACATTGTTTTTTGGAGATTTTGGTGCTAAAGTATAGATCCCAAAAAAGCATAGTACTGAGGGCCGGGCATCATATCATCTGTGGCGTGGGCTCTTATTCCTCAATCATTTTAAAGGAGATGTACTATAAAGCGAAAGACGATTCAAAGAAAACCCTAGGTAGTACCTAGTACTGTGTCCTTATTTAGTAGTTGATAATGACCGACAAAGTATTAGTTGTACGTATAGTACTGTTAGTACCGTTGTAATTATCGATCGTATTAGAAGTATAACACTAGCTACCATTATATATATATATATATTTTTTTTTTTGAAGAAAGGGTACTTTATTGAGAAATAACATGAGAATACATCACACGACTGTTGGCTCAAGAGAGCTACATCAAACAACTATCCATCAAGGCAGCTGAGGTCATACTCAATGTTGCAGAGGACACCACTAATGGAAGTTGATTTCCCTTCAAAAACTCTCATATTCCGTTCGCGCCAAACATGCCAGACTGCAGCAAGTAGTCTGAGTCGGGCTCTTCTGTATTGTGGTTGGCTTCTGGTCTTCAAAACGTTGATCTCGTCGAATATGGCCTGTAGGCCAAGTCTTGTAGTATCTGGTATATCTAGTTGGACCCTACAATGCTGCCAAATAACACTCGTGGACCCGCATTTGAAGAAGACGTGGTCCCGAGATTCAGTCTCTCGGTCGCAAAACACGCATCGAGAATTTGTAAGAGGGATGTTGAACCGAACCAATCTCTCTCGAGTGAGGAGGCGATCCCGAATGGCCTTATAGAGGCACAGCTGCATTTTAAGTGCCGCTCCCTTGGTCCAGACAACCTCCGACCAGGGGACTTGCACATGGCGCGGTCTCAGCTGCTCGTACACCAACCGAGCGCTGAATTCGCCCGACGGCGCTCCTTCCCAACTCCATCGGTCACATGGAGCTACTGGGTCAAGCGGGATCCTCCCAATTATTTAGCCATCTCCCCACCTGCCTGGCGTCAGTGTGCCACATTCCATTGCGGATGAGTACTGCCAGAGTCTCCTCGCTGCCAGCGAGTTCGTAGACAGGCCATCCAAGCTTATCCAATATGCTATGGTGATCCATCCAAGGATCCATCCATAGGCTGGTATTTCGTCCGTCATGAATGACCCGAAAGATGAGACGCTTCAGAGTAGGCCGCATTCGTAGAATATTTTTGAAAGTAACCGAAAAGTTATTATCCACCTCTTGGATCCAGAAGTTCCTCGATTTAAGGTATCTATTTCGCGTCCACGTGGCCCAGTTGGACTGCCCTACCAGGAAGCGCCATGCAAGTTTAAGCGAAGCCACCTCCCACAGCACCCGTAAACTCTGCAATCCAACCCCGCCTTCCTCCTTGGGTCGGCAAAGTTCTTTCCAAGAGATTGTGTGGAACCCTCCTTTCCAAACAAAGTCAGCACACAATCGTTCGATTTGATGTATGGTTTTGGTAGGCACATATAGTGCTTGCAGCCAGTAAGCAGTAATGGCCGTGATTGTAGCCCGGACGAGTTCAATTCTGCCCCCGAAAGACAAAATTTGTGACTGCCACCCTTCCAATCTCTTTTGTACATAATGAATCAGTCCTGTGCAATCCGAGTGTCTCACATAATTATTAGTGAGCGGCAATCCCAAATATCGAACATGTAGCTCGCCTCGTTCTATAGCCAGGTGTTCGGACCACTGCTCCTGAGATGGACACTCTCTGTTGAAATAGATACAGCTCTTATCTCTATTTAAACAAAGTCCGGACAGAACGCCGAACTCATCTAGAATCTTGGTCAGCGCCATGATGCCCCTCTCATTCGGCTCAATGAAGACCAGTAGATCGTCCGCATATATGAGATGTGAGATATTCGGCTCAACCCGTCGGTAAAGAGGAGTAATATCCCTCCGATATACTGCCAAATCCATCATACATGTGTAATATTCCATAACAACCGTAAATAAATATGGAGATAAAGGATCGCCTTGACGGATCCCCCGATTGCTCCCGAAATAACCATTATATATATATATATATATATATATATATATATATATATATATATTGAATGGAAAAAAAAAAGTTACACAGTCCTAACGCAGGACCTAATCAAAACAACATCCAATGTGCCTACTCAACTAAGTAGGGCACATAATTCTAACACCCCCCTCCACATTATGATGTATCCCTATAAGGGCCGTAGACATTAATCCCTCAAAAACTCGTCTGTTTCGCTTCCTCCAGATGTGCCAAACAGTAGAGAGTAGTCTAATCATTGCCTGCTGATATGCTAAGCGACCTTGCTGACGAATCATCTTAAGGCCAGTCTTCCAATGCCAACAGCCCTCTTCCATTACTCTGTGACATACCCCTCCCCCCTCTGCATGCTCCAAATTTCGCATGAGATAGGACAATCGAAGAACATATGAGCATGCATGACTCTCCGCAGCACCCTGACAAAGAACACACGCAAGATCCTGAATCTGAACTCCAAACCCAGCAAGTCGGTCCTTCCTTAGTAAGAAGTCGTCTCCGCATTGTGTTAAACATGCAATCTACAGGATCAGGAGTTTAGAAGTGATTCGGATAAGATTAGCATTCCAGATTAGATTTCCATCTATTGGTAAATCCAAGGGAGGGAGAACAAACGATATTACAAATGCAGTGCAATAATCAATTGAGCCAGCCAGCTATATAAGTGAAGAAGACAAGGCATGCGCCATCTATTATTTCTCATGATATCTCTCGTACAAATAGGAGGAAAGAAAATACTACCATTAAAAATTGTCAATATCTGATATTACATTTCTTATTTGCATGAGAGGGCACTAGGCAAAACCTAGCTAATGCCTTTCTTTTTAATGCCCTCTCTCCAATCCAACCATCATGACGTAATGAAATCTAAGTCTATTGTTAAATCTGAAGCTATCCATAATAAAGTTTAAGATATTTGAATGCAAATTAACCAAGTAGAACATTTCTATGAAGTGGAGCACAGAAGTAGAAAATCCGCATTCCCACTTCGTGTGTTTGATTGGATTTCTCACTTCAACAACCATCAAAACACCAAATTTTAGAATTTCTCACTTCTGTAACCTTTACTTTTTTCAAAGCATCAAAAAAAAAAAAAAAAAAATCCACTTCGTCCAACATCACCGCAATATGTAAATATTAATTTGTAATTTTTTTATTTCGTCGCACTTCGTCGAACCAAATAGTCCCAAAGCATAACTCAACTTTGCTTAAGATTAGTAGTCCAAAGCCACGAGATAGATAGGCATCGACGGAAGAAGAGGGGGGGGGGGGGGGGGGGGGGGGGGGGGGGGGGGGGGTGTGCGGGGGATGGCGGGGGCGGCTTCGCCCTCCTTGCCAACTATCTTTTTCGAACCGAGTTTCCTTACCAAAGCCAAAAGATTTCCAAATAGATATAAATGTGCACAATATTAGTAGTAGTGCATGGAGACATAATTTAGATGAAGACACTCACGATGGATAGATATATGTATTAGCAACGGAGGACAAACCCAAGTTCCTAATTCAGGGTTAACTGAGTCACAAAATCAAGGATAAGGGAGATGATGAGAAGCACACACACCACCATCCCAAAACCCTCCAAACTCTGCTAATGAACCAACTTAAGTTGTCTCGGAACAGCCTTGCATAGCAAAGGCTTCTTCATCTCGAGTGACATCTTCAAGCACTCATCCAAGTCGACGCCGGCGGCCGACGGAGCCCACTCGTATCTCTGAAGCAGCTGGGCCAGCCAGAGGTGGACGGTGGCCAATCCCAGGGCCTTGCCGGGGCACACCCTCCTCCCCGACCCGAACGGCGCCAGCCTCAGATCAGAGCCCAGAACGCTCACATCCTCCTCGCCTACAAAGCGCTCCGGCTTGAACCTGTCCGCCTCGGACCAAATCCGCTCGTCGTGCGTTATCGCCCACATGTTCACCACCGCGGTGGTGCCCGCGGGGATGGAGTGCCCTGCGACCTCGGCGTCGCAGACCGCGAGGCGGGCCCAGGAGAGGAGGGGCCCGGGAGGGTGCATGCGGAGGGTCTCCTTCACGATAGCCTGGAGGTAAGGGAGGTTGGGGATGTCGGAGTCGGATACGGAGCTCCCGACGCCGACGACGGCGTCGATCTCGGACTGAGCCCTCTTCTGGATTTCGGGATGCAGAACCATCCTGGCCATGATCCACTCCAGGAGGATGGCCACCGTGTCGGTTCCTCGGAATATCATTTCCTGAATTCGCATGCATGCAAGAGACATGCAAAGGTGGCTGGCTGTTAGCACTAACCAACAATGAAATGAAACACCAGAGAGACAGAGCGAGCAAGCAGGCAAGGAACAACAACATGCGACAAGTCCAGCAAATGTTGCACCTCTGAAAATTAATTAAGGAAGCATATATATATATATATATATATATATGCTGCATCCCAAAGACGAGCAACAAAGCTTCCATGCACAACCCATCAAAAATAAAACATCTTACAATTTGTTACATAAATTACGTTTTTATATTGTACTTTGTTATCTATCTTTGAAAAATTAAGATCTTGCAAACCTTTTTCTCTTTTGTTATTGAGAACAGAAAAAAATCCAAACCTTGCACATTAACCATTGAGTTCATCATAGTATATTGCAGATAAATATTTGAAAATGATATTTTGTTCGCGGTTTGTAAGTCATAGGCATGACTGTTGGCAGACGTGGCGGCCGATCATTAGCCCTTCTGCTATCTCCGGATCCATCCGGACCGGGGGTCAATGGCCGGCCGTCACATCGGCCGGCGGTCACGTCTGCGGTTACAAACCGCGGACAACATAGCAGCTCCGATAAATATTAGGCATATATGTATACAAACATTGAATTGAAGAATAATTTGAAAAAATAAAATAAAAAAATAGTTAATTATGCATTAACATATAACTCACCCAGAGAACAGCAACCATGTCGGAATCGGAGAGCCTCTCCTCCTCCTCGAGACCAAGCAGCACATCCACAAAGTCACCGTGAACTACAGTACAGTCAGTGCTCCTCTTCCTCCTGTGCTCCTCTATGATCTTCCCCACGAACACATTCACTCTGCCCACGAGGCTCCTGCACCTCCTCCTCACCCCCTGCACGTCCAGCCACCCCAACAGCGGGAAGTGGTCGCCCCAGTTGAACGCGCCGAGCAGCTCGTACCCCTCCCTCACCATCTCCTCCAGCTCGGCCCCGTCCTCGCTCCCGAAGTCGAACCTCTTCCCGAACACGATCCCCATAACATTATTCAGCGAAGCGAAGTGCAGAACCCTCTTGATCGCAACCTGACCATCCCTCCCCATCGACTCGCCAATGTCTCGAACCATGTATAGGCCGATGTCCCTGCGGTGCGCGCCGGACGCGGCGATGCGCTTCGGGCTGAATAAGTAGGTCGCAGAGATACGTCTGAGGCTGCGCCAGTACTCGCCGAAGGGGGCGAAGCCCATGGCGCGGTGGAAGAGGAGCTCGTAGGCCGACTCCTTGATCGGCCTGTCGGCGAAGGCCGAGCTGCCGAGTATTTCTTTCGCAGTGTCGGGATGGCTCGACACGATGAACCGGGTAGAGCTGACCGAGAAGGCCATGAGTTTGGTAGCGCGGAAGGAGAGGGAGAGCTTGGTGAGCACGCGGTGGGCGAGGGAGTCGGAGAGGGCGAGAGTGACGCCGGCGGGGCCGGGGATGCCTGTTGAGCGGGAGAAGGCCCAGGCGATGCCGCCGGGGGAGAACCAAATGAAGGAGAGGAAGATAAATAGAAAGGCGAGGAGAGGGGAAGTGATGGTAAGTGGGAGGAGGAAGTCGAGTTGCGAAGGAGACATTTCCTTTCAAGGGTTTGGGGGAACCGATGAACGTAAGTGGAGTTGCAGGAGTTGGAATGGAATGAGGGGCAGTTATATAGTAGTTGGAGACTTGGAGTTGAAGTGCCATTCTTCTCTAACTAGTGTCCGGACGCACGTTGCGTGTGCAACACATTATAAATAATTTCGTTACAAATGTATAATTGTACATGTCAAATACATTGCGTGTGCAATGCATTATTGTATAATTGTAGTGTCAAACTTATTGCATGTGAAACACATTTTTTTTTATAATTTCATTAAAATTGTATGACTGTACATGTAAAATCTTAGAATATATGAAAGTTCAAAAATTCTATCATATCATTAATATAATTTTTTTAAATTTAAATCTTTACATAGTCAAAAATATAATATTTATTTAAAATTCAATACATAAGCTAAACTATAACCAATTAATTGATACTTTTATCAACTCACATTATTTATTATTTAAATTAGGTTTTAAATTAAAGTTAATATTTTTTCTCTTCAATATGGAATTTAACGTTATCTTATCATTAATATAATTTCTTTTATCTTCTTAAATAATCTAAATAACATTATATTTAAAATTTATCTTATCTAAGTTTTAAAATACTATCTTGTCAGTTGATAAGAGAGTATCAACTAATTTAAATAATTTAAAATTATAATTTAAATTCAAAAAATAATAAGTGAATGCGGAGAGATTATTTATTTTTAATCCCGTTAATACTAAGATGGTATGATAAGATTAGTATTGAGGTTAAAAAAACCAAAAAAAAAAAACAATCCAGTAAATAAGTAATTTGTGTAGAAGACATAAAATCTATGATGGATTCAATATATAGTCACATAAATAAAATACATAAAGATAATAATCATCATGTACTACAGATGATATATTACATATTATATTATAGTTGATGATGGTTATTTGTAGTTAGATAGGAATGAAGAAGTATATATGCGTGCGATAATATATATGTTTTTTTCTTTTCTTTTCTTTGAGTAATATAACTGAAATATTTAGTATTATTAGAAAAACTTTTTTTTTCTTTGAGTAATATAACTGAAATATTTAGTATTATTAGAAAAACTCTCCGCCATACAATCGTATACATGTTGAACTGAATAAAATTGCAGGCATATACAATCAGATACATGCATAAGTGTCATATATTGATAACATTAATTTCAAGAAATAAAATGTGTGTGTGAAAGAGAGGAAATAGTATTACCCCTTGTTTTTTTTCTTCAGACTATCAGATTGACGAATCCATCTGTCATACTCTCTGGCTTCCCCACGATATAGAAAGAGAGATGATCGAAAGAAGAATTACTTATATGCGATAACAAATGTTTTTTTTTTCTTCTTTTCTTTAATTAATATAACTGAAAGATTTAATATTATTAAAAATCTATTTGTCATACAATAAATGTTTAACTGATAGAGTTGCAGGCATACAGTCAGATACATTCATACTAATTTCTTATAATAGCATTAATTTCAAGAAATAATATGTGTGTGTGAGAGAGAGGAAGTAGCATTACCCCACTTGTTTTTCCAGAATGATGCAGTGCTAGACTATCAGATTGACGGAGCCATCCGTCATACTCTCCGGCCTCGCCACAAAACCCTAATCACCAAAACCATAATGGTAACGGTAAAATTACCATCACCTAAAAAAATGATCAAGAAATAGAGATGAAGAAAGAAGAATTACTTACATGGGATGATTCTTGCACCAAGCTTCATCACCTCCGTGATACGACCGTGTGTTATGCCTCCAGACTTTTTTTTTTCCTTTTCCCTTCTCTATGAAAATAGGTCCGAGAAATAAAAATATGTGGAATTTTTATTCCGTTAATTAAAAAGAAGTTTAGAGAAAGAGAAATGCATCTTACGAGGAAGGTTGAGGAAGTTACAAACTGTTTAGAATTTTACATGAATTTTAAATTATTATGATGTAAATGACTTTGTTACCCTAACATAAATATAATTATATCTAAGAATATATATAATCCAAATACCCCTGGTATTTGGATTATATAATAGTATAGATTTATTGGTACTATTATTAAATTAAATGATGATGTATGGATGTTAACAAAATTATTTAAGGCTAAATTTTTGAGAATCTAAATGACCTTTCTAAAAAAAAAAAAAGTGTTCTCCAATGAAAAAGTATTGAGAAAAAATAAAAATTATTTTTTTCAATTCCAAGACAACTCCTCCACTTCTTCATTTTTTTATAAATATTTCTATTCATAGAATCATAATTGATGATGTGGAGACAACAAATTTTACATTGTCCTTGTCATGTTATTACCATACAGGGCCGGTCCGGAGGATTTTAATGTTCAGGACAAAATTTCAAATGGTGCCCTTTTTTTTCTTAGAAGCAATGAAAAAAAGGATCAAAGTTCATCCATAAATTAATTAAAGTTCAATACAATGTCACAAAAGGGTTACATCCTTTGGATATAGTTTCAGATCGAAAAAAACTAAATGATAGATTACAATTAAGTTTTGAAACAAATTATAAGCCCAAATATCACTTCATCTTTCTTGTATCACTTCATCTTCATTGATCCACTTCTTGGCCAAAGAAAAAACTTTTATATGTCTTCTTTCTTCCAAAAGCTTCTTTATCATCCCTCTGAAAGAAATAACCACATGCAAGAACAACCAATGAAAACTGAAAATAAAGAATAAATGATAAAAAATAAAAGCAAGTTAAACACTAATAATAAGTTTGCACAAACCATTTTAGATGTAACAACATTGACAATTTAAGGAAGAACATCCCTAAAATTTGTTAAAAATAAAACTAAGTGTCATAGAATGAAAACCCATCACTTATAAATAAATTTGTTAAACCACTCTACAATGAAAGTAGAATGCAAGTTATAAAGTAAAGTTGTTAAAACTAAGTCAGACTCAGTTTTCTCCACTTATAATTAAATTTGTTAACATCCCTAAATTTAACAAACAAAACAGTAAAAAGTAAGATCCATACCAGTAAAATATATTAATCTTGATTGTTCAAGATCAAAAACGGAGGAAGGTAACACGGGTAGAAGAGGAAAAAAACTGAGAAGAAAGAGTGAAGATGGAAAAAAATGAGATAAACTTCAATTATAAACCAAATCAAATAAAGATATTACCGTTGGGCTTGGGAAGAAGAATCACCATCAAAGAAATAGAGGAGGCATCTTTTCTTCTCGAAAAAAAAAGAAACAGAGAGGAAGAGATAGTAGGAAATAATAATGCCTTGGTTTATTGATTGGAAAGGATTACAATATATATATATATATATATATATATATATATATATATATATATATATATATATATATATATATATATATATATATATATATACTGTCTACACTATTGGGATGATAGGCTATATTTACAATAGCGACATAAATATAATCTAACACCCCCCCTCAAGTTGGAGCATGCAAGTCACAAATGCCCAACTTGCGAAGTAAAGAATCAAACACATGCTTCCCAAGGGGCTTAGTGAAGATGTCAGCCAGTTGGAAAGAGGTAGGAACATGCGAGGCTATGACGGTGCCATCCCTAATAGTGTCGCGAATAAAATGTAAGTCCACCTCAATATGCTTACTGCGCTCATGAAATACCGGGTTCTGAGCCAGGTGCAGGGCCGACTGACTGTCACAATACACCTGCATAGCAGACTCCTGGCGAACTCCCAAACACACCAATAACTTCTTCAACCATTTCAACTCACAAACAAGCGCAGCAAGAGATCGGTATTCAGCTTCAGTGGAAGATCGTGAAACAATTGGTTGTTTCTTGGTCTTTCAAGAGATAGAAGACCCTCCCAGAAACACCAACCAGTCTGTAACAGAGCAGCGAGTCAAGGGACAACTGGCCCAGTGGGAATCACACCAACCAGAAATACGGAGATCACAATCAGCTGTCAATAGGATACCCTGTCCCGGGGCATTTTTGAGATATCTGACAACTCTCAAAGCTGCATGCCAATGATCTTGTCTAGGCTCCTGTAAAAATTGAGACAATATATGTACGGCATAAGCTAAGTCAGGGCGAGTAAATGATAGATAAATCAACCTCCCAACCAGCCTCCTATAAGGCTCAGCATCCGCCATCCTTGGACTAGTCGATTCTGCCAACTTGTGATTCGGCTCCATGGAAAAGCCGGTAGGTCGAGACCCCATCAAGCCACATTCTGAAATAATGTCCAAAGCATACTTCCTTTGACATAAGAAAATTCCTTCTGCACTCTGAGCCACCTCTATGCCAAGAAAATACTTTAATACACCAAGGTCCTTCATGTGAAAGCAAGAACTAAGGTACTTTTTGAAATCATCTAAAGCACCTGAATCATTACCAAACACAATCATATCATCTACATAGATCAAAACATGCAACTCTACCTTCCCTTTAAAAAAAGAAAAGGGAATAATCTGAATGAGACTGAATAAATTCATAGGATATCAGAGAGGCAGCAAGCTTAGCATACCAACAACGTGGTGCCTGTTTCAGTCCATATAGAGACTTACGCAGGCGACACACTTTGTTGGATTCACTATGCGAAAAACCTGGCGGCAACTTCATATACACTCTCTGTCAGATCTCTATGAAGAAAGGCATTGTGCACATCCATCTGGTGCAAAGTCCAGCCTCTTACAGCTGTAACAGCCAAGAATGCCCTAACTGTAGGCATCTTAGCTACCGGATCAAATGTCTCTGAATAGTCGATCTCCTCAACCTGATGATTACCGAACACAACCAAACTGGCCTTCAAGTGCTCAACACTGCCATCTGAGTTGTACTTTATTTTGTACATCCATCTGCTTCCAAATGCTTTTTTTCCATGAGGCAAATCAACAAGACTCCATGTCCCATTATCTTCCAGAGCTTGTATTTCATTTTGCATAGCCTCAAGCCAGCCTCAATCTCTCGAGGCCTGGCGATATGAAGTAGGCTCAACACCTGCAGTGATAGCTGCAAGAAAATCTCTGTGTCGAACAGTAAATATGTCATAGCTCAGAAATTGTGTTAGAGGACACGAAGTGCCTGAGGAAGTGATGGGAACAGATGAACTGAGGTGAATGGGAAGAATTTTACTTCGAACAACATTCGTCACAAAATCCTGTAATCGTACTGACTGTAATTTCTTCCTCATTCCTCTGCCCAATACAATCTCGTCGGGTACCTCTTGCAACACTGTATCCCCTGTATCATCAGTAGTACTTGCGTCAGCCCCATCGGCCCCTCCTATCAATACTTTTGCAGCTGCCTCTGCATCCTCGCCACCCGGGGCCAATCCGCCATCAACCACTTCTGCCTCGACAACCACAACCGGTACTGTCCCAAAAACCTATATATCGTCGCCAGGCACCTCAACACATGCATGTCGTATCGCAGAAGACGGGTCGCTAGCGGAGCCACACCCAGGGAACTCTTTTTCATAAAAAGTAACATCATGGGACACAAAGAATTCTCCAGTCTCTAAATCATACATCTTCCACCCTTTTTATCAACAGGATACCCAACAAAGATACATTTTCTACTCCTGCTGGCAAATTTGTCATGTCTGGATCTCAAATCATACGCATAGCATAGACAACCAAAATACGAAGATGAACATACGAAGGAGCAGAACCATATAAAACTTCATAAGGGGACTTAAAATGCAAGACACTAGAAGGTGTTCTATTTATCAAATAACATGCACGCAGAACACATTTCCCCCAAAAATCCACAGAAAAAGAATCCTGAAATCTCAATGCCCTGGCTACATTTAAAATATGTCGATACTTTCTTTCCACCCTTCTATTCTGTTGTGGTGTCCCTACACAAGATGTTTGGAATAATATACCTTGAGATGAAAAATAATCTCGTAAACAATTAAATTCATTGTCATTGTCACTCCGCACACGACGTATATCAGCCCCAAACTGACGCTTCACCATAGCAATAAATTTAAAAAATATAGAATAAACAACACACTTATCCTTCAATAAAATAACCCAAACATCTCTATAAAAATCATCCACTAATGTCAAAAAATATCGTGCCCCACTAGATGACAGAACACGATACGGTCCCCACAAATTACAGTGTATAAGTTCAAAGCATCTCAAAGCACGACTACTACTATCAGGAAAAGCATCAGGGGTCTGTTTAGCTTGATGACAAATATCACAAGCCCTATAAGAAAACACACTACTACCAGAGAGAAAAGGTAAAGTCTGTATTACTTTATCTGAAGGATGCCCCAGTCTACTATGCCAAACCTCCGAATCACTCTCTCTCTGCAAGCCAGGATCATCGAAGCCAAAGAAGCTTGAACCTCCCCCAAGAAGTAAAGTTCACCCCTTTGTTCACCTGCTCCAATCACCATCCTCGTACTTCGGTCCTGAATAAAACACAAATCAGGAGTAAATAACATATCACAATTTTTGGCACCAATCAATTGAGAGACTGAAATCAAATTACAAGTCAATGTCGGAACATAAAGAACATCCGTCAACACCAACGAATCAGTCAAAAATACTTTGCCTCTCAGAACAGCCTCAATAGTGCTCCTATCAGGCAAAATCACAGGACATACAGGACCCTCAAAGCAATCAACTAAACGGTCACGAGAACCTGTCGCATAAAGAGTAGCACCAGTATCGAATATGCAAGAGACAGAAGAATTTTTACCCATTAAACGATCAGAGTTTGAAGAACCAGAGTTGGAAGGAGTGTCGTTATCCAGCAAGCTCATCAGTTTCTGCCATTGTTCACCTGAGAGTGGTGAAGGATACCCTCCATGTATTATATCCGAACTCCTAGCTGCAAGACCAGCGGTGACAACATGACCAGCAGCAGCTACATGATGAACAACACCAGCTCCACTAGCACCGCGTCCCCCCCTCACGCCTCTGCTGTGTTGGAGAGCCTCAGCGACCACCAGCACCACGTCCTCCCTCACGCCTAGGACGAGTCTCCCACCACTCTGGATAGCCATTCTTCGCAAAGCAATTCGCAAGATCATGACCTATTTTCTTGTAATAAGTACAGATCATACCTGATTTATCCCGGGAATCAAAGGTTCTACTATTAGACGCAGTAAAAACTCAAGGTGAAGTCTTGATAGCCAGCGCCAACACCTCCTCAGTAGCGGATTGAACATGAGATTTTCACATATCCTCCTCCTCATGGACTGTCTGATATGCCCGATCTAAACTTGGCTGAGAATCCTGAGCCAAAAGATTAGATCGGGTATGACCATAAAACTCAGCATTTAACCCATACATAAATTCCTGAAAGTGGTCTTCATCCCTCATAGCCTGTAGTTTTGTAGCAAGTTCACCACAGGTACAAGTAGGCAACGGGAAATAAGCAGCTTGTTCATCCCACAAAGACTGCAAATTTCCAAAGTAGGATTCAACAGACAATGAAACGTTTGTTTACACTCAGCCTAAGCCACCTTAATTTGTTGCTTCTGAGTGCCATTGCTGACAACAAATCTTTTCTCCAACAAGTTCCACAATGGATAAACTTCCTCAAAGTACGGCAAAGATTTCTTTAGGGGCGGATCAATGGTATTAAGAACCCATTGAACCAATAATGCTTGCACACACCTCCAATCAAGTAATTTACTAGCATCATTAATAGGTTTAATTTCAGTACCTTCAAGAAAGGTGATCTTTCGCCTAGAGATCAGGGAGAGACGAATCGACCGAGACCACTCAGCATAGTTCGGACCACGAAAAACAATAGGAGTAATAATATTTCCTGGTTGATCAGCAGAACTCAGAAAATATGGATCCTTCGGATTCGGATAATTTGGGTTGTGTGTACCTCCACCGCCGGAGCCGCCGGTCGCGGTGGAGAAACTTGACTCAGCATCATCAGTCATTGCCGAAGTCGGATCGGACGAGAGTCGGTCGACCAGGTGGATCGGGCGGATGAACAGGCGGATCGGCCTGACGAGCGGGCGGATCGGCCGGACGGTTTCTCCGGGGAAGATGGGCGCCGACCGATGGGGTCAGGCGGCGGATCTGCCGCGGGTCGGGCGCCGGATCGGACGCGGACAGATGGGGTCGGGCGGCGGATCGGCCGCGGATCGGGCGCCGAATCGGGCGCGGACGGGGTTGGGCGGCGGATCTGCTGCGGGTCGGGCGCCGGATCGGGCGCGGACAGACGAGGTCGGGCGGCGGAGTAGTCGCCGGGTTGGATTTGTCGAGTTTGGCGGCTAGGATTTTTCGGGAGGCTCTAATACCATGTAGGAAATAATAATGCCTTAGTTTATTGATTGGAAAGGATTACAATATATATACTGTCTACACTATTGGGCTGATGGGCTATATTTACAATAGCTACATAAATATAATCTAACAAAGAGATACGAGGAGACAGAGAAATTAATTGGGGTGGGGGGCAGTTATTTGTTAATGACTGCTACAGATTTTTATGGGGCCTAGGTTTACTAGTTTAGTAATATACCAAAGTTAGCCCAGGTCCACGATACAAAGAAGTTGAACCCTCAATACATAATACACTAAAAGAATTTGGTGCCCCCAACAATATGGGGCCCTGGGCTTGAACCCTGTTTGCCCTGGGCTTGGGCCGGCTCTATTGCCATGTCAACTTCTTGCTTTATTCTACATTTGCATTGGAGAAGAATTTTTGAAATGAAAGTTTGTAATTCCTATGTAGCAACCATTTTTTTCTAAACTCATAAATGCTATAATTTTCTCTGTTTTTGATGGTTTTTATGTTAGTTGGTTACTCTGATTGCATTTAAGGGATGGTCAAACATTTTGAAATGGATATCAAATTCCTATTGAATTCTAAAGTAAAATTAATTATAAATTTATTTAAATTTATTTCCTAAAGTATATATATTTAGTTTTCACATAGTTTTTAAGTTTGAATCTTTTAACACATTTTTTAAATAAATTATACTTTAAATCCCTATTAACGTTTACTAGTATATATGCACGTATTTCACATTGTTTGAAAAATTCAAATAATAGTTTCAATTGTCTATATTGTCTCCTGGGTTCCTGTGCTTATTAACTAGGAAAATGCTTTATGTTCCTCCAAAACTCTCTCCTTCATGTACCTCTGCCACGTGGTCCACTTCTATTGGCTCATATCTTCTCCCAACTCCTTCCTCCATATTTGCTTGGGTCAATAAGGCAGTACCATGTGGCGGAGAGACATGGAGAAATAAGTTTTTTGAGGTACATATAACATTACTCTATTAACTATTATTCATTTATGAAGTTCAGTTTTTTTAGTTCTTTTCTTTTGCCTCATATACTATATGCATGCATGTCTACTTTTAATACATATTTTATTACATCAAAATTTAATTTTAATGGATCTTTTAGTTATCCAGATACCCTTAAAATTTTAATTAGTCTTTCTAATTAGTACATATATTGAAGAATATTTTTGGGAAAAAAAAACTTTTACGATAATGCTAAATTTTGGCATTATATAGTAGAATAGATTTTCAAACTCACAATCACTAAAAATTTCTACCCCTGCCATCATCCACAATAATCATAATACAATATATAGCATTCCGATCCGTGGTTACAAAAACGAAATTATTTTATTTGATGATAAAATAGTATACTTTTAGCCTTTTTTTCTTCTTTGTGGGCATGTCTTAGCTTAATACAGGCTAATCTCAAACTCACACTACCGCGACCTCTTCAACGATAGCAACCAAACCACAAACAAGCAAAGTAGAATTAGATTATTGTTGGGCATTGTTCATTTCAAGTGCATTAGTTTCTTTTCTACAATTTTATTTATCCTTAGGAGAATGATCGGCCTATATGACAATAATGTGTCACATATCGTTTTTGATATATGTGTTTATACATGTGTTGTATCATGTATTTTTTATACATTCTGTTTTATGATCCAGTTATTAGAAGAATTAATTTCTTAATTGGATATTTATGCGTATAAAATTATCTTACTAGAATATTTTATTAATTAATTTATTAATTAGGTATTTCTGTTTACGGAATTATCCAATTAGCTTCTTATTTAGATTTGCATATAATTAATGAGTACTGTTGTTCGTATCTCCAAAATGTCCTTCCAAACCACCCCTCATGACGTGGCAGCTAACATGTCAGCCAACATGACAAATTCTGATCCAAAAAATCAATTACCCAATATTTTAATGTTAATGTTAATATCAATATAATTTGATATTAGTATTAGTTTAATCAATTTTAATATTAGTTTAAGTGTTAATGTAAATGTTGGCTTCAATTTTAATATTAATTTTAATATTAATGTTAATTTTCATTTGTATTTTAAAAATTGTCTTGTCAGCTGTCATGTCAGACGACACGTAAGCTGCCACATATGGAGAAATACATTGGAAGGATATTTTGGAGGGTCAAATAGTATTTTTCAATTTTAATTGGCATCAAATCATATTGATTAGGCAATTAGCTAGATTTAGAATATTTGCAAAATTAATTCAACCTCATCTTGTAATTGTATATATAGTTCATCTTTATTTAATAAAACCAAAGTCATTATTTTTCAATCTTTACATATTATCAGAGCCACGCTCCTCACCCTCTTTTTTCTCTCTCGTAATGGATTTCGAAGACACCTCTTCATCTTCCAACGCTCTTCATACCTCCACCACATACATATCTTGGGTATTGCAACAGATGTGGTACTCAATGACACAATGTCAACCGATGTTTCCTTTTTTGACTTGTCACTGCCAAGCATCATCAGCTCCATCTCAACAAGTTCACAGGCGCCACGTCATGCTTCTCTGTCACGCCCCAGAACCAGAATACTGGAGAGCGGCGGACAGACACAGTCAGCTACGTACATTGAAGTGAATTCCACCTCGCAATACGGTCACGGATGTCTAGATGCATGAGGGTTTACTACAAGCCATTAGTCTCTTAGGGTCAAGAACAAGCCTAGTGTCTCAATCTCAAGCAAGCAAGTAAATGTAACAAGATGGTAGATCATCATACATACAAAGTAAGGCATCCCAAACATTACATATTCAGATGATCATGAAGCTAGTCATACAAAATGCGAAGACTAGCAAGAGTTTAAGTCATACATGATCAACCCTAAGATTTGTCAATCATGTTACAGCCCTTAGGCAGACAGGAATGTAAATTCAACACGAACTAACACTTGCTCGGCAGCTAAACGCCTCAAAAGAATAATTTTACAATTAGAGTGGGAGAGCAAAATAAATCCACTCGTTGCCAGGATTTCTTCTAGTGTTCACCATCTGGCTGGAAGGCTGGGTGTCACCCCCAGTTTTCAAGAACAGGGGTATTTTGGTCATTTTTTATTTTAGAATATTTTTGGATTTATTTTATTATATATGATATTGTTTTGGGTTAATTGAGTCGGGTTCGAATTTCAACTCATTCCGACTTGTATCGGAGACCCGGGATAACTTTGACTCTAGTGGGACTCATTCATTAGTTAGACATGGCCCACATGACAATATTTAAGTTAGTATAGTTAGACTAAATATTCTTGTCTAGGTTGGGTTGATTAGAGACTCAAACTAGACTAATTTAGCCTCAAATCAAAACCTAATTTAAGTTGAACCAATAGGAGTCATTAGAGGGCATTTTGGACTTTACCAAAATGGAGAACACCAAGCCATATGGCCGGCCACAAGGGGGAGGGGGTGAGTCATCCTCTTTTCATTCTTAGCCTCCATTTTCTCTCTCTTGAGTTCTTCCCCAAATTTCAGAAGAACCTCCATTGATTTTATCTCCAAATCAATTCATTCCTCCATCCAATCTTCTTCATTTCTTCTCTACTCTAGCAAGAGAAGGTGCTAGCCAAGTTTGGAAGGAGTTTGCATTGGTTCGTGTCCTTTTGGAGATCCCTTCGTGTCGGTGCCGTATCGGAAGGAGTTCTTTGAGATTTTGCCTCCCGGAAGGTAAAATATACCATCTAAATCGAACTCTCATGCATTTAGGAATGTTTTAAATCCATAGGAATCACCCCCATAGTTGTGTCTCCATTTGTGTCCATTTTGTGTCCATGTGGGAAACCCTCATTATTGGACACACTTGTGTTTGTCTTTATGTTTAAATGATTTAATACATGTTTTAATCTCAGATTTTTGATGTTATAAATGTTGTTCTTGAGTGTCCTTACATATTCATTCATGTATCTTATATATATATATATATATAAGTCTTGTGTGTGTGTGTCTCTTTATATTTGAGAGTATATAAATATGTATTGGTAGATGTGTGTGTGTCTATTTTAAATGTGTTCTTAATATATATTCATGTATATATATTTATGTGTGTGTATATATATGTATGTGTGAATGTGTATATATGTGTGGATAGTAGTATATAGAGTGTGTGTTTGTTGTGGGTTAGAGGGATATAGAGAGTGAGAAGAGAGAGTGTTAGAGAGGAGTTTAGAGAGTGAGATGAGAGTGGAGTGAAAGGGGGGAAGGAGCTGTTGCCCCTTTGGCAGCAGGCAGCAGTAGGCTGCTATCCTCAGGACAGCATCAGCATTTTGATGCAGCAGCAGTCCCCATAGGGGACTGCATATCAGCAGCAGCAGTGCAGTGTATATCCCCCCTTTCCCAGTTCATACATTCAGCCCCTTTCCTCCCAAATCCATTCATCCATTCAATCCATTTAATCCATTCACCCAAATATTCAATCATCATTTCAGTCCAACATTCAATCCCATTTTCTATTTCAATTCAACCCACTATTCCCACATGTTCAGTCCTATATCAGCCCCCCTCCCATTTCACATATATTTCAGTCCCACCTCAATTACATATCAATCCATTATCATCCACATCTAGTCCATTTGATCAATACATTCACAGTCCACACCATTCTTCCATCATCCATAACTTAGTCCATATTTCACCCATTTTAATACATCCCATTCTATTTCACATCCACATCTACATTTATTTCATTCAGTCCATCCACTAGATAACATACATCCATATATTCATTTCATTCCCAACTTCATTCAAAATCAGTCCCTTAACCCTTGAGTGTTTGTGTGTGAGAGTTAGTTAGAGTGTTAGTGAGCAATATTGAGATATGGTATGTTAGTGAGGGAAAGGTTAGTATGCTAGTGAGGTAAATAGGATTTATCCTATTTCTAAGATAAGGTATTAGATACTTCAAGATATGAAGTTAGAGTATCAAGATACCATGGCATGGTATCGAGATACGAGGGCATGGTATTAGGATACCATGTTGAGGTAGAAAAGTGCCTAGAAACTAAGGTAGAGGCTTGGTAGTGAGTTTACCTTGGTAAGGTAATGGGGTAGAGGTTAAGGTAACTACCTATAACTAAGGTATGAGTTTAACAGTTTAAGATATAGTTAGAAATTGTTTCCCTTGGTTGGTAATGGTCAGGATTAGTGCTCTTAGACTAGTTTTGACCTCGGTTGACCGTTTTGACCAAAAGTCAACAAAAGTCAACCGAAAGTCAAACTTAGCCTAAAAGTGACTAGAACTTGACCGGACTCAACCAGAGTTGACCAGATGACTAAAAGTCAACTGTTAGTCAACATTAGACTAGTTTGACCTAGAGTTGACTAGAGTTGACCCGTTGACCAAAAGTCAACTGTAAGTCAACCTTTGACCCAGTTTGACCTAGTTTGACTTGGATTGACTTCCTGTGACCTTGTTTGTTCTAGTGTGACTCTGTGTGACCTAGTTTGGCTCAGTATGACCTAGTATGACCTAGTTTAGCCTGATGTGACCTAGTTTGACCTAGTTTTGACTTAGACTTGTATATCATAACTTGATTTACATTCCTTTCATTACTAAACCCTGCTTTGACTCATGGTATCTCATCTTTAGGTCTGTGATCACTCTAAGCATTTGTTCACCGTATCAGCTTAGGACCACAGGTGAGTACATTCACTGATAGTTTTTATTGTCTTGATATCTGCTATATCCGATTCAGTTGTAGTGTCTTACTTGATTCCTGATACGATGATTTCAATGACTAGTATACGTCGGATCCTGTCATGAGATATTTTTCCAGGATTACTTGATATATTGGTACATTGCTCGACTTGTTACCTGTACTTGTATAGACATTGACTTGGGAGTGGGCTGCCCCCCTGCTTTTGAGTTCCGTATCATGATGTGTCATGTCCGGATCCATTATACTATTTGGGGATGGGGAGTTATTAGTGGTTGTGTGATCAAATCTCTACTTGTTCTTCACACTCGTACATGTTACTTGTTCATAGCTATACCCTCGTCTCACGACGGATAAAACATGACCCTACTTGTTCATAGCTTTCCATGGTGGCCGGCCTGATCTTGCTCTTTTGTACACCTATTCATAGCCGGTCAGATGGAACAGCCTGATCTGGACCTAAGTCGATCACATAACGCACTAATAATTCATGCCATCTTTTACGTTTACTTTTGTACATCATATATCCTGTTATGTTCTGTTCTTGTACTTCATTGTCACGATCCGCATCCAGTGTAGGGGCACGAGAAGTGGGTACGTCCAGCCTACGCCACAATATCGGCGGTAGAACGCTGTCCTAGGTCACTATCTAGCCAACAACTCACGCAATTATATAATGTATTTGTCAATCTCAACTCCGAACGGAGGACAAGTATAGATATAATAAAATCTCAATCACAGTCTAAGCACGATATGATAACACAGAAGTTATAACTAAGACTAAATAACAACAACCAGCTACTAAATAATAATAATCTCAAAACAAACAATATCTCAACTTATTATAATTCAAGTTCTAAAACATGATATCTAAACCAAGTCAACTAGCTAATCTTCCGATCACTCCTGAGTGTCGGGGCCAAAGGTAGCTAAGTCATCTCCTGGTCCAAAGATATCACACAATCATGAACTAAAATCCTCTACCTCTGTCTTCATCCACAATGATCATAATATAATAACATTTCGATCGATGGTTACAAAAAATTAATTGTTTTATTTGATGAGAAGATATTATACTTTTAGCTTCTTTGTTTCTTTGTGGACATGGCTTAGCTTAATACAATGTTATCTCAAAGTCACTGTACCGTGGCCTATAATGGCAAAAATATGCAAAGTAGAATTACATCATCCGACATACTTTATATATTACTAGTGTCTGGACACACACGTTGCGTGTGCAACACATTATCTTTAATTTCGTTACAAATGTATAGTTGTACATGTCAAATGCATTGCGTGTGCAATGCATTATTTTTTAATTTCATTCCAATTGTATAATTGTAGTGTCAAACTTATTGCATGTGAAACACATTTTTTTTTATAATTTCATTAAAATTGTATGACTGTACATGTAAAATCTTAGAATATATGGAAGTTCAAAAATTCTATCATATCATTAATATATTTTTTTTAAATTTAAATCTTTACATATTCAAAATATAATATTTATTTAAAATCCAATACATAAGCTAAACTATAACCAATTAATTGGTACTTTTATCATTAATATAATTTTTTTATCTTCTTAAATAATCTAAGTAACATTATATTTAAAATCTATCTTATCTAAGTTTTAAAATACTATCTTGTCAGTTGATAAGTGAGTATCAACTAATTTAAATAATTTAAAATTATAATTTAAATTCAAAAAAGAATAAGAGAATGCGGAGAGATTATTTATTTTTAATCCCGTTAATGCTAAGATGGTATGATAAGATTAGTATTGAGGTTTAAAAAACCAAAAAAAAATCCAGTAAATAAGTAATTTGTGTAGAAGACATAAAATCTATGATGGATTCAATATATAGTCACATAAATAAAATACATAAAGATAATAATCATCATGTACTACAGATGATAGATTACATATTATATTATAGTTGATGATAGTTATATGTAGTTAGATAGGAATGAAGAAGTATATATGCATGCGATAATATATGTTTTTTTCTTTTCTTTGAGTAATATAACTGAAATATTTAGTATTATTAGAAAAACCTTTTTTTTCTTTGAGTAATATAACTGAAATATTTAGTATTATTAGAAAAACTCTCCGCCATACAATCGTATACATGTTGAACTGAATAAAATTGCAGGCATACAATCAGATACATGCATAAGTGTCATATATTGATAACATTAATTTCAAGAAATAAAATGTGTGTGTGAAAGAGAGGAAATAGTATTATCCCTTGTTTTTTTTCAGACTATCAGATTGACGGATCCATCTGTCATACTCTCTGGCTTCCCCACGATATAGAAAGAGAGATGATCGAAAGAAGAATTACTTATATGCGATAACAAATGTTTTTTTCTTTTCTTTAATTAATATAACTGAAAGATTTAATATTATTAAAAATCTATTTGCCATACAATAAATGTTTAACTGATAGAGTTGCAAGCATACAGTCAGATACATTCATACTAATTTCATATAATAGCATTAATTTCAAGAAATAATATGTGTGTGTGAGAGAGAGGAAGTAGCATTACCCCACTTGTTTTTCCAGAATGATGCAATGCTAGACTACCAGATTGACAGAGCCATCTGTCATACTCTCCGGCCTCGCCACAAAACCCTAATCACCAAAACCATAATGGTAACGGTAAAATTACCATCACCTAAAAAAATGATCTAGAAATAGAGATGAAGAAAGAAGAATTACTTACATGGGATGATTCTTGCACCAAGCTTCATCACCTCGGTGATATGACCGTGTGTTATGCCTCCATACTTTTTTTTTTTTACTTTTCCCTTCTCAATGAAACTAGGTCCGAGAAATAAAAATATGTGGAATTTTTATTCCGTTAATTAAAAAGAAGTTTAGAGAAAGAGAAATGCATCTTAGGAGGAAGGTTGAGGAAGTTACAAACTGTTTAGAATTTTACATGAATTTTAAATTATTATGATGTAAATGACTTTGTTAGCCTAACATAAATATAATTATATCTAAGAATCTATATAATCCAAATACCCCTGGTATTTGGATTATATAATAGTATAGATATCTTAGATTATTATTGGACATTGTTCATTTCTAGTGCATTATTTTGTTCTTACAATTTTATTTGTCCTTATGATATCAATCCACCTATGTAATGAAGGGCGATGACAAAATTTCGAACTTTACCTATTATATCTTGAAAAGAGACGTAATAACCACATTAACTTTGTTTTGATTGTTCTAACTATTTTTCTTAGTATATAATAGAGTACAATAATTTTAGTTTTATTCTATGCTATACAAACTAGGCGTCACAACATCGTATAGAACTCTTAATAATGACAATAAGTGAGAAATTTGTAATTTTAACATTTTCTGTTGGTGCTCTTGCTCCTTGACATGAAGGGATCTTGCTCTCAACATGCTTAGTAAAGTTTAGTCCCACATTGGAAAAGCACCATGAGTTATCTCAACATATATATGTGTATGTCTTGTTGGGATATGCACATGGGGTGGTGACCCTAAGGAGGGAACCATTTGGGTAATTTTAAGGCTCCAAGAAAAGCATTCATGTCATGCCCCAGAACCAGAATACTGGAGAGCGGGGGCAGACATAGCCAGCTACGTATATTGAAATAGAATACATCTCAACTATACGGTCACGGCTGTCTAGATATGAGGGTTTACTACAAGCCAGCAGTCTCTTAAGGTCAAGCCTATTGTCTCAATCTCAAGCAATTAACAGAGTTATAAGATATTAGAGCATCAAATATATATATATATATATAAGGCGTCCCAAATATTACATATTGGATGATCATGAAGCTAGTCGTACAAAATGATGGGACTAGCAAGAGTTCAGTCATACATGATCAACCCTAGGATTTGTTAATCATGTTTACAGCCCGTAGGCAGACAGTAAGTAAATGTGCATCGAGCTAACAGGTGCTCGTCGGCTAAACGCCTCAAAAGAATAAATTTACATATAAATAGGTGAAACAAAAAGGAAAATCCACTCTTGGCCCGGGTTCCGTCTAGTTGTCACCATTGGGCTGGAAGCTCGGTAGATCCTCGGGAGCTGCTCCAAAATCTGGCCACACAAAACCAGCTGGGTCAAACCCCAAAAAGAGCAAGTGCCACAAAGGAGGCCACAAATAAGAACAAAAGCCAGCATATCAGAACATAAGAATAAAAGAAGTACAAGTAGTAAAGTACACAGGGCGATAAACGACTAGGGACGTGGAACCATTCCGGGAGCCAGGTTACAATCCTTAAACCAGACAAGGACCGGGGTTGTAACCCTTCGCCTGAATAGCTCACTGTCTCTACTCATTTATCGTTAAGATAAGTAAAACAAACATGCTCAGGAGATAGCAGGTACTGGAGCTAGACAAGACTTAGACAAGGCTGGACACCATCCATTCGCAATTGGCCAAACAAATACTACGGCTTACTACTTTAACTAACTAGGGTTATCACAAACCTAATTACTAACAAGATGCAAGTGAGAATTCCAGTCCCAAGTCCTGCAGACTATCCAGTTATCCTTCCGCGGGTTGAGAGTTATAGGTGGGTACATTGCCCGGGAGACAAATGTACCCTTAGGTGACTTAGAGGGTGCAACATATGACAGTGTGCTGGAAATATGCTCTACTCGTCGGCAAGCTACAAGTCCATTAAAGCACCCAGATAACGAGATTGTCTGTGACTGGAAATTCTCCATGTTCTAGTTTGATCTAATCATTAGCCTAATCCAATTTAGCGCGAGTCCCTGGCCGTGGTACCCAGGAAGTCACGTCCTAGACATGATGCGAGACAAGACAAGTGGATTGTACAAGCAAGCAAGCAGGAACACCCACGGTGTCAAGTTGATTATACGAGTCAAGTTACAAGTTACAAGTCAAGTCAGGAGTGCGCCGCCACGGGCCACTATCAAGTTATCAAGATAATTCATGTCAGGGTACTGTCAGGAGTGTGCCACTACGGGTCACTGTCATGTCAGGTTGGTCATGTCAGGAGTGCACCACTACGGGTCACTGTCGTGTTATGCTAGTTCCTTGTCATACCATGCCAAGTACAATAGTCAATCCAAACGTATTAAGTAAAAATCAAGTTCATGACAAAAGGCGTAAGGATATAAAATGGACGTAAAATATCTAATAAAATATCAATATACAGGGCTATAGAAGAGCCAAGCTTAAAGAAATAAACAATTCGTCATAGACAAGTGGGTTGTGCAAGGGGGGTCAGGGGTTGGGCTGCGCAGGGTATGTACTGCGCATGGAAGAGCTGCGCAAGAGTTGCCTTGCGCAAGTGTTACCTTGCGCAAGGGTAGACTGCGCAGGGGTGGATTGCGCAAGGGTGGATTGCGCAGAGGTAGATTACGCAAGGCTGGCTTGCGCAGAGGTGGATTGCGCATGGCTGGCTTGCGCAGAGGTCGGCTTGCGCATGGCTGGCTTGCGCATGGATGGCTTGCGCCAGCGCAATCCAGCGCAGCACAAAGCACTGGCTGAGGTCATGCGCAATCGGCCCTGCGCTAAAGAGCACAGGCCGGGGGTACGCAACCGGCCATGCGCTAAAGAGCGCAAGGCAGAGGGATGTTCTTCCTGGCCGAGAGCAGGTCCAAGAACACCAAGAACTTGAATTCTTCATAACTTTGTCAATTCAAAGCCAAATCTAGATTTTCAAAGGTCTAATTTGAGTAAAATTGAATTCTCTTCCACATGGAAGCATCAAAACAAGCAAAAATCAAAGTTTAATAGATCAAAACCAAGGATTTTTGAAAATGGTTAAAACCTAGATCTAGAAAAATTAAAGCTCCAAATCACAAAATGTCAAGTTCTAAAGTTGTTCTCCATGGCCTAATCTAGTTAATGGACAAATAAAAAGTGGTGCTTATTAGATGGCAAGGTGCACTTGCCTATCGGTTGGAGAGTTATGTGGAAGAAGGAAGAAGAAGAAGTTGAAAGAAATTAATGGAGTTATGGAGGAGAGAGAAGAAGTTGGTGGGTTTTAATGAGGGTGGTTGTGATGGAATGGAGGTGGAGAATAGGCTAAGGTGTTCCATGTTTGCCATTGATTGTAAAAGTACAGAACAGTTTTATGGGAGGACTGAACTTAGACTCACAATACAAACTCGCTTGTACAAAGAAAGCCTAGGGACGAAAACCTAGGTACAGCAGTCTAAGTATAATTGTTTATTTTAGATTCTGGGGGGGTGACGATAGAGGCTCGGAAAGGCGACGGCAGCCCTGCCTTACTCCTTGGACGATCGGTATGCAGTCTTGGCTCGGAGAAGATCTGCTTGGCGTGGACGAAGGGATGCTCTTCTTGCTCTCCTCGTGTTGCTCTCCTGGCATCTCTCTCTGTGGTTATCGAAAAGAGGGGAACTCTCTCTGTATATCTGTCTCTTTTTTTTTATTCTCTAGTTGTCGGGGGTTTTTGCAAGGGAATGATGCTGGCTATTTATAGGAGTGGGGTGTGATCATTAGGGTTTGATAATGATCATTTGTTTGGAATATCGGCGCTCCTTCAATCTATCTGAACCCTTGATCCTGATTACAATAAATCTAGGCCATTAATGCGGATAGCACCGTATCTTGTGAGCAATTAATGCTAATTGCTTTAAATCTTCATGATTGATTATGCCAATGTCTGATTGCTCGCCACGTGCTCCATTAGCTTGATAATAAATGATATGTCCTGATCTTAGTAATTATGACGATGATGTCAAATATTCTTGTTGGGATTCGGTTAAATCCTTGATTGATCCGATGCCACGTGTTTTGATTGTGGGTCCTGCCAGAGCCGCATAGGATGGGCAACACTTGAACCGCAGGGAGATACTCTTCGTGAGCCGTATAGGACAATGCTTCATCGAGCCGCAGGGAACGAACTCTCAATGAGCCGCATATGCATAGTCTTTGCGAGCCGCATGAGCTAGCGTTGTATTGATCCGCAGGGACTGAGCTCTCAGTGGGCCGTATATGGCTGATTTCTGCTTGTCATATAGAGTGACTTCTCAGTAAGCCACATGGAGCTGTTCTCTATTTAAGCCGCATGAGATGTTGCCACGTGGCAACCTAGGATTTCTGAAGGATCGGGTCAGAGATCTTCTTCTTTTCCCGAAGAGTCTGTCATTATGGCAGAGCCATTATGACACTTTATGCCAGAGCCGCCACAGTCGTCAAATCGTGTCAGAGCATTAAATGAGGCCACTATTCAAAGGGCCAGCTGTAGGGAAGGATCACAAGGGGACACGTGGCATCGATCAAGCCGCATATTCCTGCTGATCCGCATACACTCTCGAGCCGCATGAGACTGAGAGTCTTCCTTTGAACCGTATAAGACAGCTCCCATATGAGCCGTATGGGCTTCGTATCCGGAGCCGCATAGACCATTATTCTGATATTTTCCATGCTTCTACAGGACCCCCTTCAAAGTTTTCAATTTGCAAAATTGAAACACTTTGAATAAGAAGCATGGTCCCGTTCATGCCGCATAAGTGTCCCAGCTGCATAGATTCATCTGTCCGTATAGGCTCTTTGCCACGTGTCCTGATCACGTGTGCAAATCTTCATTAAATGCTCTTGATTCATTTTTTAATTAACGCCGTCTTTTGGGGGAGGATCCCAAGGGTCGGTTTTGCCTTGACCGAAGCGTTTTGCCTTTATCTCTTGAGGCGGCACGTAATCCGAGACGTCTGTTTGTTTTTATGGATCTCTTTCGCCTATAAATAGGAGTCTTTTAGTCTCTTGGGGGTTTCTTTACCCTCTCTCTCTGCTCGAATTCCCTGTTGCCGTCTTTGCTCTTCGTCTTCTTCCTTCAACGATCGACAATGGCTCCCAAGAAAGCTGCTGCTGCTACGGGTAAGAAGGCCGCATCATCTTCTGCGGCAGCGAAGGGCAAGAAGGCCGCGTCTTCATCGACTGCGGCGGCGAACATGGCGGCTCCTCCGCCGGCTGGTGTGCCTGCTTTTTACCCCGACGTCCACCCGCCTATTGCTGGTAGGATTCCTTAATATGAACCGCCATGGCTACGCCGCATATTTTATGCGCGAGCCTATATTCCAAAGCATGCTGTGTGTCCGACTCATGCTCGGGCCGTATGGGGTATGATCCAGGTTTGAGCCACATGACAGTGGTTACATAACTACTTCTTTATCAAGGCCGCATAAGCTAATCAGGATTTGGACCGTATGAGCTCTTTCAAGCTGAGCCGTTTAAGCACATCTCGAACTGAACCGCATAAGCTCATAAACTCATCTTCGCCGTGTCGCATAAGCTTTTTCGCGCCGAATAAGCTTATTCAAATCGGACCATATTTGTCTACACTTCCTTCGAACCGCATAAATTCCTCTGCACTGAGCCGCATGAGTTCCTTTCAGGCGAAACCGCATAAGCTTATTCGCTCTGGATCGCATGGACTCTTTCAAACTGAGCCGCATCAGCTTATTTGGGCTGATCTGTACAAACCTGTTTAAATCGAGCCGCATGAGGCTATACTGATTTGTGTTTCTGCTATCTTTTTGATTTGTTTCTTTTGCCTTTTCTTCAGTGAATCTGCCCGTGAATCCTGCGGGAGAACTTATGGTAGGCTCGCGTCAGTTTGCATCGGGCGTACATCGGGACTACTTAGTTCGTCAAGTGTCCGAATAGCTACTTGTTGATGAACCTTTGGAGCGACTAAATGCTATCAGGGTTCAATCTTTTCAATTCCTTGGTGACATGATAAGCTCCGGGCAGTCTGATGGGAAGTATCTGAAACCGGTCTTCCTCTTTGGGGATGCGTTGGCCATAGAAAACTCCCGAGTGCTGGATGTTTTCGAGAGTTGGGATTTTGACCTGGACGGGATGCCAATTCACATCCCTATCATGAAGCGCCATTTCCCTTTTGAGTGGTTCAATATGATCGTTCTAGACAGGCAGATGCCGGACACCCTCACTCCAACTCGACCCGGGATGTTTGTCGGTAACATCTGTTATAACAGAGCCACTGGGTCAGTACGCGCGGTCAAAGATCCGGCCAGTCGGTCCGTGACGGGGTTAGTTCCGGGTACCTTCATCAATACCCCCGGTCCTAACTTTTCATTCTTCCAGGCTGATACCTTCTTGAGTCAGCTTGCTCGCAAAGGGTCCTATCCTGTTGGCAGGTTGGTACTGCCGAGCTGGTTACACCCCATTCCCCCGTGGGCTAATCTGACCTCATGGATTCTACGGAAGTACGAAGAATTTTTGTGGGGAGTCAACCTTTATGACGCTATCCGGGGTAACAGCCACGGGTTGCCCGTTAATAAGCCACTGTTCATGGCCCTTCTGGAGATGTACAATCACCGGACGGGAACCTTTTTCACCCCTGTTGGAGAATTGGGGCTCGCTCTTCATGAGATGTATGCTGTCTCCAAGCTCCCCTGGGGGGATGAACCCTTCAAAGTGTACACTCCAACGAATGAGGAGCTCCAAAATTTGGATCGACGATTCCCCGGTCTCGTAGCCGTATATCAAGAACTATTATGCCATCATAGCACCTGTCACCGGACGACTATCCAGAAAAATGACAGCTCGGAAGGGGACTCTCCCCATACTAAATCTTGGGTCACGTACCTTTTCAAATTTAGCGCGGCTGGCCGGGTTACTTTTCGAGATCGTTTAACTCCTAGGGAAGTAGAGGCCTTGGTGTCGACCGCTAGGAGGTCAAAGTCTAAAAGTGACAGGTTCGGGAGCCAGATTGACTCCTTCAGCTACTTTTGTTATGGTACCCGACGGTTGTCAGAGAAGGCACTCTTGGCCGGGTTTTTAATGGTATGGCTACGCACTTGCGTGGTCTCAGGAGGGGCAGGTTCTATTGAGAGGATCAGCCGCCACTTCATTCTTTCTGTCGTGAAGTTGGCCTTTGGGGTCAGGCTGGCTCTTCTTTCTGCCATGGTGTGCAGTATTCAGCATGGTCTTCGCGCCTTCTCGTCCAAGGTCATTGCTCGTGACGTGGCAATGGATTTCGAACGTGTAGAATTGCCTTATCATTATTTGCTGGGATGGCTATTGCTGCATTATCAGTCCTTGATGAGGCCTGGGACGGGAGATGGCGTTACAGATGACGACGCATTCCTTTTCAAGTATCACCACCAACCTTGGAAATGTAGTACCATGCCGACGTGTCGGAGGATGCTGGCGAGGGTGGACGGGTACAATTTCTTCGTGTCCGTTCCTCGTTTCACTGATCAAGAGGTGAGGAGTGTTCATATTGATGGGGTTGGACCTCCTCATTTCTTGCCTGAAAAGATGCATTTTTGGCTGCGTAATATTCGCCCGGTGCATCTAGTTTACCGGAATCGCAACTTTGTGTACTTGGAGCCCTACTTGCCTAGTAGGTTTGCTCGTCAATTTGGGTATAGTCAGCTATTCCTCGGGCGCCCCAGTTCTCACCTGGGATTTGAAGGTAACATTCTTGATGGTATTAGGGCATGGAGCTACTATGACACCTGTCATACTCGGGCTAGCTTCTTGGTCCCTGTCGAAAACGTGATAGGGGAAATCCTGCATATGGCGGCCCTATATCATGTTACGGCGAACCCTCCTCCCCTCGATTTTGACTCGAGGATTAGTTTCATTGTGGGCACTCGCCTGGCGGAGAAGGCTACGACGTCGAGAGCGAAGAAGAAAGGGACGAATAGAGTTCCTTCGCCTGATTCCGAGTCCTTCGACACAATTGAGGAAGACAACGAGCGGGATGACGGGGACTCCCTTTCTTCGGATGACGAGACAATGGCGGGTCAATCTCCCGTCATGGCAGGTGACATGATGACGGATCAACTGTCGGCTATATTTAATGAAGCAGTGGACCAGTTACCATCTGTGTCGGAGGTGGTACGGGTAGATCTACCGCCCGTCATGCCTGGTCCCTCACGTAAGCGAGGCAGGCGTGAGTCCACTGGCGGAGGGGTAACTTTTTCTGTAAAGAAAGCGGCGGTCGATCCCCGTAGGCTGCTTATTACTGAGAAGGGTGAGGATGTAGACGACATTCCAGAGGTGAGTCGGAGCCTTCTCTTTGTTGTTGTTTTCTTCTTCTCGGAGATATGACTTGATCATTTTTTTTATAGGTGTCTGACGAACCAGGCTCTCCTGAACCATCTACTGCCCCAGTAGTTAATTCGGCCCTTGCTGCTTTGATTAGCGACATGTGTGCCGCGGTTCTCTCTGCGGGGGCTCTCTCAGCGGCGGCCGAGGATTCTCGAGCCGCTGAGGTCCCAGCCCGGGGTGATGAAAGTTTACTTGGGCCCGTCTCCGAGATTGCTGAACTTCAGCAAGACGACGCCATTCTCGGTGCATCTTCTCCTGAGGATGCAAGGGCGGATGAGTCTAATATTCCCGACTCGGAGGCTGTTGGTGAAGAGGTTGTGATGGCTGTAGGCGAACCCCAGCCTCCACACTCCTCCACTGGTAAGTTGAGCCACATATTGACCACCGAGGGGGCTTATTTGCTCTATCAACATATCCTTCGGGTCAAGTCGATTTATGGTTGCCTTGGCCCTGCAGGTCCTGACCTTTTACCTTCCGCCGCGGATGTTTTCGGGGAAGGCCCGATCTGCCGTGATCTGGGCGAAAGGAGCATTTCCTCTCCTTCGTCATCGCATGTTGAGGGACATCCTGCCAGCTCTGGGCAGATGGGGATGGAGTTGGTGCTGGCCCCGGCCTCGTCTTCGGCTGCTTATACGGCTCCGGAGATCGACTTCTCGACTCTGCCGAGCATCCAAATTTTGCGGGCCGCTGAAGAGGAATTAGCCGATGTTCAAGCGTCCTTCCGTACAGAGTTGGTTTCTCTTGTAGCAGGAGCGGCAGATTCTGTCGCGTCTTCTTCCGCACTACCAGCTACACTCCCGTTGACACCGGCTTCCTCGGAGGCTCTGAACGAGGTGACGCAGGATGTGGTTGACAGCTTCTATCGTCACTTAGGGAGGGGTGTAAACGCTGCCGTGGAACGGGGGATCCTTTTTTCTCTGTCTCTGCGGGGCGCTCGGGGTCAAATCGACACTCTGAAGGGTCTTCCTGGCGGGGTGGGGTTAGCCGCATTCCTGGAGCCTAAGCTGACAGAGGCTGACCAGCTTGTGACCCAAATGCTGGCAGTACGGCAGGCTGGCTTGCCTGCTGCGATCGAACGGGAGCGGGGCTTCCTGGTTGCTGCTCGGGACAGGATCAAGCTCGCTCGAGAAACTGTCGGGCCGGCTGTGCAGGGGGACCTTGACAAGTTCTCCGTCTCCTATGACCGACTGGGTCGTCGGAGTCAGGCTTGTAGGGCCCGGGAAGAATTTGCCTCTCGTGGAATAGCTGACACGAAGGAGCGGATTCTCGCACTCCAGAAGGAGTTGGCCTTCTTAGAGTCAGAGCGGGAGGCTGCTCATGCAGAACAAGAGTCGATTGCTCGGGAGGCCGAGAGGGTTTCCCGATCTTCTGTCAACCTGGAGCGGGCCTTCAAGAAGTTTGAGGACAACTGGCAAGCCCATGCTCATCTGGAGGATGCGGTGGTGCTGAACCAGGAGGCGGAGCGTCGAGCCAAACAGAGGCTTGAGCGGTCGGTTGCCTTGATAAAGGACCGTCTCATGGCGTTATGTGCTCCAGAGCAGTGATCCGTCCTCTGTCTTCTTTTTTTTTTCTCTTCTCTTTTAATTTTTGTAAGGGATGTGATCCCCGCTGATGTAGCCCTTTGATTTTTGAATAAATGAGCATGTTTCAACTCATCTTTTCTTTCTTGTACTTACGGTGTTTATGGAACCGGACTTGCTGGGGGATTATTTGTGGACCTGTTACCCTAGGTGTACCTTGGCTTTAGGTACGGATAACAAGTTTGGATGTTTGGAGCAGCCATGGCAAAGTGGTCATGGGTGTTCTTGGTGTTGGAGGAAGGAATGCCGTAGAGCAGCTGGGCTCCCGGGGCATGGTAAGATGGTGGATTTATGCTAAGAAGCTTCGCAGGGGATATTTGTGGACCCATTATCCTTGGCGTACCCTGGTCCAGGATACGGATAATGGGATGAAAGGAAACCAATCACATTTGCTCAGAGGTTATGATGACATGGCAAACGTGAAGGTTTTACCGTGAAATCTTCCTGCTCAGAGGTAATGAGAACATGGCAGGGGAGACTTCACGGAAGCTATTTGTAGTAAATAGCAGATATTTATGGTCAACAGAGGACATTTGTGGTCAACAGAGGACATTTGTGGTCAACAGAGGACATTTGTGGACCTATCATCCTTGTCGTACTCCGGTTGTGGGTACAGATAATAGGTTGAAAGAGGGCCGGCATACTTGCTCAGAGGTAATGTGGACATGGCAAATATGACGATTTCTTCGACGGAGCCTTCCAATTCAGAGGTAATGAGGACATGACAGGAGTGGGCTCAATGAAGAGTGGGTACATAGAACGACTCAGAGGTAGGAGAACGTGGAAGTTCTATGCGAGGGGGCGGTTTATTTTTGGTGGAAGTGAAGACGACTCAGAGGTAATGAGGACATGGTCGTTTCGGAAATTGGTGGATCGACTACCCTTTTTGTGCACTGGAAGTGCGGGTAGTGGATCATGAGGGAGGATCTCTTCCAGGAAGAAAGTTCAGAGGTACAATCATACGTGACTTACTATCTGAAGGAGTGACCGGGATGTAAGTTCATAGGCACCAACCGGTACATAACTTGGTAATTTAGAATATTGAGGGAGTGAGAGTTCAGCGGCACCAGCGGGTGCATGGCTCGATAATCTGAAATGTTGTGGGTTCAGTGGTACTAAAGGGTACATGACTCGATGATTTGAAATAGGGTGGATGAGAGTTCAGTGGTACTAAAAGGGTACATGACTCGGTGATCTGGAGAATGATGTTTAAACATAGTATTTCTTCAGGAACTTGCCGTTGACGGGCAACATGAGCAAGTCTCCGTTCTGCTTGGCGAGGCGGTAGGCACCGTTGGAGAACACGGCCTCGATGACAAATGGACCTTCCCATTTTGGCTGGAACTTGTCGGCGGTCTTGTGATTCATGACCATTGGCCTCCGGACTGCCAGCACAAGATCGCCAACTTGGAATGTTCTGATTTTAACCTTCTTGTTGAAGGCTCCTGAGATGCGTGCTTGGTATAGCTCGATCCTTTGCTGAGCTAGGAGGCATTTTTCATCTAAGGCCTCCAACTCTTGTAGTCGACGTCGGTAGTTATCATCCGTTGTCAATTGATAGGTGAGGGCGACGCGGAGTAAGGGGATTTGAGTCTCCAATGGGAGGACCACCTCACTCCCGTACACCAGGGAGAATGGTGTATTCCCGGTGGCTGTTCGAACTGTGGTGCGATAAGCCCATAAGCATTCGCCGAGCTTTTCGTTCCAGTCACGTTTGTTGGAGGAGACAAACTTCTTGATGAGTTTGATGATCGTTTTGTTGAATGCCTCTGCTAACCCGTTTGCTGCCGGGTTGTACGGTGTCGAAGCGACATTCTGAATGCGGTGCTTATCGCAGAACCGATAGAATGTGTGGCTTGCAAACTGTGGACCATTGTCATGGATGATCCTTCGGGGTAATCCAAAGCGGTAGATTATGTGATGCTTAAGGAAGCTGATCACGTTTGGAGTCTTAACTTCTGCGAGTGGGACAGCTTCTGCCCATTTGGAGAAGTAATCAGTGATAGCAAGTATGAAGCGATGTCCTCGGGAGGAAGGTGGGGTGATTGGGCCAATGATATCCATTCCCCATGCTTCGAATGGCCAGGATGCCACTGTCGGATGTAGAAACTCCGATGGTTGGTGAATGAAGTCTGTGTGGACTTGGCAAGCTTTGCATTTTTTGGCATAGTCTATCGCATCTGCCACCATCGTGGGCCAGTAGTAGCCCATTCGGCGAGGCGATCTTGTAGTTTTGGGCCGGGCTGATGGGCCCCGCAGACACCGTCATGAGCTTCTCGTACGACTTCTTTGGCTTCTGCGTTCGACAGGCACCGGAGTAATAATCCGTCATAGGAGCGGCAATACAGCATCTTCGTCTCCGTATCGTAGAAGAACCTGAGGAACGTCGTCTGATAGAAGTAGCTTCCTTTGGGTTCTCAGGGAGGATGTCGTAGACGACGAAGTCGATGAATGGTTGTCTCCAGTCTGGGGCATCATCGATTGTCTGGGCGGAATAACTTGCCACGAATCGCACATTGTTCTTGGGACAGACCAGTTCGTGGCCTATCACATCCACTGATTGGCAATCATAGTTTGGAACTGCTAGGGAAGCGGCAAGACCAGCTAGGGCATCAGCTTCGAAGTTTCGGAGTCTGGGGACATGTTCGATGAAGAATCCCTCGAATGACGAGATGATGTCAATTGCTATTTGGTGATAAGGGATCATGTCTTCGTGGCGAACTTCGTATGAGCCCCGGATCTGATTGACGATTAGTTGGGAATCGTCGTATGCTTCAAGGTATTCTACCCCCAGTTCTCTTGCAAGTTGGAGGCCAATGACCAGAGCGTTATACTCGGCCACATTTTTGGAGCAGGGTTCTGTAAGGGAGTAGGCGCGATTGATCACCAGCCCAGTAGGAGAAATCAATACCACTCCGACCCCAACGATAATGTTTCCCTTGGGTCCGGTTCTTGAAGCGCTATCGAAGAACATCCGCCATATGTTATCGTGGGTGGCTGTATTCGAATCGGTGACCTCATCTGGGATCTCTTCATATATTCTGGATGACTCCGATCCTGGGTGGGCTGCCAAGAAGTCTGCCAGGGCTTGACCCTTGACAGCCTTCTGCGGGACGAAGATCATATGATAGGGGGACAACAATATTGCCCATGTAGCGAGGCGAGAACTGAGTGCCCCTGGTTTAGTCATGAGGACTCGGAGAGGGTTGACTCGGGAGATCACATGTATGGTTTGCCCTGTGACGTAGTGCCGCATCTTTTGAATGGCGAACACCAGGGCGAGGCATTCCTTCTCCACAGCGGTGTATCGGTGTTCCGGACCAATCATCATTCGGCTGAGGTAATATATGGCCTGTTCGTGGCCTGCGTCATTGTTTTGTGCCAGCAGGGCACCAAAGGAGTGTTCCATTGCTCGTACGTAGAGCAGGAATGGTTTTCCAGGGACCGGGGCCACCAAAACTGGGGGATTTGATAAGTATTCCTTGATGCTGTCGAAAGCACGCTGGCATTCCTCGTCCCATACGAATGAGACTCCTTTCTTCATGAGGTGTGTGTCCCATACGAATGAGACTCCTTTCTTCATGAGGTGTGTGAATGGTCGGCAGCGCCCGGAGAGGTTAGAAATGAACCTTCTGATGTAAGCTAGCCTTCCTTGGAGGCCTCTAAGTTCGCGGAGATTTTTCGGGGGAGCCATCTCCATGATCGCCTTTGTTTTCTCGGGGTCTACATGGATACCCTGCGCAGTGATGATGAAGCCCAAGAACTTTCCGCTGGATACGCCCAAGAACGATTTCGTAGGGTTCATCTTCAGATTGTGGGCTCGCATTAAGTCGAATACCGTCCTCAGGTCCTGAAGATGGTCTTCCTTACGGCGACTCTTGACGGCGATGTCGTCGACATAGCATTCCACCGTCTTGCACAAATGTTCTCTGAAAATGATACTCATGGCTCGCTGATATGTAGCGCCTGTATTCTTTAGACCGAATGGCATGACTGTGTAGTAGTACGTGCCAATCGGTGTTTGGAATGATGTGTACTTTTCGTCATCGGGAGACATCTTGATTTGATTGTACCCTGAGAACCCATCCATGAATGACATACGTTCAAAGTCGCATGTGTTATCGATCATGATGTCTGTGATAGGGAGGGAGAATTCATCTTTGGGGCATGCCTCATTCAGGTTGCGGAAGTCGATACAGATTCGAATCTTCCCATTCTTCTTGAGGACGGGTACTATGTTGGCGACCCAGTCTGGATGTTGCTCTTCACGAATGAAGCCGCTGGCTATCAGTTTGTTGACCTCGGCTTCGATCACGTCCATGATGCCCGGGCAGAAGCGTCGCTGTTGCTGCTTGACTGGCTTTGCATCCGGCCGTATATTGAGTTTGTGGAGAGCGATGTCAGGATTTAATCCCGGCATGTCTTTATAGCTCCAGGCGAACATATCAATGTACTCTCTGACAAGTTCTAGCAGCGACTCCCGTTCTTCGTCAGTTAGGCTCTTACTGATGAAAATTGGTTTTGGAGAAGATTTGCTGCCGAGATCGACCTGTACGACCTCATCTTCAGTATGAGGTTCTCTCAGTTCAAACCGCTTTTCCCATTGTGCGTCCAATTGTTGGGCCCATGGCTCAAGCTCGAGGATTTTGGGGATGTCTTCGTCTTCCTCGTAAGCGTCGGTGAATGCCATGTTGACTGACATGACTTGTCTGAATACATCTCCGATGCTGGTATCCGAGTCGGAAGTTGGTGATCCGGTTGAATGTGACTGCCAGTCGTATTCTTCGTCTGAGCTTTTAGGGGTCGTAGTAGGCGTTACATACCCTAAACCGCATCGAGTTTTGTTATAGTAGTTCTGTGGTATGCCCGCCGGGGCTGGTGACTTTAAAGGTAATCGTCGCCCAGTGCCGTAGTTCAATCCTGGCGTCGTCTCTAGATCATACCCCTGTTTCTGCATGAGATATTTGGATTGAGGGCTATAGAGATACAGAGGCAGTCTTCCAGCATCTGACCCGAGGTCGACTTCTTCTATGGTGGGGGGATGCGGGTTGTTTGTCCGGCCGAAGATGATTGGGTGGTCCCCTCCCTCGATTATTCGGTAAGCGTCTTCTACTGGAGTAAGTTGGATAGCGGTGTACACATTTGTCACCTGTGTGTGTAGGTGAGTGCCTATACCGTGTTCCATATCATACATTGTACATAGCTTATTGAGCTCGGTGTAGTTCAAAGATAACCCTTTATTGATGAAGTAAGGTATCTTTTCTAAAGGGATTACATCATCTGCGGAGGGAACATCAGTGTGGGCAGCCACATACTTGGCTAGCTCTGGTTCCTCTTCGGCTACCCCCTGTGTGAATGAAGATTGAGAGGACGTCCTGGTCAGCTTGATCTTCAGAGGTTCAACTGACGGAGCAGAGCGTGGGGTTGTCGGTAGACTAGCAACCCCCAGTCTGGCACTCGATGTGGAGCGAGGAGTGGCTGGTTCGCTAGAAGTGTCAGACCTTGTATCGGGATGATGACCTTTCTTGGGAAGGTGTATTGTCAGTGGCCTATCGGAGGGATTGAGTTTCTCCGTTTGGGATTGAGCGACTCTTGGCAGTCTGATGGTAAGTGGCCCCGTTGTGGGTCTCGGCACCTGGCCGGACCTTGGCAGCCGGATTCTCAACTGCTCTTCCTGTGCCGAGAGGCTGATTGCGTCCTTACGCAGAGTGGCCGTGAGGGGTGCGAAATTGCCTGGTTTGCGAGCCTGGAGGTGGATCGTCAGAGGTTCTTCTGATCCTGTGGCCGTCTGGGTATGAGCTTACACATCTTCTTCGACCAGGTGCTTCTTCGATTTTTCGTACAGACGGGAGTCTGAGTAATAAGATTCGACCCCCTTGAAGAGATCGATATCAGCAAATTCCGTCCTCACGAAGCCATGCTTATCGACATATTTGAAACATTGGTGTAGCGTGGAAGGCACGATCATGTAATCGTGTATCCAAGGCCGTCCCAAAAGGATGTTGTAAGAAGTGTCGGCGTCTATGACGTAGCAGGTGACTTCTGATTGGAGATCGCCAATCTGGCATTTCAGACGGATCTTCCCGATTGGGTAGCTCCTGCCCGAATTGAAACCGCTAATGGCGGTGCTTGTAGGCATCAGGCGATGCATCGGAATACGAAGATGATGTAGCAGACCCTTTGGAATGATGCTTATGGAAGACCCAGGATCAATACGCATTCGGTCCACCTTTACGTCGCCAATGTATCCAGTGTAGTATAACGGGCGATCGTGCAGGTTAGTTTTGATGAGCATATCCTGCGGAGAGAAGACGATATTGGGCATCGCTCCCGTACACGTACTATCTTGGAGATTTGGAGGTTGGTTATCTCCCGTGAGGTTGACCTGAGCCAAGTACGCATCGGCGTTTTGGAGTGCATCACTCAAAGCTGTGCGGACATCCTTTGAGAGCCTTAGGAGTTCGTATAAGGACAATTTGGCCGGTGTATTGGCCAATTGTGCCAAGATGTCGAAGTTGTAGGGCCTCTCCAGCCCCTGAGGTGTCTCCTTTCGGAGCGATTTGTCGAAGCGAGTCTCCTTCGGCTTAGGCTTGTCGGTCGTCGAAGGCTGAGCCGGTCCCGGAGTATCAGTAGAAGTGGGCGGGTGATCATCAGTCGGGTTCTCAGCCACGGGCTGAGGTTGTGCTCCAGATCGAGTAACAACGGCCGTGACTTCTTCTTCATTTGCCGAGACGGTGCGGCAGGATCTGACTTTTTCGCTTCTCTTCTTCGTTGGGGGCTGAGTCACCTCGTGGACCAAGTCCGAATGGACCCACATAATTTCTCCTCGCGATGTAGTGAGAGGTACAAGATTGGCAGCTTGATCTCGAGCAGGCGAAAGATTAGCAATTTCCATCGTTGCCAGAGGGATGGGTATAACACCGTCTTGAGTCTCTGTTGGCGGGAAGCTGCCGAATTGTACGGATACCATGTTGGCTGCTACGGTTACCTCCTCGAAATCGATGGCTAGAGCGTTCGAATCGATGAGGTTTTGGATGTATCGTTTCAGTTGGTAGTAGTCGTGTGTAGCATGGTGGACGTAACGGTGGTAATGGCAGAATTTTGGGTTCTCCAAGTCAGCCGGTCGAGGCTCCCGTCTTGGCGGAGGGAGCTAAATTCTATCTCCTTGTATGAGCATGTCCAAGATAGGCTTGACGTGGCCGTCCTCAAAAGAGTAAGTAATTTGAGGCCATTGTTTGTCTGTTGGTTGTGACTCGGGCTTCTGGGCCGTGTCGGCCACCATAGCCTGCTTGCCTCTGTTGTCCCGATTGTTGGAGGGGTTACCCCCATTGTCGGTGTTGGTGCTGGGACGCTTGCCCTTGTTCTCTCCCTCTGAGATATGCAACCCCAACTGGCGGGCCTTCTTCAATCGTTCTTCGGCACTTGTAGCACTGATGATAAAAGCCTTCCACTCCTTAAATTGACTTTCGCCCATCCAGAGACTAATTGTTGGGAGTAGTCTCTTTTGGCAAATTTCAATTAGGGAAGAATCCGGATTGCCAGATGGTAACTTCATTGCGGTTTGGCAAAACCGCTCAATGTAATTCCTCGTCAGCTCTTTCTCTCCTTGGATGACGTCCATGAGGGTAGACATTGTGACGTCCTGTCCTACCTCGTAGAACCTCTCCAAGAACAAGCGTTTGAAGCCAGCGAAGGAGTGGATGTAATTGTCTGGCAGGTTGCGGTACCAGTCGAAGGCGACTCCTTCCAATGCCCCGATGAATAACCGCGTGAGGATAGCGTCATCATGGGGCAGATGGTCGGTGGTGACCTCGAAGTAAGTGATATACCGACTTGCTGAGGTCTTGCCATCATAGGGGTTGATATTGAACGGCTTATATCTTGGTGGGAATAGAACATCCCTCCATTCAGCAGGATATGGTTGCCGAATTCTGAAGTCTTGAGAGTTTTCTCGGGCGTGGAACATGGCTCGGAGCTCTTGAACTTCTCTCCTTACTTCTCGGGTCTCATCTGTCGCAGTCGGAGCCGTTACTTCGGGAGGATTATTGCCCGGGTTCGGTGCCGCCGAATTTGAATCTACGTTGACTGGGGGACCCGCACTTGTCTAGCCAGGTGTCACTCCCTGCAGAGTAGGAAGCGTCGCTTTGATCTCGTCTACAGACTTGACCAAGGCGTGCAGTATGGCCTCCAAAGTGTCGATGCGTTGGCGATCATTGGAGCCACCTTGATTGTTGTCTGTCATGAATACCGTCCTTACGTGAGGAGTGACGGAAGGGACGGTGGAGGGTGCGCCCTCCGAGTCGTACCCATGCATTGAGAAATCATCGGGGTAGGTGAGAATATTCTCTTCGGGTTCGAATTCAGAAGGAACAGTACCCCCAGCTTCGGAGCTTGCTTCATCTTGAAAGTCACGGATGTCCTCGGGGACATCAGCATCTGTTGCACCTGATGGGAGAGTTGTTTCTCCGGGCTCGTCTCCTTGAAACATCGGATTGTTGTGGATGTTCGGAGGAGTGCTACCCCCAGCTCCCTCGACCCTCAGCGGTGCGGACGATGAATCTCCCATTGCAGCAGATTTTGTCTTCGAACGGGCGTGTTGGTATACTCCGGTGGAGGGCAACCGTTTAGCCGACAATTTCTTAGCTGTAGTGGTTGATATTTTTGGGCTGGAGATGCTTGTCTTCTTCCCTTTCCCCTCGGCGGAGACTTTTTGTGCGGAATTGCAGGAGGCAATAGGAGGTGCTTCGTCCTCCGAGCTCGGGTGCTGTAATATTTGGAAGACGGACGGCCGATCTTCCGTCACTGTCGCGTTGTTGCAGCAGCAGTTGACGATGATCTGGGTGCAGTGACGTCCATGTGAGGACTCTTTGCACGCCGAGGCCCCTTCTCTTTCCTTGCGTTTGTGGGGGACAGCCTCACGCAGGTCAGAGAAACCACTTTGTCCGTTTGCCGCTGGGGACTGGACTTGAGTGGTTCGATACAACTTTCCATCAGAGGCCCGCGTGATAATCAGCGGGACGCCCCGATAGTCAGAGGTTGGGGCAGTTGTCTGGGCTTGATGAGCCCGCGCTGCCCTGGACTTCTTCTTCTTAGCACCTGTGGGTGCATAATAAAAAGAATCCAAGTTGAATACCACAGAGTCTGGAGAATCATCAGGGTTCGGACCGTACGAGAGACGGTCGAAAACTGATCGAGAGGAGCATGGAGCGGATGTCATGCGGCTGGGATTGGAAACCGTGCAGGCTGTCTACATGCGGTTGTCTTCTGTCGTCGGCTGAGTTCTTATGCGGCTAGGAGTTACGACCATGCAGGCTGGCCGCATGCGGTTGGCATCTGTGGCCGCATGAGTTTTCTGCAAGCGATTGACTCTAATAGCCGCATGAGTTTCATCCATGCGGTTGGCAACTGTAGCCGCATAAGTTATGCGGCTGACATATGTGGCCGCATGAGTTTTCTTCATGCGGTTGGCGGATGTAGTCGCATGGGCTTTCTCCCTGCGGCTAATACCCTTCTGCGGCTCGGATCGCGTAGAGCTCCTCTTTGCCCCTACAAGTCCAACATCATAGTGTTTTCTTCTGCCGAACTTGGGGACAGCAGAGTTGTCTACGGTCTGAAGTGGGGCCGCAGGAGAGTCCTTCTCGCCGTTTTGAGCAACAGAGGGTATCTCATCGAAGACTTGAGGAGGAGCAAATGATTTTGGCCTCCACTCTTTGCGAGCCTTCGTGGTGCGGGTGCGCTTCTGGATCGGGCCAGCGCTGCCTTCAGAGAGCATCTCTTCGAACGCCTGTTGGTCGAAGCGGACGACCATCTTCTGTTGTGTGGAGCCAAGTTTGGCTGCATCCGATTGCATCACCAACTCCTCAGCCGTGGAGAAGTTAGTCCCCAGCAGAGTCGCCATCGTGTTTGCCATTGATTGTAAAAGTACAGAACAGTTTTATGGGAGGACTGAACTTAGACTCACAATACAAACTCGCTTGTACAAAGAAAGCCTAGGGACGAAAACCTAGGTACCGCAGTCTAAGTACAATTGTTTATTTTAGATTCTGGGGGGTGACGATAGAGGCTCGAAAAGGCGACGGCAGCCCTGCCTTACTCCTTGGACGATCGGTATGCAGTCTTGGCTCGGAGAAGATCTGCTTGGCGTGGACGAAGGGATGCTCTTCTTGCTCTCCTCGTGTTGCTCTCCTGGCTTCTCTCTCTCTGTGGTTATCGAAAAGAGGGGAACTCTCTTTGTATATCTGTCTCTCTCTTCTTTTTTATTCTCTAGTTGCCGGGGGTTTTTGCAAGGAAATGATGCTGGCTATTTATAGGAGTGGGGTGTGATCATTAGGGTTTGCTAATGATCATTTGTTTGGAATGTCGGTGCTCCTTCAATCTATCTGAACCCTTGATCCTGATTACAATAAATCTAGGCCATTAATGCGGATAGCACCGTATCTTGTGAGCAATTAATGCAAATTGCTTTAAATCTTCATGATTGATTATGCCAATGTCTGATTGCTCGCCATGTGTCCCATTAGCTTGATAATAAATGATATGCCCTGATCTTAGTAATTATGACGATGATGTCAAATATTCTTGTTGGGATTCGGTTAAATCCTTGATTGATCCGATGCCACGTGTTTTGATTGTGGGTCCTGCCAGAGCCGCATAGGATGGGCAACACTTGAACCGCAGGGAGATACTCTTCGTGAGCCGCATAGGACAATGCTTCATCGAGCCGCAGGGAACGAACTCTCAATGAGCCGCATATGCATAGTCTTTGCGAGCCGCATGAGCTAGCGCTGTATTGATCCGCAGGGACTGAGCTCTCAGTGGGCCGCATATGGCTGATTTCTGCTAGTCATATAGAGTGACTTCTCAGTGAGCCGCATGGAGCTGTTCTCTATCTAAGCCGCATGAGATGTTGCCACGTGGCAACCTAGGATTTCTGACGGATCGGGTCAGAGATCTTCTTCTTTTCCCGAAGAGTCTGTCATTATGGCAGAGCCATTATGACACTTTATGCCAGAGCCGCCACAGTCGTCAAATCGTGTCAGAGCATTAAATGAGGCCACTATTCAAAGGGCCAGCTGTAGGGAAGGATCACAAGGGGACACATGGCATCGATCAAGCCGCATATTCCTGCTGATCCGCATACACTCTCGAGTCGCATGAGACTGAGAGTCTTCCTTTGAACCGTATAAGACAGCTCCTATATGAGCCGCATGGGCTTCGTATCCGGAGCCGCATGGACCATTATTCTGATATTTTCCATGCTTCTACATTCCACTCATGATGAACCAAACCAAATCAAACCAACTCCACAAAATAAAACCAAGCCATGGTCCAAAACCCATTTACAGGTACCCGAATCCACAAGTCGAGAAAATAAAATACGTGCCAAAAATCAAATTACGAGTACAAATACGAAATACAGGAAATGGGGGTGACAATTCATGTGTTTTTGCTCTTGGGAAATTAATTTCCATTGGGGCTAAGCCCCGTAGCGACCCGAACTCGGATTCGGACTCGGGCTCATGAGGCGTAATATGGCATTTTATTGGCGCACTTTGCATTTAGCAAGGTGCTCGGTTGCACGGGCACGCGGGTTGCGCCAGCTGGTGCTGGTTGCGCCACATGCGCAGTACACGCAGTATGCGCTGATTGCGTGCGCACAAATCGTTCAATGGCGCAACTCACACATTTCGTGGCTGTCCACATTCTGACTGATTCGTAACTGATCCTGGAATTGTGGATCTGACATTAAAACGTGGCGTACAGTACGAATCTGATCAGTTACAGCAATGGCTATTTAAACAGAGCCTCTCTTCTCTCTCCGTAGACACTTACAGAATTCAGAAAGTCACAAAGAGAGAAGAGAGTGTTGTTCGAGCCATTGGAGTTCCTCCGCAACCAGCAGTACCACCTCGTGCAGATCTTCGTCCTGTCCTTGTTCTTTCGAGCAGTCTGTCGTAGAGCAGATTACCAGAGCATTCCAGAGTTTACTCGAACTTGCTGGTTCCTGGAAGCTGACCGTGTGGGCAGATCTAGCTTTGAGCACTGGTATTCTTGACACCCCCGTAGGCCACCACTTTCCATCTATCGCCTGTCATCTTCGCCGCTGCCATTAGCATTTCGATTAGTACCTTTTTTTTAGAAGCACTACTATCGTTTGCTACGTTTACGAAATATTCTTAGATTTTTGTATTCCAGAATCCTTCTAGGATCTCTGTTATGCACCTTCCTTGAAGCGTTGTGTTGGAACGTTGTTTTTACAACTATTTTATTATCTCAGTTTTCTATTGAAAATTGTGTCCTGGTTCTAACAATCTCAAAGCTAGACCCGCACAATGGAAAACTCTCGTGCCTCTCTCCTCGATACCAGTTTTAACAAACTGGAGAAGTTCGACGGAGAACACTCTCAAATCTGGAAGAGAAAAATTATCCTCAATCTTCAACTAGTGGACGTAGATCATGTGTTGATCGAGGCTGAACCAACTATTCCAGAAGGACCGACGACTCCAGAAGGTGGTACAACAGATGCCATTGCTGCTGCACAAGTCAAACTGACCAAATGGAGAAGGAATAATAGTCTCTGTAGGTTATTGATTCTGAATGCAATGGAGGACTCCCTGGCAGAGTCATACTCCAAGAATACTTCTGCCAGGGATATCTGGGACTCCTTGGAAAAGCTGTATGAAGACGACGATAATAGATCGAAAATCTTTATCGTCGAGAAGTACCACAAGTGGCTCTTCGAAGACGAGAAGGCTATGATGCCTCAGGTAAAAGAGTTCTTGAAGCTGCGCCAGAAGCTAGAAGATGAGAAAATGCCCCTCGTCGACAAGTTTGTTGTTGGAGGAATTGTCTCTAAACTTTTCGCTGGATGGAGTACATTCTATGCAAGAATGCACCGGAAGAAGCTAGATATTAGCTTGGAAGATCTCCTTCAAGAGATCCATGTTGAGGAAGAGATGCGTTCTCAACAGAAGATGGACACTCTGTCCAAACAGTTGGCTAAGGCTAATCTGGTGCAGGCGAGAGAGCCCCAGGGGTAGCAGGTGGCTTCTCATCACAAAAAGAAGGATTCCACTAATCTGAAAGTGAAGGGTCCTTCATTCAAGCAACAGAAGTCCAAGTCCCATGTGACTTGCTTCAATTGTGACAAGAAAGGCCACTACAAGAGTGAATGCAGATCCAAGCCCAAACAATCAGAGAAAGGTGAGCCTAGTAAGGTTTCTTTGGTTTCTAACCTCGTTGCTATTATCGTTCAGGTCACAAGTGTGGGGGCTGACTCTAACTGGTAGATAGACACCGGTGCGAAATGCCATATCTGTTCTGGGAAGGAATGGTTCGTCACGTACCAGCCTACTTTTGAGAAGTTTGTCATGGCGAACCAGGCCCAAGCTGAAGTTCTGGGGATCGGGACTGTGGAGCTGAAACTCACTTCCGGGAACACTTTGACGCTCCAAGGAGTAAAGCATGTTCCGATGATTGCCAAGAACCTGATCTCTAGGAGCCTGCTTAGCAACGCACGCTTGAGGATGGACATCAATGCTGGTCAGATGGTGATGTCCAAGAAGGGAACATACTTCGAAAAATCTTATCAAACCGAAGGGATGTTTAAAATTCAGCTTGTAAACCAGTCTAATAAAATTAATGCAATCGCTCTTTCTGATTATTCTCTTGAGTTGTGGCATAATAGGCTAGGACATGTTCATTGTAAAAGAATAAACAAAATATCTAGTCTAGGACTTATCTCCAAATATGGGGGTAAGGTAGAAAAGTGTGAAGTATGTGCTCAGACAAAGATCACTAGAAAACCCTTTCATCAGGTAAATCGAAGCACAGATCTTCTGGAGTTAGTACACTCTGATATCTGTGACTTTAAATAATTCTCCACAAAAGCCGAGATGAAGTATTTCATAACCTTCATCGATGACTTCTCTAAGTACGCATTCGTCTACTTGCTAAAATCTAAAGACGAAGCGTTCGAGAAGTTCAAGGAGTTCAGGGCCGAAGCTGAACGGCAAACTGGACAACAACTCAAGAGGTTGAGGAGTGATCGAGGCGGAGAATATCGGTCTCATGAATTCGCATCGTTCTGCAAAGAACATGGAATCATCTGCGAGACTACTGCTCTGTATTCTCCTCAATCTAACGGAGTAGCAGAGAGGAAGAACCGAACGTTGACAGAAATGATAAACCAAATACTGCTAACTGCAGGTCTTCCAAAATGCTACTGGGGAGAATTTGCATTAAAGGCCACTTTCATTCTGAATAGAGTGCCATATGCAACTTCTGACATAACTCCTCATGAACTCTGGTTCAAAGTCAGACCTAACTTGAATGTCATTCGAGTGTGGAGGTGTCTGGCTTATGTGAAGCTCCCAGATCTGAAAATTCAGAAGCTGGGGATAAGGACTACGAAGGCAATCTTCTTGGGGTATGCCGAGAAGAGTGATGCTCGGAGATTTCTTTATATTGAGTCAAATCATATCATCGAATCTCGCGATGCTGAATATTTTAAAGATAAGTTTGCAAGACATAAAAATATTTTTCTTCCAGACATTCCGGAGAATGATGTAGGTGCAAATGAAACTGAGATCTCATATGAGCCAGTAGTCCAAGATGAAGTTGTTGGTGGAGAAACAACAATTGAACCAAAACTCGCTGAGCCGTCGACGAAGCAAACAAGGAGGCCGAAGAGCTTCGGAGATGACTTCGTCACCTATCATGTGGAAGCAGATCCGCTTACCTATAATGAGGCAATGAAGACCAGAGATGCTGTCTTTTGGAAGGAGACAATAGACAATAAAATTGACTCAATTACCTCCAATAACACATGGGTGTTAGTTGATTTACCCAAAGGAGCAAAATCCATCGGATGCAAGTGGATATTCAAAAAAAAGATGAAAGCTGATGGAACCATTAACAAGTTCAAGGTTAGGCTAGTGGCTAAGGGGTTTTCTCAAAAGTAGGGGATCGACTACTTTGACACATATGCTCCAGTAGCATGGATGACAACCATCAGATTATTGATTGCCCTTGCGACAATACACAAACTGGTGATACATCAGATGGATGTGAAAACAGTATTCCTGAATGGCGAGCTGACCGAGGACATTTATATGCAACAACCAGAAGAATTTGTCGTCAGAGGCCTAGAAGACAAAGTCTGCAAGTTGGTAAAATCTCTATACGGCTTAAAGCAAGCTCCCAAAATATGGCATGAGAAGTTTGACAAAGTTATCAGATCAAACGGCTACAGGGTCAGCAAAACAGACAAGTGTGTCTATACCAAATTTGTTGACGGAAGAAGAGTCATTGTTTGTCTGTATGTGGACGACATGCTAATCATAGGTACGGATATAAGTTGTGTCACTGAGACAAAGAAGTTCCTCTCGACAAAGTTCAGTATGAAGGACTTGGGGGATGCTGATGTTATCTTGGGACTCAAGATCATCCGGACAGACACTGGATTGGCACTGTCACAATCTCATTACATTAAGAAGATGCTCACTCGATACGGGTATCATGATCTTCCTATTATTGATACGCCGTACCGAAGTGATCAGAAGCTGGAGCCAAACTCGAAAGAAAGAGTCAGGCAATTGGAGTATGCTAGCGTCATCGGGAGTTTGATGTACGCTACTACTGCCACTAGGTCTGATATAGCTTTCGCTGTGGAAATGCTGAGTCGATTCACAAGCAATCCAGGTGTTGAGCACTGAAAACCTGTGAAGCGTGTTATGAGATATCTCAAGAAGACTCAGACATATGCGCTGTACTTCAGCGGAGAACTGCCAGTAGTAGAAGGCTTCAGTGATGCCAGCTGGTGCTCAGAGTTGGAGAGCGAGAGGTCCACTGGTGGATTCATTTTCATAATGGGTGGAGCTGCTATATCGTAGAAGTCGAAGAAGCAGACTATGCTCTCGCGGTCTTCCATAGAATCTGAGTTCTTTGTACTTGATACCGCAGCAGATGAAGCTGAATGGCTTCGAGAGCTCATGTATGATCTTCCATTGGTTGGAGCGCAGATACCGGCAATTTCGATATACTGCGACAACCAGGCGACTGCGGCGGTGGCATAAAATGATCTCTTCAACAGAAAGAAGAGAACTGTACGGTTAAAGCACATGGCAGTGAACGATCTCATCAAGAGAGGTGTTATTGCAGTAATCGATGTTCGGAGTCAGGAGAACCTGGCGGATCCGTTCATGAAGGGCCTCAAGCGTCAGCTGGTTGAAGACACAGCAAGGAAGATGGGCTTGAAGGCATTCTGATAATATGTCTTTGTAATCCTACCATAAAGTTTTATGTTATTAGTTCAAAGAAAAATCTACTAAACATCTAACTTTCGGTTCAAGGGAGGACCACTGACTGAAAAACTATCAGGTAACAGTGGGTACTTGTTCTTGAGAACATGGAAGGGTTACGAACCCATAACCACTGTTGTCTACTATGTATTTTCTACGAAAAATGGATCCTGTGTTGAGGTTGGCTCAAATTCCTTAATAAGTTCTCAGACAGAGTGAATGTCTGGTGTGCTTTACAGGAAGCATGGTAGCACAGCACTACAAGGAGTAAAACTCCATGCTATAGTGGGATGACTCCACCATGAGGTTCCCAGGTAGGAGAAATGCCTCGGCTTTGCAAGCCAAGTCATAGCGACATAGCACCACAAATAGGCAGGTAGCCTAATGTTGTATGATGAAATTAAAGAGTTGTAGACAGCACTACAAAGGGGAGGGTGACCCCATGTTACAGTGGCATGACACCACGATAAGGTACCCGGGTAGGGGTAAAGCCTCGGCTTTGTAAGCCACGTCGTTGCGGCGTAACACCGCAAGGAAGCCTTAGGCTTCATGCTGGGTAGAATGGCAATACAAAGTGGTTGTGACCTCATGCTGCAGTAGTATGACACTACAATGAGGTTCCCGGGTAGGGGTAATACCTCAGCTTTAGGTCATGTCATAGCGGCGTAGCATCGCAAGGAAGCACAAGGCTTCATGCCATGTCTCTTTAATAAAGAACTTACCTATAGTGTATGGAAAGAGATATCAGGCCGTCTCTTCAGGGTAAACTTGTAGACGCCCAAAATTATACACTGAAACTAGGCTGGCACAAGGCCTTTAATGTGTAGCCAGAAGTACATGTAACTACACTTTGTGAGTGGAAAGAATTACAATTGTGGTACAGAATTTAAGGCATAGTCCATTCTTGTATCACATTGTTATTCAACCTATGCGAGAAGATTCAAGTCGTCAGCGACATCCTATCCTTATGCAAAATGGACAGTTACTGTGGAGAACGCTCAACCCTATACACATATATATGTTGAGATATGTGGGGGATTGTTGGTGCTCTTGCTCCTTGACATGAAGAGAGATTGCTCTCAACATGCTTAGTAAAGTTTAGTCACACATTGGAAAAGCACCATGAGTTATCTTAACATATATATGTGTATGTGTTGTTGGGATATGCACATCGGATGGTGACCCTATGGAGGGAACCATGTGGATGATTTTACTAAGAGGTAAGGATAAGGCTCCAAGAAAAGCATTTATGCTTTTTGCTCTTGGAAAATTAATTTCCATTGGGGCTAAGCCCCGTAGGGGCTTAGCGACTCGGACTCGGACTCGGGCTCATGGGCTCATAAGGCGTAATATGGCATTTTGTTGGCGCACTTTGCACTTGCATCTTCGCTAAGCGCATAGTGCGCTTAAGTTGCGCTCGTTGCGCGAGCCACTTGTGCGGCCACGTTGTGCGGCCACGTTGCGCGGCCCAGTTGCGCGCTCAGGTTGCGCTGGGTGCGCGGGTGCGCTGTGTTACACAGGGTGCGTGGGTTGCGCAGGTGCGCTGGGTTGCGCGGGTGCGCGGGTGCCCGGGCACGCGGGTTGCGCCAGCTTGCACTGGTTGTGCCGCGTGCGCCGCGTGCGCAGTGCGCGCAGTATGTGCTGATGACGCGCGTGCAACTCGTTCAATGGCGCAACTTATACAGTTCGTGGCTGTCCACATTCTGACTGATTCGTAACTGATCCTGAAATTGTGGATCTGACATTAAAATGTGGCGCACAGTACGTATCTGATCAGTTACAGCAGTGGCTATTTAAACAGAGCCTCTCTTCTCTCTCCGTAGACACTTACAGAATTCAGAAAATTACGAACAGAGAAGAGAGTGTTGTTCGAGCCATTGGAGTTCCTCCGCAACCAGCAGTACCACCTCGCACAAATCTTCGTCCTGTCATTGTTCTTCCGAGCAGTCCGTCGTAGAGCAGATTACCAGAGCATTCCAGAGTTCACTCAAAATTGCTGGTTCCTGAAAGCTGACCGTGTGGACGGATCTAGCTTTGAGCACTGGTATTCTTGACACCCCAGCAGGCTACCACTTTCCATCTATCGCCTGTCATCTTCGCTGCTGCCATTAGCATTTCGATTAGTACCTTCTTTTTAGAAGCATTGCTATCGTTTGCTACGTTTACGAAATCTTCTTAGATTTTCGTATTCCAGAATTCTTTTAGGATCTCTGTTACGCACCTTCCTTGAAGTGTTGCGTTGGAACGTTGTTTTTACAACTGTTTCATTATCTCAGTTTTCTATTGAAAATTGTGCTCCGGTTCTAACATTTTCTTGTTTCGTGGCCCACACAAATAGAGCTGCAACAAGGTCATGTTTGAATTTGATTTATGCAATACGAAGGTACCCTATAGGCTATTCGGGTGGATTCAGATATTGATTAATTTGTTGCCTTCTAATTGGATTCATGTTGCTATTGTTGAGTCTGTTTATCCAAATTTTGGTAAGAGTATTCAAACTATTGGTTCAAGTGTTTGTGAAGAACTTAAAATTTGTTATATGTAATTAAATTGGTTTATGTTGTTTTACTTTATTTTGGTTAGAGTTAATTGTCCAAAGAGCTAATTAGAGTTTAGACCCTGAATTTTATACCAGTTTAGAGTTTAAGCTCTCACATGTCCAATTAAAGACCCTAGAGTTTTCTTTTCTTTTCTTTTCTTTTTTTCCTTTATACCCTTTCATAACATATATATATATATGAAAATTTCATCATCAAGCATAAAGTGAGGGTATAATAGAAGGAAAAAAAAAGAACAAAAAAATTAAAAATCCTTGTATATGTCAAGGCTTAAATTCTAAACTGGTATAAAATCCAAGGTCTAAACACTAATTAGCCCTTGTCCAAATGGTGTATATGAGGAATGTCGTGCTCGCCATTTTGGTGATTGAACTTTTGTTTGGTTAATTTTGTACTTAAGTTCTGTTTAAAGAGTGTCTGAAATAGGTTTTGTTGGTGCTTTTGGATAAAAATTGTTAAAAATGGACATGTGCTGGTCGAGTGACTTATTTTTCAGAGTTATTTGGTCAAGTTTTTGTTGTTGGACTATCATTTTCAGAATAATATTGGTGTTCGAAGAAATTCTACATAAACAAATAGCTTTTGTTTATGTACAAAATGATGGGTCATGACAAAAAATAGCTTTGGTCGAGTACAAAATGATGGGTCATGACAAAAATAATCCTAAAAATAAGGCACGTAATCATTTCATGTCCATTTTTAACAATTTTCATCCAAAAGTACTAACAAAACCTAGTTCAGACACCTTTTAAACCAAAATACAAAACTTAGATATCAAATTAATCAAAAAAAAAAATGTACCACCAAAATGATGACCATGACATTCCTTAGACAATATTTGAATAATTAACTCTTTTGGTTATGATTGAGGCTATTTCGATCTAAATCCTAATTATTATACAATTTTGGTTTCGGGACTGCTATTTGGCCCGCGGGCGGGCCAGCCGGCCCGCCACGTGGCCCTCTCCCATTGGCCAGTCAATGGCGCGGATCACATGCTAACAGGGAGCGGCCAATGGGAGAGTGCCACGCAGGCGGACGGGCTGGCCCGCCTGCGGGCAAGAAAGCATTTCCGTTTTGGTTTACGTTTGGATTTCAAACCTTAGAATTCTAAACTACTTGGGTTAGGTTAACGATCGAGTGATCATTGGTTATCACTGACAGCCTTGTATTCAATCCACGAAGCAAAGTGTGTGACCAGACCAGACCAAATCGAAACGAGGAAAGAAAGCATTGTCATGAGCGTTGCTAGCAGTCATCCGAATAAAATTCGTATTATACGCAAATTTGTTCGTATCTTTCAGAAATATATAATACTTGCGTACTTTTGAAAGATTCGACTCACTATGTAAATTTTAAGCAAACTAAGTTTTAAACATGTTTGTACAAATTATTAAAAAAATTGGCCAGAAAAAACGTGGTGAGAACATATTTAATTAATCAAATTTGACAACATATTTAAGAAAGCAAAGTTTCTAACCTCAATATTTTATTTTTCGAATATTAGACCGAATTTTTTAACGTATTTTATTTGCACTTGGCTGATTTATGCTCGTACTTTTGCAGTCCCGAATTTTTTTTCTTTTGCCGAATTGCTAACAAGGGTCATAAGCAATATCAAGAGCCTTGCGGTCCAAGAAGAAACAATAGACTTGGGCAATTGTCCGTTCCAATGGTGTGACCGTACTGGCCCCTCGGCCACGTAACGTCCAGTGGCTCCCTAGTTTGAGGTGGATCCAAGCTAAGAGCATCTCCAACCCTATTGTGACTTTGGAAAAAAGTTAATGCCACATAGGAATGACAAAATTTTATTCAAAAGTTCATCTCCAATGCAATTGTCAAGTCAATTGTGAAGCTTATGTGGCAAAAATTAAAGAAGAGATTGTGAAGTTGATTGTCTTGTTCTAGACAATGCACTTGACAATGTCTTCTCTTCCATGTCATCAATTATGAATAAAAAATATTAGAAAAAAGAAAGAAGATGAGTAGTTGTCTTAAAAGTTGTCTTGGAAGTTGGAAAAAATACTTTTTGTTGTCCCCTCAATACTTTTGCATTGGAGAGAGTTTTTCTATCTCATTGTCTTTTGAGATATAATTTTGCCACATAAACAAGACATTGTCTTGTGGCTCATGCCACATAGGAGCCACCTAAGACTCACAACACTTAACAAGACAATAGGGTTGGAGATGCTCTAACAGGAGAATAATGTTTACTGCCACGTCCCTGTACGCCAACGTCACCCCCCTAAAGGGAGCCAAATATGTTTTTCCAAAAATGGAAATCCATGTGATGAGAACTATTTGACTCTTCCTATTTGACAACCAACCAAGCAAGAACAACTCAATTCCTTGTGAGCAGTCGGAAGTTCCCTGCCTAGTTAGAGCATCTCCAACCCTATTGTCTTGTTAAGTGTTGTGAGTCTTAGGTGGCTCCTATGTGGCATGAGCCACAAGACAATGTCTTATTTATGTGGCAAAATTATATCTCAAAAGACAATGAGAAAGAAAAACTCTCTCCAGTCTCTCCAATGCAAAAGTATTGAGGAGACAATAAAAAGTATTTTTTCCAACTTCCAAGGCAACTCCTCCACTTCTTCAACTTTTTTATAAATATTTTTATTCATAATTGATGATGTGGACATAAAGTCATTGTGAAGTACATTATCTAGATCTAGACAACCAACTTTACATTCTCATTGCCATGTCATTGTCATGTCAACTTCACAATTTATTTTACATTTGCATTGGAGAATTAATTTTAAAAAAAATGCTTGTCATTCCTATGTGGCAACTATTTTTTTCAAACTCACAATAGGGTTGGAGATGCTCTTAGGGGTAGTAGACCCCAACCCGGGGGCAGCTGTCGCTCGAACGCGGTGACCGATTCAATATCCAGCAGCTCATTTCGTAACGGTTCGAGTTACAGTAGCGGTTCATTATTTTCGACAAAAATTTGTTGGGGGAATGGGGGACCTTCGCTTTCGCTTACGTATTTAAATTGGAGCTGCTTTATGTTATTTTGTGGCTTTTATCAGTTAATTAACTGTTGAAGAAATCTTCAAGGACGGTTATTAATACATATAAATTTTAAGACAATTACTACAGGCACTATATATTTTGTTCATGACAGTCTAAATCTTAGTAATAGTACAGTTTGAAAAAAAATTACTCAGATTAGTCCAAATTTTGTTAGTGTTGCCCACTTCTTCTCCTCCTGCGAGATCACTCTCCTCCTCCCCCGCCGCCGTCAGTCCTCTCCTCCTCCTCCGCACGCCCTCTCCATCGACCACCCTCTCTAAAGTTGCCCTCTTGTCACCCTCATTTTTCGTATTTCGTATTTATACTCGTAGTTGGATTTTGGCATGTATTTTATTTTTCTCGACTTGCGAAATTTTGGGTTTTCTCGTATTTTGGGTTTCGGCTCGGCTCGGTTTTAGTTGGGTTGGTTTGATTTTAAACCCAATGGAACACCTTAACCTATACTCCACCCTCATTCCACCATAACCCACCCTCATTAAAATTCCCACCAACCATTCTCTCTCCTCATTACTTCCCTCATTAAATTCCTAACTCCTTCTTCTTCCTTCTTCCACACAACACCCCACCCATAGGCAAGTGCATCTTGCCACCACATGAAGACCAAATTTTATTTTCCTAATAGCTTAATTAGATGATTTGGAACAACATTAGAACTTGACATTTTTGGATTTGGAGCTTGGATTCTCCTAGATCTAAGTTTTTACCATTTTCGGAATTTCTTGTGTTTGATCTACCAAACTTGGATTTTTTGCTTGTTTTGATGCTTCTATGTTGTAGAGAATCGAATTTTACACAAGTTAGACTCTTGAAATTTTGGATTTCGCTTTTTATGGACCAAGTTGTGAAGTTCCAAAGTTTTGAGGCCATTGGTGTTCTTCCTCTCAGCTTGAGGAAGAAGAAGACCCCCTCCCCAGCCGCGCTGTTTAGCGTCGGGCTGCTCCCCCGCGCCGCGCTCTTTAGCGCTGGCCTGCGCGCCTCGCTGGCCTGCGCGCCCCGCTAGCCTGCGCGCCCCTGTGCGCCTCGCTGGCCGCGCGCCCCCGTGCGCCTCGCTGGCCTGCGCGCCCCGCGGCATGCGCGCCCTACGCGCCTCACTGGCCCGCGCGCCCCTGCGCGCCTTGTTGGCCTGCACGCTTTGCTGACCGCGCGTGCCCTGCGCGCCTTGCTGTCTTGCGCTCCTGCGCGCCTGGCTGTCTTGCCCCCGTATGCCCCGCGCGCAGTTGTCCCTGTTGACCCCGCTCGTGCCCCTTGGCGCTCTGCGACCGTTCCCGAGCGCATCTCTTGGCGCCGCTTGTCCGAGCCCCTTGCCTGGCACACCCTGTGCCATGGCTTCCTTTCCTGACCCTTGGTGTTTCCCTTGGTCCCCGGTTTCTCTCTTGCTGATTTTGTTTTCTGAGATCTTTATGCCCACAGCACGACTTGACTTAACCCGACACGTCTTGACACGATTTTCTGTGTTTTTAACTTATGACTAGCATTCTCTGATCTTGGCAGTAACTCGATGTGGTACATTTGTAACTTGTGGCTTTTAACTTGTAACCTGCAACCTGTAATTAATCCTCTGTAACTTGATATCTTGATAGTGGCCGTCGCGGCGCACTCTTGACTTGACTTGACTAGATAACTGGTCTTATTTGATTTGTCCTGACACCGTGGGTGTTCTTTCTTGTTGTTTTGTATAATCCATTTGTCTTGTCTTGCATCATGTCTAGGACGTGACTTCCTGGGTACCACGGACAGGGACTCGCGCTAAATCGGATTAGGCTAATGGTTAGATCAAACTAGAACATGGAAAATTTCCAGTCACAGGCGATCTCGTTATCTGGGCGCTTTAAATGGACTTGTAGCCTGCCGACGAGTAGGGCACATTTCCAGCACATTGTCATGTGTTGCACTCTCTAAGTCACCTAAGGGTATATCGTCTCCAGGGCGATGTACCCAACCATACTCTCAACCCGCGAAAGGATAACTGGATAGTCTGTAGGGCTTGGGACTGGAACTTTCTCATTTGCATCTTGTTAGTAATTAGGCTTGTGATAACCCTAGTTAGTTAAGTAGTAAGCCGTAGTATTTGCTTGACCGCTTGTGAATGGATGGTGTCCAGCCTGGTCTAAGTCTCGTCTAAGTCCCTGTACTTGGTATTCCTGTACATGGTTGATTTACTTATCTTTAACAATAAATGGGTAGAGACAAGTGCTATTCATGCGAAGGGTTACAACCCCGGTCCTTGTTGGTTTACGGGTTGTAATCTGGCTCCCGGAATCGTTCCATGTCCCTAGTCGTTCATTGTCCTGTTGTACTCTTTAGTACTTGTATTTTTCTTCTATTTTTTTATGTTCTGATATGCTGGCTTTTGTTCTTATTTCGTGGCCTCCTTTGTGGCACTTGCTCTTTCTGGGGTTTGACCCAGCTGGTTTTGTATGGCCAGATTTCGGAGCAGCACCCGAGGATCTACCGAACTTCCAGCCCAATGGTGGCGACTAGAAGGAACCCGGGCTACGAGTGGGTTTTCCATTTTGTTTCACTCACTTCATTGTAAAATTATTCTTTTGAGGCGTTTAGCCGACGAGCACCTGTTAGCTCGATGCATCTTTACTTACTGTCTGCCTACGGGCTGTAAACATGATTAACAAATCCTAGGGTTGATCATGTATGACTTAACTCTTGCTAGTCCTCGCGTTTTGTATGACTAGCTTCATGGTCAACTGAATATGTAATATTGGGGATGCCTTTTATTGTATATTTGGTGGTCTAATATCTTGTAACTATATTACTTGCTTGAGATTGAGACAATAGGCTTGACCTTAAGAGACCATTGGCTTGTAGTAAACTCTCATATCTAGACAGCCGTGACCGTATAGCGAGGTGGATTCCATTTCAATATACGTAGCTGGATATGTACGCCCCCGCTCTTCAGTATTCTGGTTCTGGGGCGTCACATGGTTTAAGTGGTGGCCCATGCAGGTCTTGTCAATCAAGAAATGTGAGGGTTTACCAATAGATGTCTCAATCAGCACTCGCCCTTGATCTCTGCTGGTATCCTCGAATTCCCTGAAATCTTGACCTGATCACATGCATATATCCTTGTTCTATCCTGGTCCTTCCTTATTGTTCCCTGTGTCGTCTTCTTCAGCGGCATGGCTCCTGGACCCGCCAATCAGCCGGAAGAAGCTCAGCATGAACCCCAGCAACAAGAGGATCAGGTACAAGACTCAGGAGCGGCCTCCCAAGTTATGCTTCCCGGAGGCCCGGAACCTCCAGTTCAGGCAGCTCCATCCGTCCAACCGGCTAGACAAGATGAGGGACCTTTGGTAGGGCTTATCAAAGAACTCCTCGAATCTCAAGATCTTCAGGGCGACGCCCTGCACCAGACAGTACAAGATGCCTTGAACAGAGGCGGTCATCAAGGGAACCAGGCGGCAAACAGCTTCAAGCGATTGAACCCTCCGTTCTTCGACGGCAGCGAGGATGCGATTACCGCAGATGCATGGCTTCAAGATACCGAAGTAGTTTTGGAAGCAGCTAGAACTCCTGAGAATGAGAAGGTGGCCGTGGTACAGCTACAGTTGCTGGACTTGGCTCACAGTTGTTGGACGGCGCAGGCCGTGGGAATAGCGGCGCCAGTTGCTTGGGCGGTGTTTAGAGAAAGATTCCAGACAAAGTATTTTGATGCTGTAGCTCGGTACGACCTACAGACGAGATTTACCAACTTGAAGCAAGGAGGCAGAACGGTCGACGGATATGCATCTGAGTTTTCTAGACTCGGTAGGTTTGCCCCCACCTTGGTGGCGATCGAGTTTGATTGGGCCCAGCGGTTCCAGCAGGGACTGTATTTGGAAATATTGTTGGCAGTGGAACAGTTCGAACACCAGACGTTCGATGCAGTGTTGAGGGCAGCTAGGAGGCATGAGTACACCTCCCAGACGATCGTGGATAGGACCGGAGGTAGGAAACGGTCCCACAATCGGATGCACCAATCATCAGCTCCAGCCCCGACTGCAAGGGGTTTGACTATTGGAAATCCGAGGCGGGCGGCCTCAGTAACGTCGGTTCAGCATTCAACCCCGACGTACCCGCAGCAGCAGAAGCAGAAGCAGACCTCCGCAATGGGATGTTCATATTGCGGAAAGCCAGGCCATGTAGTGGCAGATTGTCGTAAGGCGCAAGGATTGTGCCTTGCTTGTGGAGCGGCAGATCACAAGATAGGAGCCTGCCCGAATAGGGGTAGTTCGTCCTCATCCAACCTAACCAGTCCATCGGTTAGGGGACCAACACCTGTACAGCAGCAGCAGCAGCAGTACCCGTGGCCATTGTTGCCTCAGGCCCAGGCATTTCATCAGCAGAACCAGCAGCAGTATACCCAGACTCAAGTGCAGAGTAGGCAGAGAGGTTTCCAGCAGAGGGGACCCGCAGCTAGAGGACAAGTTCAGGCCATGATGATGACTCTGGAAGAAGAAGTTGCACCAGGTGAGGTAGTGGCAGGTACTATTCTCGTCAACTCCTCTCCAGCATTGGTATTATTTGATTCTGGTATATCGCATTCATTCATGTCTGCACGATTCGCGACGCGGATAGGATTGGAGCCCGAGTCATTATCAGTGAGGCTCAATATACTTACTGGTAATGGTCTTGAGGGAGTAGATCGAGTGTTTTCCTCGTGTCGGATCGTAGTTAGCGGTAGAGAGTTCCCCGCTAGATTTATAGAATTCCCTATGGCAGACTATGATGTAGTCTTAGGCATGGATTGGTTGAGGAACCAGTATGCTAGGATAGACTGCCATGTTGGCAGGGTTGTCTTTAGTATTCTAGGCGAGCCAGAGTTTTCATTTTCCAGAGGCACAGTGGAACCATCTTCTCCGGTATTACGGATGGCAGTAGCAGCAATACAGTTACCCCGAATAGTTGAAGAGTTTCCAGATGTCTTCCCAGAGGAACTTCCAGGGATGCCGCCAGAGCGGGAGATTGAGTTCACTATAGACTTGATCCCCGGGACAGTACCAGTATCAGAGCGAGTCTACAGGATGGCGCCTTCAGAGTTGGAGATTTTGTACAAGATGATTGAAGAACTCAGGACCAAGGGATTCATTCGTGCAAGTGGATCGCCTTGGGGAGCCCCGATGCTTCTTGTAAAAAAGAAGAATGGTACATCCAGGCTATGTGTAGATTATCGTACCTTGAACTCAGTGACAATCAAGAAAAGATACCCTCTCCCGAGGATAGATGACTTGTTTGATCAACTCAAGGGGGCTTCAGTGTTCTCAAAGATAGACTTACGGTCAGGATACCACCAGATCAGAGTCAGAGAGCAGGACATCCCGAAGACAGCATTTAGATCGAGGTATGGGCATTGGGAGTTCCTTGTTATGCCCTTTGGAGCGACCAATGCGCCGGCCGTATTTATGGACCTCATGAATCGCATTTTCATGCCTTACTTGGATCAGTTCGTGATCGTATTCCTAGATGATATCCTGGTCTACAGCAAGAGCGAAGCAGAGCATGAGCATCATCTCAGAGTTGTCCTTCAGACGCTTAGAGAACATCAGTTGTACGCCAAGTTCAGTAAATACGAGTTCTGGCTCGATCGCATTTTGTACTTGGGTCACATCATTACTCGAAGAGGAGTAGAAGTAGATCCCCAGAAGATTATGGCTATCGAGTCATGGCCAGTACCTAGCTCAGTGGCAGAGGTTCGCAGCTTCCTTGGATTGGCCGGCTACTACCGACGATTCATTTCAGATTTTACAAGGATTTCGGCGCCGATGACCCAGTTGACCCGCAAGGATGTGCAGTTTGCTTGGATATTAGAGTGTCAGGAATCATTTGAGAAGTTGAAGCGAGGTTTGATAACGGCTCCCATTCTCACACTTCCAGATGGGACCAGAGGATTCACAGTTTATTGCGACGCTTCAGGCAGAGGATTGTGGTGTGTCTTGATACAGCATGGGAAGGTAATATCTTATGCATCACGTCAACTTCGTGATCATAAGAAGAATTACCCGACCCACGACTTGAAACTGGCAGCAGTAGTGTTTGCACTTAAGCTTTGGCGGCACTACTTGTACGGAGACAGAGTGGAGATATTTACTGATCATAAGAGCCTGAAGTATGTTTTCACCCAGAAGGACCTTAATATGCGGCTGAGGAGATGGCTCGAGCTACTGGTGGACTACGATATGGATTTGCAGTATCACCCAGGGAAGGCCAACGTTGTAGCATATGCATTGAGCAGGAGAGCCGGAGTTTACTTCCTAACGGCGCAACCAAAATTATTGGCAGATCTTCAGAAGATGGGAATTGAAATGGTTCTTCCTACCAAAGTGGCGTTGATGGCCAGTCTACAGGTTCAGTCCAGCATAGTTGAGAGGATCCGGATGGCGTAATCTACAGATTCTAAGATTCAGCGGCTCAGAGCAGAGTGTGAGGCAGGAAGAAGGCCAGAGTTGTGCATTCATGAAGATGGTACACTTCGGTACGACACTCGTCTTTGTGTACCCAGTAGAGATATCAGACAGGAGGTCATGGCAGAAGCTCACAGTTCACAGTATTCTATTCATCCCGGTGGTACGAAGATGTATAGGGATATTCGTCAGTATTTTTGGTAGAATGGCATGAAGAGGGAGATAGCCCAGTTTGTCTCTCGGTGTTTGGTTTGCCAGCAGGTTAAGGTTGAACATCAGAGGCCCGCTGGACTTCTTCAGCCCTTACCGATTCCAGAATGGAAGTGGGAGCATGTGACCATGGATTTTGTGACTGGATTGCCTAGATCCCCAGCTGGTAGAGATGCTATTTGGGTTATAGTTGACAGGCTCACGAAGGTGGCTCATTTTCTCCCATTCAGAGTTGGTCAGTCTACGGCCCAGTTGGCAGAGATGTACCTCAGGCAGATTGTCAGGCTTCACGGTGTGCCCGTCAGTATCACCTCGGACCGAGATTCAAGGTTTATGTCACACTTTTGGCGCAGCTTGCAAGAGAGTTTGGGAACTCACCTTCAGTTTAGTTCAGCTTATCACCCGCAGACAGATGGCCAATCGAAATGCACAATCCAGACTCTTGAAGATATGTTGAGATCTTGTACCCGTGACTTCGGTGGTTCATGGGAGGATCACCTGCACCTGGTGGAATTCTCGTACAATAATAGTTTCCAGGCCAGTATTCAGATGACACCTTTCGAGGCCTTATATAGCAAGAAGTGCAGATCCCCGCTAGCATGGGATGATGTTGGAAAGAGGCAGATGCTTGGTCCAAAAATGATTGCCCAGACAGTTGAAGTGGTTAGAAGGATCAGAGATTGCCTTCGAGTGGCCCAAGATCGCCAGCGGCATTGGGCCGATGCTCATCGACGTCCCTTAGAGTTTGCTATCGGCGACCATGTATTCCTTAGGATCTCGCCTAACCGCGGCATCATTCGCTTTGGCGTACGGGGAAAGCTTATTCCTAGGTATATAGGGCCGTTCGATATCCTGGAGCGAGTAGGAAATGTATCTTATCGTCACGCTCTTCCGCCGTCGCTAAGAGAGGTGCATGATGTATTTCATGTGTCCCAATTATGACGGTACATCCCGGACCCGAGCCATATCCTGGACCATTCGGAATTGGTTGTTGGTACCAACCTTTCGTATGAGGAGAGGCCCGTGTCTATATTGGACCGGAGAGAGAAGATACTCAAGAACAAGACTATTAGCTTAGTCCGTGTTGCTTGGGGTCATCACTCTCTAGGTGAGTCAACGTGGGAGCGTGAGGACGACATCCGATCGCGATATCCCGACTTGTTTGACTCGTAAGGTATAATATCTTCCTTATGCCTTATGCTTCCGTCCCTTGTTTGCATGCGTGATTGTTTGATTGTTTGCTTAGTGTAGCTTATTTGTGAATAGTATAGCGGGCTCTTACATCTTTAAGCATCTTGATTTAAATTCCGAGGACAGAATTCTTTTAAGGTAGGTAGAGTTGTCACCCGCATTTCCCGTATTTCGTATTTATACTCGTAGTTGGATTTTGGTATGTATTTTATTTTTCTCGACTTGCAGAATTTTGGGTTTCCTCGTATTTTGGGTTTTGGCTCGGCTCGGTTTTAGTTGGGTTGGTTTGATTTTAAACCCAATGGAACACCTTAACCTATACTCCACCCTCATTCCACCACAACCCACCCTCATTAAAATCCCCACCAACCATTCTCTCTCCTCATTACTTCCCTCATTAAATTCCTAACTCCTTCTTCCTTCTTCCACACAACACCCCACCCATAGGCAAGTGCATCTTGCCACCACATGAAGACCAAATTTTATTTGCCTAATAGCTAAATTAGATGATTTGGAACAACATTAGAACTTGACATTTTTGGATTTGGAGCTTGGATTCTCCTAGATCTAAGTTTTTACCATTTTTGGAATTTCTTGGATTTGAACTGCCAAACTTGGATTTTTGCTTGTTTTGATGCTTCTATGTTGTAGAGAATCGAATTTTACACAAGTTAGACTCTTAAAATTTCGGATTTCGCATTTTATGGACAAAGTTGTGAAGTTCCAAAGTTTTGAGGCCATTGGTGTTCTTCCTCTCAGCTTGAGGAAGAAGAAGACCCCCTCCCCAGCCGCGCTGTTTAGCGCCGGGCTGTTCCCCCGCACCGCGCTCTTTTGCGCTGGCCTGCGTGCCCTGTGCGCCTTGCTGGCCTGCGCGCCCCTGCGCGCCTCGCTGGCCGCGCGCCCCCGCGCGCCTCGCTGGCCTGCGCTCCCCGCGCGCCTCGCTGGCCTGCGTGCCCTGCGCGCCCTGCGCACCCCTGCGCGCCTCGCTGGCCTGCGCGCCCTGCGTGCCTTGCTGGACTGCGCGCCCATGCGCGCCTTGCTAGCCTGCGCGCCCCTGCGCGCTTTGCTGACCGCACATGCCCTGCGCGCCTTGCTGCCTTGCGCGCCTGGCTGCCTTACCCCGCGCGCAGTTGTCCCTGTTGACCCCGCTCGTGCCCCTTGGCGCGCTGCGACCGTTTCCGAGCGCATCTCTTGGCGCTGCTTGTCCGAGCCCCTTGCCTGGCACACCCTGTGCCATGGCTTCCCTTCCTGACCCTTGGTGTTCCCTTTGGTCCCCGGTTTCTCTCTTGCTGATTTTTTTTCTGAGATCTTGATGCCCACAGCACGACTTGACTTAACCCGACACGTCTTGACACGATTTTGTGTGTTTTTAACTTATGACTAGCATTCTCTGATCTTGGCAGTAACTCGATGTGGTACATTTGCAACTTGTGGCTTTTAACTTATAACCTGCAACCTGTAATTAATCCTCTGTAACTTGATATCTTGATAGTGGCTGCCGCGGCGCACTCTTGACTTAACTTGACTGGATAACTGGTCGTATTTGATTTTCCCTGACATCGTGGGTGTTCTTTCTTGTTTTTTTTGTGCAATCCACTTGTCTTGTCTTGCATAATGTCTAGGACGTGACTCCCTGGGTACCACGGACAGGGACTCGCGCTAAATCGGATTAGGCTAATGGTTAGATCAAACTAAAACATGGAGAATTTCCAGTCACAGGCGATCTCGTTATCTGGGAGCTTTAAATGGACTTGTAGCCTGCCGACGAGTAGGGCACATTTCCAGCACACTGTCATGTGTTGCACTCTCTAAGTCACCTAAGGGTATATCGTCTCCAGGGCGATGTACCCAACCATACTCTCAACCCGCGGAAGGATAACTGGATAGTCTGCAGGGCTTGGGACTGAAACTTTCTCATTTGTATCTTGTTAGTAATTAGGCTTGTGATAACCCTAGTTAGTTAAGTAGTAAGTCGTAGTATTTGCTTGGCCGCTTGTGAATGGATGGCGTCCAGCCTGGTCTAAGTCTCGTCTAAGTCCCTGTACTTGGTACTCCTGTACATGGTTGTTTTACTTATCTTTAACAATAAATGGGTAGAGACAAGTGCTATTCATGCGAAGGGTTACAACCCCGGTCCTTGTTGGTTTACGGGTTGTAATCTGGCTCCCGGAATGGTTCCATGTCCCTAGTCGTTCATTGTCCTGTTGTACTCTTTAGTACTTGTATTTTTCTTCCATTTTCTTATGTTCTGATATGCTGGCTTTTGTTCTTATTTCGTGGCCTCCTTTGTGGCACTTGCTCTTTCTGGGGTTTGACCCAGCTGGTTTTGTGTGGCCAGATTTCGGAGCAGCACCCGAGGATCTACCGAACTTCCAGCCCAATGGTGGCGACTAGAAGGAACCCGGGCTACGAGTGGGTTTTCCAATTTGTTTCACTCACTTCATTGTAAAATTATTCTTTTGAGGCGTTTAGCTGATGAGCACCTGTTAGCTCGATGCATCTTTACTTACTGTCTGCCTACGGGCTGTAAACATGATTAACAAATCCTAGGGTTGATCATGTATGACTTAACTCTTGCTAGTCCTCGCGTTTTGTATGACTAGCTTCATGATCAACTGAATATATAATATTGGAGACGCCTTTTATTGTATATTTGGTGGTCTAATATCTTGTAACTACATTACTTGCTTGAGATTGAGACAATAGGCTTGACCTTAAGAGACCGTTGGCTTGTAGTAAACTCTCATATCTAGACAGCCGTGACCGTATAGCGAGGTGGATTCCATTTCAATATACGTAGCTGGCTATGTACGCCCCCGCTCTCCAGTATTCTGGTTCTGGGGCATCACACCTCTGCTCCTCCCTGTAGTGCCCCTTCTCGCTCAGTCAATCGGAGGAATCGAAATGCCGACGGCGTTCGAACTTAGCTTTGCAACGGCTGCTCGAAGACTCCTCGGTCGAGGCGACTCCTCGCTCAAGTGGGGTAGTTTCGGTGAACTTGCCTCATCTTAGCCTTCACATAATAACTCGCATGTTTTCAACTTGCACAAGTTAGGCTTGACAATAAAAGAGACGCATCCACATAGCTAAGGGAATAATTTCGACGAGTCGGAATGTGTTAGAACATAGAAAATGGTTCCATGGTCTGCTTAGAAGTTTGCTCAGCGTGCTTTTAAAATGACACTCGATCCTTCGTCCCGTGGCTTGGGAGAAGAAAGTTGGCCTAAGTTGCTAAGTTGCCACAACGCTCGAATTAGCCTAAGTCATAGGCGTCGCCCACGTAAATGCTTGATAAAGCATGCACGGTCCCTTCGTCCAAGGCTTGGCATAGCCTTCGCATGTTTCATAGTTTAAGTCATATTGCATGGCTTGTGGCTTAAGTCTAGGCACCCAAGAACTTGGTTGTTCAAGTCAAATGCGTGCACGACATGTTTCCTCGATGCGAAGCTTGGCGTAGCCTTTGCTCGTCAAGTCGTTGCCCGAATAAGTTAAACGAGAGTTGTGCTCGTCTATCGAAGTCATAGCAAGGACTGTCCCCTGTTTTCTATGGTTGCCAAGTCACTTAGTCCCACGAGAACGAGTCTCGTCATATTAAGTATGTGACTTGAGCGATAGCGTCGCCTAGAGAACAAGGTCTGTCTAAGACACGAGCCTCGGTGGGTTTAGTGAAAAGCCTGCCACGGACAAAGGAAGTCCACACGACTGGTTGTCGCCGAGATCGGTTCCGCTACTTGGGAGTCTCGATAAGTCTTGTTAATGAGATCGGTCCCGCTACTTGGAAGTCTCGATAAGTCTCGTTCACGAGATCGGTCCTGCTACTTGGGAGTCTCGATAAGCCTCATTCACGAGATCGGTCCCGCTACTTGGGAGTCTCGATAGAAAGATGGAAAGCATGGTCATGGTTAAGGAAGGACTTGATAGATCGAGTTGAGTCTTGCATGGTCATTGGACAACTTGCGCGCAAGGGCGAAATTTTTCGAGCGATCTCGGGGCGCTGGGTTCGTGTCGGCCTAGGAGGAATTGCAGATATTGTATGGCCTTCATCTATGGTACGACTCGATTGAAGTGAACCGTTACAATATAGGCTGCGGGTCATTCGATGGGAGCTCGTACCTCGTCTCGCGAATGGTCACCGTATGCAAAAGATCCAGGATAGCTTGATATTGCTAGTGAACACTCATATAGATGTGTCGGCAAGAGCGGCTATCCGCGTGCATGCCTTTGGATTGCGTCGAGTACTAGCAGGTTACGAGTTGGGTTAACAAGTTATGCTTATTGCAAGCGCTAACCTTGAGTCGGCACGAGTTAGGTGTGCACGATTGCAGCACCATTTTGGAGCCTAAGATTTGGCTATAGCAAGGACATGTGCTTCGGCATGAATATGGCATCACCTTGGGTTAAATCAGGAATGGCCGTAAGGCAAGTTGATTAAGTTTGGTTGGTACTTGGGAGGCACGACCTCGGTCTTAAGGCACGACCAAGTCCGTTTGCATAGCCAGCATGGGTCGTCCCCTTGACGTCATTGCTACGAGAATTGTCTAGAGGCACATGAAAGAATTGAAAGTCTTGGCACGGCCGAGTTTGCATAAGTTGCTACTCGACGAGGCACGGCCTCGAATATGTATTAAAATCATGAATAGAGTATGGCACGACCCGGTCGTTGCGTTGCCAAGTATAAGCCAAGACGTCATTGTCCTAAAATTGGTCCTAAGGCAAGACTAGAAAGACAATCAAAAAGGGCTAAGCTGCAGAAAGTAAATGAACGTGTCGATTTTGTATGGGTGGGCGAGGAGCTCACTCCACCAGTACAGTTGAGTACTGACACCTGTCACGCCCCGATTCGTAGAATTATTCATTCGTTAATTTTATCTCTTGGAATCGATCGTCCTCACTTGGGCGTGATGCCGTACAAGTCTGGTATTGCACTTGTACAAGGCAAAGATGGTACATAATTGATTATCTTTAAATAGGAATACATCGCAGGGGCAAAAGCAGATAAATTGAAGTTAATGAGGACAATCTTTCTCATTGAATAGAAATATATCACTTCTTTACAGCAGCGGAGATAGAAAGGATAACTTGAAGTCGCACAGAGATCTATAGAACTTTATTCTCTTTATTGATAATTAAAGAAGAGTACAAGACTTGTATTAAATTACAATACTTATAACACATCTCACTTTACATTGAAAGCCAACTGAACAATGCTATACAGCTTACATTTTATACTTGGATACATTGGATTACAACTCGATATACCGACTTGGCTTACATCTCACTGGTATCACTGATTACAATGTTCCATACATTATGCCCTTTATAAACAGAAGACATCATCTTGTACAAAGAGAGCTTCTGTATGCCCAATAAATCTTCGATGCCGCAGGACCAATCAAGCCAATCTTCGTGTGAAGAACATCCCAAGCACGAGCACATGTCTACAAAACGTGGGTCAGCACATCATCTATGTACTGGCGAGCAGAATCCAACCCACTCGCCTAAACCAACACTAACTGGTCAATTTTAGCAAGCACTTAAAAAAATGATCTTTCTACTTTGTGCCTAGCATCAGTTTATAGTTCTTGAGCAGAAACATTGAATAAGTAAACATGTCATAGCATGGTATAGCATTTCTTTGTGTAAGGCATCATCTAGGCAACATTGAGTTAACACGTTGAGCATATTATGGAAATACTTCCTGGAAGGCATCGTTTAGCATACTTGGTGTTATCGTTCAACAGGTTATGACAATATTCAAAAAGGCAACATCTTATCCTCGTTGGTATTAACCTGTTAAGCAATCAAGTTGAATTTAATAGGTAAACAACCGTATCACATTTAAGTGATTTCTTACTGATAGCCGATTCCCTGGCACCTGCATAAAAATACAGGATAATATGATATACTTACACCGTCTGCACAAAACATTCATTAGCATGCATCCTGACTACATGGTCGTTGGTGAAACTGCACCATAAAGGACTTTCCAACGGGTATTATGACGCACCATTCTAGGGTAGGTTGTAAGCCTAGCCGAATGTCTCGTAATACCTCGTGCCACCATAGCACGACCAATGTTTCCTCCCGGGTCGAATCGGTCCCAGCGCCCCAGGTACCGTTCGAGAAAACCTACTCAGACTTATACAAGTACGTCCATGACCATGAGAATGCGTGTCGACTCGATAAACACAAGTGCATGGTAAAAAAACTGAAAGTAAGCAAAGCCAATAGTTCAACATCTCATCTCAATTCCGAGCCGTGTTCAACGACTAATCATTCCATCATTACCATCATTCCACTTGGTGATCTCCATAATCTGAAGCCTCATAATTCTTCATTCATTTATTTATTGCAATATCTCTCATAGCATTTCTCTCAACGAGGAACCAACAACATTTCATTCATTTTAAATGACAAGCAGCTATTCATTCGTTTCATTGGGACAATTATTATTCAGTTCATTGCTTACATGAAACAGACAACATCTCATTTCTTACAACAGTTATACAGAGAGTACATGATTCAAGAGTCTCATTCAGTTCATTGTGTTAATAGCATAGCCAGTTCTTTTCCATGTATCAATCACACCGCATCCTCTTATTCAAGTATTTCATTTGTTTCAGCAGCATTAAACATAAGGGACAATGTTATCAATTCATTCTCAGGCATCAAGTCACATTAGCAGTTCAATATTCATGTGTTGTTCATTTTAATAATTCTCAGCATAAGCATCTCTATTATTCAGCAACGAAAACATGGGATATTTAGGGACAATACATAGCATCACGTTATCTTATTTATTAAGCATGCAGGAAAAAGAAGGAATGAGGACAGTTCCACTTACCTTACATAACGGTTTTCCTGCTCCGATCTCACTTATCTTCCAATGGACATAGCTCCACCGACGAGCCACATTCCAACACTTAATCCGTTTAGTCAGCTAAGAGAGACTGCATCAGTCTCAACTCTCTTGATCTCCATCACAAGTCACGGTCCAACATTCTGATTCTATCCAACAAGCTAACCAAATGCCTCGCGCGGAGCGAGACATTACATAATATACCACTCAGAAAAAGTTTCGTCCTCAAAACTTAAGAGAACAACTCATCTTACTAATTTACTTAGCCACAACAAGTTACCCATTCAACTTCAATTCAATATTCATTTCAGCCTACTCGGTCATCTCAAAATAGCTATCCAACTGTACCATTTTAATCCATCAACAATTCGATATGTCTTTCTCTTTTTCAATTACTTGTAACTTCTCATTGATTTACCAACATTTCCCTTGCATTTCTATCTTTGGTCACAACATATCACTTCGTTTGGATCCATACACATATTTTAGGCGTCCCTTAAATATCTGCATTTCAGCCAAAGTCCGTACTAGTGCGATAAACTCTTCCCATAATGTCACTACCACTTTTCTAGGACAAGGGTATTTCTGTCATTTCATAAATTGAGTCTTTTTTTTCTTTTAATAAGATGGTTGTAATTATTAGTAGTCTAATTAATCATTAGTCATGGTAGACCTCATTTATTTTGACTTGACCAACTAGTTGATAAATTAGACTCTATTCATGGTTAGGTTGAACACAAGCCTTAATTAGAGCCAAACCACTTAGCCTACTTAAGGACCCACTTAATACTAAGTGTAAGGACAGGATTAGGGCTAGTCTAGAGCCTATTTAACCCCTATTTTACCTAAAATAGCAGCCACCATAAACTAGGTTTTCCATCATTTCCTCCATTCCAAACTTTCCCAAATTTCTTCCTCTTTCCTCCATTGTTTGGGCAAAAGCTAGGGGGAGCTCAAGGAGACTATGAGAAGGATCTAGCAAGGGTTTGAAGGCGCATTCTCCATCCATCTTCCCCATTTTCGTGGAGATTTGTGAAGGCTCCTTCCTACATAGGTATAACTCCCTAAACTTGCATTTCCATGGTTCAAATCCTTGCATTCATATAGGAGACCCACCCCATGACTCATAGGAAGTGTATTGAGGTCCTAGTGAGCCTATTTGTGATGGTTTCATAGAGTTCTGTGTCCCTCCTAGGAGGACTACGAATTTTGACCTCTATGTGCTTGTTAAAATGTCTAAGAGACCATTTATATTCTGTTTTCAGTTTTATACCTATATATATATATATATATATATATATATATATATATATATATATATATATATATATATATATATATATATATATATATATATATATATATATATATATATATATTTTTTAATATATATATATATATATATGCTTATATTTATAACTATGGTTGTATATGCATATGTATATAAGCATGTGGATGATAGTCTAGGGACTTAGTTATGTTTTGGTCGAGTTATTGATGTAATGGGAGGCTCGGTCTGTGATTTCTCACTGTTCTGGGACTGTCCTGGTTGTGCAGTGTGTAAATTGGCTTGGCAATGTGCCAATGGTTCAGGGAGTGAGTGAGAGAGGCTCGAGTTGGCCTTAACCATGGCAATGTGATTGTATTAGGATATCAGTTAGTGATATGATAAGTGAATGTGTACTAGAGTCCTAGTGATGGTTTAATGGCTGCTAGTTAGAGTATATGAGAAAGGATTTGGTATTGAGTGTATCTGAATTTCAGGCAGGCCATTTGGCCGTAAATTCTTAGGCCATAGCCTTGTGTGACAGAGGTATTAGGATGGGGTTTCCTTGTCCTGCAGCATAAGTGTTTCAGCAGGGGTTGGGATATCTGAGTGTGTATGAGAATTGTGTGTATGTGTGACCACATATGAGGGGGTTTACCTATGAACTGGAAATTAAGAGAGAGGGTGTAGGGTTCAGTCCCTTTGAACTGGGTTCGAGTATCAGCCAGTTGAGGTTAGAGGCAGGGCACTTGTGCCACTGCACAGTGCATAAGATATGGAAGGGGGCTCGAATTATGGTTCACTATTTTGGTATCAGTTAAGTAAACCAATTTGAGGGTTCAGTCCAGAGAGAGAGAGGGTCAATGTCTAGTGTATCAAGTGAGAGTCCTAGACTAGGTGCTAGTGTCATGTATCAGTGTTATGTTAATAATTAGGTTGTGTGCTGAACACTGGTAGCAGGGGATTTGGTTTTTGGGCTTGGGGTTAGCCATTGTATCAGAGAATGGGGATGTTGTATCAGAGATTTGTTGGATATCAGTTGGTATATATGAATGTGGGTTGAGTGAATGGAAGGGAAATTGGACATGGGTTGGTGTACCATTTGGACATTGGTTTTATATCTGAGATTTGAAGGGTCGGGATGGTTTGGCCCAGACTGGCTTGGCATTGCCTTAGCAGTAGCCATGGCATTAGCAGCAGCATGCTGCAGCAGCAGGGCATGCTTGGCATTGCAGCATATGCAGGCAATGTAGCATGCAGGCCGCCTTGTTTGCCTTGGCTTTGCCCAGGCCTTGCTTGGCATGGCACTGGACTTAGGCCAGCAACAGGATTTTTGCACTGTTCAGGTGGGGATTGCACTACCAAAATTTATCGATTTAGTGACGGCCAGATCCGTCGCCCGTCCGACGGGAATTTGTATTAGCGACCGATCACTGACAGGTCTTGGCCAAAATAATCCGTCGACAATCAGCTCGTCGCTAATAAAGGTCCGTCGCTACGTAGTCGTCAAGCGACGGAATAGCGACGGCTTTTCGACTTCACAATACGAAGCATTAGCGACTACTTTTCGACGGACTTTCATCCATTTCAAGTATTAAATACTGAACTGTGTAGACACTAGCGACGTAATGGTCCGTCGGTAAACCGTCGTAATAGCGTATCAGAGTGTATCGTTCCGTCGCTATTCCGTCGATCGCCGTCGATAACAATGGACGGATTAGCGACGGCATACTGACGGATTATCCGTCGACCATGTTCTGGAAATGCTTGGCATTTCCAGAACCATGGCGACGGATAAGTCGTCGCTACTCCGTCGCTACGCCGTCGATAGCACGACTGATTAGTGGCTGATTATCCGTCGCCATGATTCTGGAAATGTCCAACATTTCTAGAACCTTGTCGACGGAGTGTCCATCGCTACGCCGTCGAGAGAGCGACTGATTAGTGGCTGATTATCCGTCGCCTTGGCGACGGAATTTTCGTCGCTATGTCGTCGAACTATATACCACCAGAACCATGCCGACGGATATTCCGTTGACTACCCGTCGCTACCTGGAAACAGTTTCAAATCTCCAGTTGGCGACAAAATTTTGTCAAAAATTAGTCGAAAACTGGAAATATTCGTCGCTAACCGGTCACTAGTCCGTCGCTAACTGAAATTTTTTGGAAAAAAAATTTGCAGCACTTTCCCTGTTCACAAAAATATGCATAAACCAAACCAATATATAATGCACACCAATTATCCAACAATCACATAGACCAAATATATAATGCACACCAATTATCCAAGAATCACATAGACCAAATATGCACATACGAATTTAATGCACACCAATTATCCAAGAATCACATAGACCAAACCAAATTAATAGAAAATAGACATCAATTATCCTGAAGAGTAACCTAATATCCGTCGTTATAATCCGATCATAGCACAATTAATCCAAAATTGCCACAAATATTCCAAATTTTCTTAATTACAATATTTTAAGGAGGAGGAGTTCGATTGCCCGGTGGTGGTAATCCATGTTGCGACCGACGAATATACTCCTCCACTAGGTACGGCGGCAAGCCGTCGTAGACACTGTTCGGAAGTCGACGTAGCTGCTCTGGCAACACAAGATCCAGGAGTGCCGTCACAGTCGAAGGCGATACCAAAGGGGCATCAGGGTTGAAAGAAAGATGACCCACGGAAGAAGGACCGACACCAGCAGTCGACGGACCAGTAGAAGACGAACCGACACCATCAGCAGCAGACGGAGGCGAAAAGTATGTGGCAAATTGCTCCCGCAAGGACGACACAGCCTCGTGCAGATGCGTAAGCTGCGACCTAACATCATCGTCTGTCGGAGCCACGGGAGGAGGCGGTGTCGGTGGAAATCTCTGTGTCGCCATGTGCAACGGCCCTAGGGAGCCGACTCCGTACAGGAGCCCTTTCTTAAAGCCGCCGACGGTATCTACGAACAAGTCGTTGCGAGCGGCCAAAGAAGAGGACGTTCGGGCGGGCGTCATTTTACCGACATCCTCGGTGTCAGTTAACTGAGCCCGACTAAGGGCCTCACGATACGCAGCCTATCAAATGAATGTGTTTATATTATAAGATTTACCTAAGTTGTAATCTAAATCCTATGTTTCACTAAGTTAAGTGTGAATCCTAAGTTTACCTAAGTTATAGTCCGAATACTTTTAATTCTAACGTAAATCTCATAAACATAAGTACTTACATCAGTCTCCTTGGCCCTCTCGTCGACGAAGCTCCCGTCCTTCCGTCTTTTGTGCGTATGCTGGAACACGTCGTGCATGGTGACCGATTCTGGCGCCCTTCCCTCCTTCACCGTCCGTTGGGTCTGCATACGAAATTTCCGTAGAACTTAATTAACTCCGTATATTAATAATACCTAATTTGATAGTGAAATGAATTTACGGTATCTCATCAGATCTGCAAGCGTCGCTGCGTGGGGCCTTGATCCCCCCGTATGAAGCCCCACGGCCTGTCGGTTCGCCTTCGCCTTCTCCGATTTCTTCTTGTACGCAGGAGTATCCATCATACCTAAGAGGTCCTCATAATGCTCCTGCCGGATCCAATTCGGCCTCGTATGCCCCATTTTCAGGTCATGAATCATATCCCGTATCTTCTTCGAGGCAGCGCTTCTGTAGGTCCTGCGGATCGTGTCCTCGCGATGGGGGAGCCACCAGTACGTCGTCTAACATAGAAATTAAATTATCACGTAATTTAAAAAATGGTTGATTAAAGAATAACTAATAATTAACCAGAAGATATAGATATATACCCTCAACTCGTCGAGCCAGACGTACTTTACGTTTGGGGGCACCGACGAAAAGTCGAGGTAGGGACCATGGAAGTTAGCCCTGATAATTTCTCCAAGAGCTCTGGCAACATTAAACGAAAAAAACCTACAAAGAAAAAACGACTGGATTATTAACTTGAATAAATGAAAGAAATTTAATAAATTATCTTAAATTTACTTACGAGGTCCCCGCGGGCCATAGCTCTCGTCGGAACTCGCCTCTCGGCCTCTCTGGTGCCGTCGGAGGATCCGCCGGTCCGTGCATGTACTCTCCAGTAACCGGATGGAACCGAGTATGGGGATACTCCGGGGCCCACTGTGCAGTAACTGGGGGATCCACTGGTGGATCCGCTGCTAGTGGTTCCGATAGCGGAACGGATCCGGTAGCAGATCCGGACTCATGCCTCGATGAAGTGGTCGATCGACGGCGGGATGCATCTGTGCCCGGGGTACTCTCCGGGTCGGGGTCGCTCGATGGGGTCACATCCCAGGAATTTTGAATGCGACCACGACCACCAGCACCACTACGACCACGACCACGACCACCCCCACCACCACCACCACCACCACCGACCACCACCACCACCACGACCACGGCCAGCCATCATGACCTGTAAATAGAACAGATAAACATAATTAACAATGTAAAAGTGTAAATGAATATAAAATTCTAAACTAAAATATACATACCACCAGTAGGGAGATGAGTACCGCCGCGACGAAAAAGACTAGGAGTGCCATCTGCAATAAGTAAATAATCGAATGAAAAAAAAAACATAAATTCACGTAATTGCTTTTATGAGGTCAAACTTAATTCACGTAATTGGAAGTATTTTTAATATACAACAATATTTAACCTAATCATCGTCTTCGTTCTCATCCTCGGCCTCGTCTTCATCATCATCCTCCTCATCCTCATCCTCATCCTCATCCTTATCTTCATCGTCGATTTCATCTGTATCCTCATCCCCATCAAATTATTATTCTTCTTCTTCTTCTTCTTCTTCTTCTTCTTCTTCTTCTTCTTCTTCTGCCTCAATATTTGGGACAAGATGCCTCTTTCTCCCCTGGTTGACAGCTAAGTCTTGTGTATCAACCTCTTCCTCTCCTCTATTTTCCTCAATAATATCTTCAACATCCATTGTATCTGAGTGTTGTCCCAAGTATTGGGAATTTTTGATCTGGTCCTTTTGGTATGCTGGGTCTCCAACGTTGAATGTATTTCTAGATTTAATCTTACATACTGCCCACCAGTCAAATTGATCTCTACGACGCCTTGGGTAGCTTGTATAGTAGACTTAAACAGCCTGATTTGCTATCGCAAATGTATCGGACCCTCTATACCTCCTGCGATGATTTATATCGACAAATCCAAATTGTTTATCGATTCTCCAACCGATATTTGGTGTCGTATCGAACCACTCACATTTGAACATCATAATATGCATATCATATGGGTCAGTATATTGTAAATCTATAATATCCCGAAGCACTCCATAATAGTCAAAGTCCGGCTCGTCGTCATAGATGGTGCCTCTTATACAAACACCGGAATCCTTGGTACTGATGCCGTCATTGATAAATTTGACATTTATAGCATTCTGAGTTGACTTAACCTGAAGCCATTAACGACATAGCCTGGCCAAGTCTTTATTTGCTTCTTCGGTCCCAATGTCAGATAACGAACACTCTCATGAGTGAGTGTTGTTTCAGGCAATAAAACCTGTAAACAAATATTTATAATTTAAATGTTTTAGATTATATATTTATAATCTCAATTATAATCACAGTTACTTACGTATTTGTGAAACCATGACGGAAATGTACAATCAACCTCTCTTTGAAGTCCCTTATCGGTAATATCGGGTGTCCTCATTTTGACTTCATCTCTAAATACACTATTAAAGAAAATAAGAAAATATAAGTGTAGTCACTTACTTCATCAAATTCGAGATTATAACGAGTGCAAGTGTACTGACTTACTTCTCCAAATCTCTCACTTCTTGTATGTCACAGTTTAACAAGACATATCGGTGAGCGGCATTGTAACGCCCCAGTCCCAAAATACTTGGGACCAGATACGTATCATGCCAGCTGCATACATACGAAGCACACTCCAATATATGGAAACCTTGTATGTATACATAAGCTGTAAAATGTAGTAATCCAAGACAAACTAAATCTCATCCACAATGAAAAGAATAATAGTATAGAATCAACTTGAATATTTATGGTACATTCGTTGGGCGGAGACAAAGTCCACTACCAACTGTCAAAATAAGATAAAGTATACAAGAAAATGATCCATGAAAATATCAAGACGAACCAAGAGCGTCCATCTTTGAAAGAATGAAGAAGACCACAATCTTGGCTAGAACACCTGCAGTAAATCATGAAAGCACACACCTGGAGAGATAACCAGGTCCTCAGAGGGACGTAGCAAGATACAGGAAGAACATGCCATTATAACCGCATAAGTAAAAATACTATAAACTACAACACAACAGGGTTCCTAACCATCTATGTGATATGCACTTTGAGGACAACGTTCTACGCAGGGGCTGTAACGGATTCACGCAAGCAAGTAATAAAGAGTGGTCGTCAAGTAGCGCTCATCCGAGACACTATCGGCCGGGCAACACGTAGTGCTCATCCGAGTCACTATCACCCATAATGTGTGTAAAAAGTAAATGTAGCCCCTACGCTAGTAGTTGTCCCCTTCCCCCATTGATACTGTACATGCATCGTAACTAAGATACACCAACACGTGTCGTTTCTATCATACGGTTTTATAATAAATAACTGTCAAGTCTTCTAACATGCATCTATTGACAGTTATTCCTACGCATGCGCACGGGTGATCAGCCAACACGCAAGTGACTACTACATGATACTCACAACTCACACACAACTCGTGATACAATCGTGACAAAGTTAATGACATGCATTCTATTGACGGCAGTCCCTTAACTCTAGGTCCACAAGCAAAAGAAAATAATAAACAAGGAATATAGATACAATAAATGAAATAAAATGCAACTGAATATAAGCAGTTAAGATGGCAAGGTATCTTGCCTGAGGTTATGTGCAAAAGAGAATAATCTAGTAGCTCGAACCAACAAGTAACGAAGTCAGAAACAGCCAAATCCCATAGATGACTCTGGATGCTGCAACAAACATCACGAACGAGTTTGGAATAAAAGATATGCCTAGAAAATGCCTGTCCAAAAGTTAAATTCTGGAACAGGGGCAAAATCGTAATTTTGGATCAAAATGATATCCGCCGTTGGACCCGCTTTGCACCGAAATGCGTGCTAATATCTACGGTTTCTAAAGTCGTGAAACTACATGTCTACGAATTTATTTTGATGAGACGAACCCAACGGTATGTCCCATTTTGGATTCCGGTGGGTCGTGCACAAAATCGCCTGTTGAGTGGGATTGTGGGCCCGCTAAATTGGCGTCCCGATCAACCTTCTCAGAATTGAACCGAACTTGGCTCATAGGACCAGAAAAAAAAAATTTGAGTCCAATGGCGCAAGTTTCGTCGCGATTTGATGAGTGTGCACAAAGTTGTGAATTAATTTGCAAAGGGTCGATACGGGGTATCTCGACGGATACGTACTGATTTCGTCGCACACATGCAACAAAATCGGGTTCCGTCAGTTCCCACACGTCGACAACATCCATACGCGTCTTTCGATGCATATAATGCGCGACTACGTCGCCCGGTTTGTCGGAACGGACGCCGTATCGGGGTATTTTTCTAATTTTTGAAAACAGAATTTATAATTTTTTGGGAAACTTTAACAACGTGTAACTTTCTACATACTAGATGAAAAGTGAATCCAAAAAGTGCGTTACAATCTCGGTTAGGTTGTCTTTGACTGTCTTCAATTAGTTTTTACGAAAGTTTAACGGACAGCGAGAAAAGTGACCGACAAGTTGATGTTTCAAAATATTTTTTAATATTCCAGAAAAATATTTTTTTTCTCCAACTTCGTCTCGATTTTTCGAGCAAGTTGGATGGACATGTCGAAATCCACCTAGGGAATCTCGAAGAGGGTCATGTGGGCTTTCTACACGAATTTACGGATCTAAAATCGGATTAGAATTGAAGGAGAAATTTAATGGAGAAGTCGGATACCTCGTTGTTAAATTCTGTCGTTGTCGTCGTTTGTTGTTGTTGTTGTCGCCGTGACCGCGAGGTGCTGCTCGGCCAAGGCTGGACGAGGGAGATACGTGGTGAGCGGAGGAGAGAGGAAGGAGGAAGAAGATTAGGTGGTGGTTTTTTTTTTTAGTCAATACATATATATATATATATATATATATATATATATATATATATATGTATATATATATATATATATATATACAAACAATGGGTTAGGGGTCGGCCAACCAAGAAGCTGCTGTTGCTTCTTTGTGGTGGGCGCACAAGGCCCTGCTAGCGCTGCTGCTATTCCTTTTGCTAATGTGGTCGGTTCCCACTTTGGTGGGGCCGACCACATTAGCCCCCCCCCCTTTTTTTTTCTTTTTCTTCTTAACCATATATATATATATATATATATATATATATATATATATATATATATATATATATATATATATATATATATTTGTGTATATCTATATATGCCCCCATTTAAAATCTCACAAATCTAATTTAAATTCTTAATCTATCTAACCACATATATAATATATATATATATATATATATATATATATATATATATATATATATATATATATATATATATATATAAATTCAATTGTCAATAAAAAGGACACCAAGGTTATAATATTTTAATAAAAAAGTATATTTATTTAATCACCACAAAAATAACCTTAATAAAAAAATAAAATAATAAAAATTCAAATTGTGATTTTGGTGAACTTATATCGCACCTCTTATCCGGGTCCAAAAATACTATACAATTTTGTAAAATATTATTATAATAATAAGAATACCAATAATTGTACAAATAATTAAATAATTAGAAATTGTACATAAAGTTGTAAAATAATTTAGAAAATATTTGTACATATCTAAAATATGCTTATGAGGCCACAGTTGGTCACACTACATGCTTACATGGGATTGGGTTCGGTCCGGGCCCTAGTTCGGGCTGGTTTGGTCCAACCGAGTCTCTAAAAATCAATATATAAAATAATATTTAATTAAAATACTTTAAATAAGTCAATTCACAATTTGGTTTGGTTTTCCTAGTTTGGACATCACCATGGCTAGGGTTCCCCCAGCATGGCTAGTACATTAGTCAAGGCGTACTGCTACATCTTCCGTGTCAAAATTCATGGTAGTCTTGTGTTCCAAAATTCAACAATGGCTAAGGTCATTTCTAATGAAATAAAAATCATAAATTACATAAATAAATTTTTAAGTCTTTTTAAATAACGAAAACAAAAAAAATAGTCCCAAAAATTTTGGGGTTTTACAGGCATCATACTCGTCGTCTGTCAACCACCGACTTTTACTAGCCCTAACAGGCTTGCCCCTTACATTGAATATTCCTCCATCCTCAACGTCCTCGTCATTCCTTTGAGGTCTATTTCGATTTGTCTTAACATGAGTATCGAAATAAATGGAGCAGAAGTTTGACACCTCTTCGATAACATATATATGCTTCGCATATCGAAGCCTCTATATGAGCCTTGTTGCCAACTTTCTTCTTTAGATGGTGTAGGTATCTAGAGAGACAAATTATCTTGAGAATTAAGAAAGAATTTTAAAACCCACTGAAATTCAACTTAAATTATATCAATTTTTATGTACCTTTCAAATGGGTACATCCATCGATAATGAACAGATGCACCGATACGGGCTTCGTATGCTAGATGAATCGGTAGATGCTCCATGCTGTCAAAGAAGCCAGGAGGAAATATTTTCTCCAACTTGTAAATTATTAAGATAATCTTCTCTTCAAGTTCAACCATGTGTTGCACAGTCAACTTAGTTGAACAAATATCCCTAAAGAATATTGATAGTTCGGCCAACGGAACCCATACAACAGAAGGCAACAACTCTTTCAAAGCAATGGGCAATAATCTTTCCATAAACACGTGGCAGTCATGACACTACCAAAATAAGTCATATTACCGACGAAATTAGCGACGTTTTAAGAAAACGTCGCAGGGAAAAAACAATTTAGCGACGTTTTTTTATTACGTCGCAAAACGTCGTTATTAGCGACGGACAGCAACGTTCTGCGACGTATTTAAACTACGTTTGCGTTTTAAACAGATAACGTCGCGTATAAGTCGGTAAACGTCGCTAATATTAGTGATATTAGCGACGTTTACCGACGTATATGTTAATTCATCGCTAATATCACTTATACTAGCGACGTTTACCGACGTTTTTGTGTGACGTCGCTAACTTGTAAATATAGGTCAGGTTCGATTTTCATTCCCCCCATTATTTTCCCCCCAATTATTTTCCTTCCCCCCCGACCCCGAGCCGGCTTCCCCCACCCCCTCGGCCCCCGACCCCCACCGACCTTCAGTGACCGCCGCTCTCCTCCTCCGGAGACCGTCGACCCCCTCCTCCTCCTCTACCGCCGCTCCCCCTCCACCGCCGCTCCCCCTCGCCGTTCGCCAGAGCCAGCTCCAGCCACCTCGACCGCCGCTCCCCCTCGCCGTCGTCGCTCCCCCTCGTCGTCACGGTCAGGTAAACCCTAACTCTAACCGGCTCGACACCTCAACACAAGCCTGTGCACGTTTCTTGTTTGGACACCTCGTGTCTAGTTTGCTAGACACGAGACACCCCCCTGACATATGTATAAACCTTGTGCACACATTAATTGATATGAATTTGGGTTTTTGATTCGAATTGAGGGTTCTTCACATATTTTCTGAAACTGTCCAGTTTGAGCATTTTCTAAAATCTTTTAAGTAAATTAAATTGTTAAATAATGTAGATTCATGATGTTTAAGATATATACAATATCTGAGATGTTAGTTTACATGGCCGAGGTTCATGGAATGCAAGTTTGGGTTGTATTTATTCAAATTTGGGTTCGAAAAAGGGATTTTCTGATACATGTATTGTTCTTTGTGTTTTCAAGAGTAAAATTGATAATTAAGATGCTAATTCATATAATGTAATGTTATTTACTGTAGGACATTGAAACTGAGTAACTGCCCTCTATATTGTTCAGTCCCCTTTCTTAGTTGTTCAGTCGACTTCTAGGTAGGTAAAGGCCACTTCTTAGATGTATCATTTGATGGAAGGGAGAGGGGGCATAAGTGTTCAGTCCTTGTTCAACTTATAAACATGTATCAGTTCCAAAGTTACTAGTATCAGCCATAGTCAACCATAGTATCTTTTAGATTAGGATTTGAACCCATATTCAGTCAAACCCTTCTCATCCTTGTTCAGTCCTTGAACTTAAACCAATCCTTGAATGTGAAGTCTAGTATATATATTTGATTAGCTTTGTATATATATGTGTATCTCGATTTGTGTTTGGTTGCAGTGGTTAGGATTTAGTTATATATTGGGTTACCTAAGGGTTGAGTTCAGAGTTTAGAGTGGAGTGTGAAGAGGGAAAGTTAGTATGTGACATTGAGAGTTCACAAAGATGGTAGGGTGTATCAGATTTGATAAAAGAAGGGAGTGATGGCTATATATCGATTGTATCTATAAAGGTTGTATATATAAAGGATAGTATAGTGACTTATGGTAAGTTAAAGATTGTGGGTTCAGTCTAAGAAATTAGTCTTAGTGTGTAGAGTAGTATGTAGAGGAGTATGGCTACTAGTGATATATAGATATGTAGGTCCATGTGTATCTGTATCGGACTATCGCTATCGGTATCGAACTATCGCTATCGGTATCGGACTATCGCTATCGGTATCGAACTATCGGTATCGATCGAACTATCGGTATCGGACTATCGCTATCGGTATCGGACTATCGCTATCAGTATCGACCGTATATACGGTCTACCTAACCTATATACTGATACTAATTTGATACTCTCTGATATTAAGTACATCCGGCTTACTAGCTAGCGGATCCACCAGTTACATGATTATATACTAATTATGTTTATATAAAGTATGCATGTATAATAGTAGGTAATGATATGCAAAACTGAAAAGATAAATGCAATGCATGTATATAAAGTGTGTAGATAGTCAAACCCTTCTCATCCTTCTTTTATTTTATATTGACTTCCATGATATGACAGCTCCTCAAAAAAAAGAATCCTCTACTAGACATCGCACTCTCCTTTTCAGAACATCAACTAGTATTACTACCTTGATGTATATATAAAGTATGCATGTATAATAGTAGGTAATGATATGCAAAACTGAAAAGATAAATGCAATGCATGAATGAATGGATGAAAAGATAAATACAATCCATCGAAAAAGCTTTGACACTTGCATATCATTCACTACCTTGATGTATCTATCTTACAGAATTATGGAGCTGAATTACTATCTGCGGAATCGTACTTGGATGTACAACCATCATCCTGATGACATGTGCGATGTGCAGGATGAATTCATAGAGGGTGTACACCAGTTCCTGCAGTTTGCCAAGGCGTTCCCTCAGTACATGGACGGTACCAAAATTAAGTGTCCGTGTGTGAGATGTCGCAACTTGAAATATCATCCAGAAGTGGATGTCACGTATCATTTGTACTCGAAGGGTTTCACGCCGAATTACTATCAGTGGAGCGAGCACGGAGAACTTGTGTCTTTAGCATCGGAGTACGAACCTTATGTGGATGTCGACAACAACGCTCCTTACGACGATGGGTTGGTGAACATGGTTTTTGATGCGGCCGGGCCTAGTTTCGATCCAGATGATCATGATGCACCTGAGGAGGCACCGAACCCCGATGCTGCACAGTTCATGGAGTTGCTGGAGAATGCAAGGACTCCATTATATCCTGGTTGTGACGATCATTCACAGTTGGAGGTGGTTACAAGATTATTGAGCATCAAGTCCGATTTTAACATGTCGCAAGATTGCTACAACCGTATTATGGAGTTGCTTATAGAAATATTGCCTGAGGGTGCGAAGTTGCCTAAAGACTTCTACCGGTCTAAGAGGATGGTTAGATCGCTCTGGATGGGATATGAAAAAATCGATGCCTGTCGCAATGGGTGCATATTGTACTACAAAGACGACAAGGATGAAGACGCCTGCAGATTTTGTGGTGTCGATCGCTACAGGAAGCCTACCTCTTCGATGCACTACTTGCCGTTGACGACGCATTTGCAGCGGTTGTTTATGGTGAAGGAAACTGTAGAAAACATGAGTTGGCATAAGCGGGAACATACCGAAGGAGTGTTGGATCACCCATCTGATGGAGAAGCATGGAAGCACTTTGATCGAGAGTATCCAGATTTTGCTTCTGATCTGCGTAATGTTAGATTGGGTCTCTGCTCTGACGGTTTTACCCCATTCGGACTTTCGGGATCCCAGTATTCGTGTTGGCCTGTGATCGTCACCCCGTACAATCTACCGCCTTGGATGTGCATGAAGACTCCATATATGTTCCTCACCGTTATTATCCCAGGTCCGAACAATCCGAAAAGGAACATCGATGTTTATTTACAGCCATTGATTGATGAGTTGAATCAGCTGTGGGAAGTAGGTTCCAACACGTACGATGTATCTAGAAAACAAAATTTCCAGATGCGGGCAGCACTTATGTGGACCATCAACGACTTTCCGGCCTATAGAATGTTATCTGGATGGAGCACGCATGGTCGTCTTTCATGTCCGTGTTGCATGGACGACACTAAGGCTTTCCGTTTGAAATACGGAGGCAAACCGTGCTTCTTCGATTGTCATCGACAATTCCTGCCGAAGGATCATCCGTACCGGAGGAACAGGAATGCTTTTCGTGCTGGCATTGTGGAGAAGGGTGATCCACCGACAAGGTGGTACGGAGCCACGATATGGGAGGAGGTTAGAGATTTACCAAGTGCTATTGAGCAGCCTGCTACGGGCTACAAGTGTGACGGATTTGGTCGCACTCATAACTGGACGAAGAGGAGTATATTCTGGGATCTGCCATACTGGAGCACCAATCTGATTAGACATAACCTTGATGTCATGCATATCGAGAAGAATGTGTTTGACAACATAATTAATACTGTAATGGACGTAAAGGGGAAGACGAAAGACAATCCTAAGGCTAGATTGGACTTGAAAGAAATATGTAGACGTCCTGCATTGCATTTGATAGAGGACGGAAATGGGAAGTTGAAGCAGCCTAAGGCAATTTTCTCACTGGAGAAGGAGGATAAAGTGAGGCTTTGTAGGTGGATTCAAGGTCTAAAATTTCCAGATGGGTATGTTTCAAACTTGAGAAGATGCGTCGACCTCAAGGAGAACAAACTGACAGGTATGAAGAGCCATGATTGTCACATATTCATGGAGCGGTTAATTCTGATTGCATTTCGGGAATTCTTACCGCAGGCAGTTTGGGATCCATTGACGGAGCTTAGCATATTCTTCAGGGACCTTTGTTCTAAGAAATTGCTCGTTGATCGTCTAGAAAAGCAAGAGAAGGACATTGCGGTAACACTGTGCAAGCTAGAGAGGGTGTTTCCTCTTGGATTCTTTGACTCTATGGAGCATTTGCCGATTCATCTTTCCTACGAGGCACGTGTTGGTGGACCCGTCGAATATCGATGGATATACCCGTTCGAGCGACATTTGAATCACCTAAAAAGAAAGGTAAAAAATAAGGCTCGGGTCGAGGGTTCTATTTGTGAAGCCTATATTCTCGAGGAGATTACAAATTTCTGCTCCTCCTATTTCAAACCTCATGTTGCTACGAATAGAACGAGGGCTCCGAGAAACGACGACGGATATCAAGAATTTAATGATGGAATACTGAAAGTATTCAATGCGTCCGGAAAGCCTTCGGGGAAAATAAAGAAGAGATATTTGAATGACGAAGAGCTAAGGGCTGCTCAGTTGTATGTATTACTCAATTGCGACGAGGATGAAGTGGAGAAGCTAGAGGGGTAAGTAAGGAATGATGAGTTTACGTTATCTCAATGTAATAGTATAAGCTAATATTATTGTACTAATCGTTCTAATGCTTCGTTGTTTTCCAGCACATATAATGATGAGTTGAGGCTGGTTAGACCCTACCTAACAGACGAAGCATTAGAACAAGAAATGAGACGTCATTTTCTTTCTTGGTTGAGCGAATATGTAAGCAGCTCGGTAATATTTACTGGCCTCTTCTAATGCAACTGCGCAATAAATAACTTATTATCTCTTCTTTGATATTCAGGTCGATCGTCTAATTTCACCCGAGATTGAATTAATTAGAACTCTTGCCAAGGGACCAATTACTTTTGTTAAAACATGGCCAAGTTATTGTGTCAATGGCTTTCGGTTCAAGTCGACAAATGCTCCGATCAGAGACAGCTTCCTGGATCTTGATTCCACGAAGAACAGTTGTTTGTGTATCAAGTCTTCGAACTACAAAGACGTCGATCCAGGAAATGATTTCTTTGGCATCTTGCAAGAGATTATGGAGTTGTCATATAATTATGGCAGAGAACCTGCAAAGATCGTGTTGTTCAAGTGTGAATGGTTCGATCCGATTGAAAATCAAGGTTGGAAAATTGACAAGCATGGTCTTGTGGATATAAACTACAAGCGTAGATATCAAGGCTACGAACCGTTTATCCTAGCAACTCAGGCTCAGCTCGTGTACTTCACAGCTTATCCGAGACGGGGAGCAACGAAGTCTGACTGGTGGGCAGTATGCAAGACTAAAGCTAGAGATACTTTTGATGTTGATGAAAAAGCTTACCAGGAGGACGAGCTACCTCCTGTAACCAATATTGTCGATGTGGACTCCACGGAAGTTACGCATTACACGACACATAATGTAGAAGATGTAGAATTATCCGAAGAGGAAGACGAAGCCGACGAAGGTGAAGACGAAAGTGAAGATGAGGAGGAAGAGGAAGATGAGGTCGAGGAAGACGAACAAGATGATTATTCTGAAGATGATTGAGAGAGATATACTTATCTGAACTTAGATGTTTCTTCTAGAATATATTATCTGGACTTAGATGTTTATTGTAGAATGTATCATCATATGTTACCTTGGTTATTATCTTTGTTGTACTGTCATATTTCTAGTCTCTATTATTTGTTGTACTTTCATATTTCTAGTCTCTATTATTTGTTGTACTTTCATATTTCTAGTCTCTATTATTTTTTGTACTATCATATACTGTTATCAGGTATGGCAGGTCGTCGCGGAGCGTTACGAGGGACACGACGAGGACATGATCCTCCAGTACTTCCTACAGGTACTGCTAGAGGACGGAGTTTTCCTTCGGTACCTCCTACTGGTACCGGCTCTGGATCTTCGTCGCCGATTACTCCTCCATATCGGACAGTAGCTGGGCCTGCTGGGACGACATCACGTGGCATATCTCCTGGGACGAGTAGTTCCAGGCCTGTTGAGAGTGCTCGCCCGTCTAGCGTTCCTGATGCTGATACGACGATGGAGACGGATGAGCAGATGGCGGAGGCTACGCCGACGGCCGAGGAGGATGTGCCGACAGCCGATCAGCATCATGCAGATCCTCCTTGCGCACCTCCGGAGGAGAGGAGGACGGAGATCTGGGCCGACGGTACAAAGTAGGTATTTTGGTTTATGATTTTTTTTTCTGTTTTTATCATAAATTAACTTTTTTCATGAATATAATATGTCTGTATAGATATCGTCCTCCAGGGGTACAGAGACGCCTAGGCGATATACTGAGGCATAATTATGGTGGTCCCTGGATTAACTACTCTGATGCTCCAGACGAAAGGAAGAACTACTGGTTTACGCGCTTCAAGGTTAAAATAGATTTGTTTTTAACATGAATCATTTAATTTATGCATATTATATATAACTGATAAATATTTGGTTTCGTACTGTTCTAGGATATATTTTACTATCCACCGTACCGGGCCGAGCTGATCGAGGGGATGTTTCCTTCCGTCGCTGCTAAGCTGATCCGCGACTCTATTAATGATCAGAAGGAACGTGATCGTGCCGGAAAGCCGATCAAAGGTTGGATCACCCCTGATCAGTGGAATGCGATGAAGGCTCGATTCAACGAGCCAAGGTACAAGGAGAAGTCGGAGAAGGCTAAGGCGGCTAGGCAACATGCCTCGATGTGGTGCGGTATGTCGATTCCGATGACGGAACATTTCCGTCGTCTGGTATGTCTTTCTCTTTTAGAAATATTATTTTAATACAAATCCGATAAATTATTACTAAGATAATATATTTAATTACAGGTAAGGAAGGTCGGTAACGTCGACATGGTGACCGTCTTCCTGGCCACCCATCGGAAGGGCGGAGTCCTTATTGACGAGAGGGCCGAGCAGACCTATGTAAGTATTACAATACGTTATCTTAATTTAATACTTCGTGTCAATTTTAATATAACTTAGTAAATATGATGCAAATAAATATTCATGAAGTTAGTAAAAATAAGTACATTAATTAGAAATTAGAAATCATAGAGTACTATCCATACTTTCTAGGCCGAGTATCAGAGGCTGCGGGAACGGGCGACTGCTAGTGCACCTGATGCAGGAGTGGCCGGTACTTCCTCGCAGCCCACTCAAGCTCTGTCGGAGGACGAGCTGTGGATGACCGCCGCTGGTGGCCTCCATAGGGGTACGTACTACGGTACGGGATCCTATGGTGCCCTAGTTGCGACCCAGTCCTCTAGGACATCTCCTGCTAGTGTGCATGGTCCACAGCCGTCCCAGGAGTCTGCCCGAGTCCACCAGATGATGGAGTCTCTCCGTGACGACCTGCTACGACGGATCGAGCAGCAGTCTCAGCACCCTACGGACGATCCTGCGCTGATAGCACGATTGGATGCGCTCGACCGCGGCATTATGGGGTTCGTGGAGACGACTGAGAGGACAGAGCGCACCGTTGGAGGGTTAGAGCGCACGGTGACGGAGTTGCAGACAGGACAGGTGACCATGGCCGAGACGGTGAGATTGGCGCAGGATTCGATGGTCCAGAGCAGTGGTAGAATGTTATCTATCATGGATTCATACAACCAGCGACTTACAGTGTTGGAGCATGCTGGTACTCTGGGTGCGCCTTCATCGTCGTCGACTCCGCCGCCTCCACCGCCTTTTTCTTCGACACCGACTCCACCGACGTCACAGCCTGGTGCTCCATCTGTATCGATTTCACTTGCGGAGTATGAGGAGTTGTTATCCCTTCGTCGCGGCGGTGCCCCTCCTGCACCAGATCACTATTAGTCCTAGTTAGGACTTTTGTTTGTGTTTGTATCATCATATGTTTGTGACTTATGATTGGATGTTTGGATTTGGATGTTAATTGTGTTTGTATCGATTTGACTTGTGACTTGTTTGGATTGGATGTTTGGATTGGATGTTAATTCCTTCGTCGATAAATGTTAATTGTGTTTGGATTGGATGTTAATTAACTTAGATTAAAGCTATATGTGTAGCATCTTGAATTGTGAGTGGGGGTTTGAATGCGCTGTGATTTGGAATTGTGAGTGGGGATTTGAAGGTGTACCTATATGTGTAGCATCTTGAATTGTGAGTGGTAATATAGAATCTGTGTTTTATTTTTTTATTTTTTTACAATTTTAACGACGTTTAGCGACGCTTACTGACGTTTATCGACGTCAGTTTCCGGCGTTTACCGACGAGAAGCTGCAAAAAATACATTTTTCCGACATTTTTCCGACATTTACCGACGACTAACTGCAAAAAAAGTACAGGTCTCCGACGCTTTTCCGACGTTTACCGACGACTAGCTGCAAAAAAATGTACAGGTCTCCGACGTCTAGCGACTACATTCACGTCGCTATATTACCGACGAAACGACGGTAGACGTCGGGAATTATTCCAGGACTTCACCGACGTGTAGCGACTACATATACGTCGCTAATATACCGCCGATACGACGGTAGACGTCGAGAACTCACCGACGTACAGTTACGTCGCTGGATGTCGGTAATTGCGACGTTCAGCGACGTTTTTGTAATCAGCGACTAAGGAAACGGCGACAAAACTTAAACGTCGGTAATTGCGTCGGTGCTTCATATTAGCGACGGATTTTATTGTTTTAGCGACGTTTTTGGGCGTCGCTAAAACCACTTATTTTGGTAGTGTGACTCTTCATTCCCGTTAGCTTGCGTTCATTGAGATCAACGCATCTAGACAAATTCGACACATAGCCGTCGGGAAATCTTAAAGTAGATACCCACTTGCAGATTATTAATCTATCTTTCTTGCTCAATATGAATTGTGCTATCGGCTTACTTAATTGTCCAGCAGCTCCCCTTTGTATCAAGTTCAGATAAGGACGCTTGCATATCTCGACAATGTCTTATCTTACTTTTGGATTGTCCTTCGTCTTTCCTTTAATGTCCATGACGGTATTGAAGACATTATCGAACACATTCTTTTCGATATGCATAACATCAAGATTATGCCTTATAAGATTATCTTTCCAATAAGGCAAGTCCCAGAAGATACTCCATTTGGTCCAGTTATGGGTTTGTCCGAACCCATCGACACGATTGTTCGATGGATCTTCCATTACAGTGGGCAAGTCCTTTACATCTTCCCAAATATCGTATCCCGACAATCTGGCAGGCGGATGAGAAAATTCTTGTTTTCCAGCTCTGAACGCGTCCTTGTTCTTTCTCCAAGGATGACTCGCGGGCAGAAATTGACGATGACAATCAAAGAAAAAAGTTTTTCCTCCATGCTTAAGGCGGAACGCCTTACTATTTTGCATGCATATCAGACAAGACAGGGTGCCGTGAGTACTCCATCCCGACAGCATACCGTATGCGAGAAAATCATTGATTGTCCACATCAGTGAAGCTCTCATCTGAAAGTTCTGTTTCCTGGAAATATCATAGGTCGTGACGCCGATCTCCCACAGTTGTTTCAGCTCATCCACCAACGGCTGTAAATATATATCGATATTCTTCGTCGAATTTTTGGGACCCGGTATGATATCTATCAAGAACATATAAGGAGTCTTCATACACATCCATGGTGGCAGATTGTAAGGGGTCAGAATGACCGGCCAGCATGAGTATTGAGATCCCGACTGCCCGAAAGGGGCGAAGCCATCAGAACATAGCCCCATGCGTACATTTCTAGGCTCTGCAGCAAAATCTGGATGGCGAAAATTGAAATATTTCCACGCCTCTCCATCCGAACGATGTGACAATTCTCCATCGTCCTTTGTGCGTTCTTCGTTGTACTACGCCATGTGTTCTGCTGTATTCTGAGACATATACATCCTCTGCAAGCGCTTCGTGATCGACAAGTAATGCATATACTTGTAAGGACGTCGTTTTCTAGTTGACTTTCCTTTTCTCCTGACTGGCTTGTAACGATCCGTATTACAGAAGCTGCAACTTTCTACATCCTCGTTCTCATTGTAGTACAACATGCATCCGTTGCGACAACAATCTATCTTGTCGTACCCCAGTCCCAGTTGTCGGACCATCATCTTCGACTTGTAGAAGTTTTTTGGAAGCTCTTTTGATTCCTTCGGTAACACCTCCTTCATTAGTTGTGTAATCCGATCATAGCAAGTTTGTGGCAAGTTAAAATCGGACTTTATGTTCAACAACTGCATCGTCACTAACAGTACGGAATGTGGCTCATAACCAGGATATAAAGAAGTTTCAGCATCCTGAAACATATCATAGAACTCCTTTGCCTCGGGATTATGATCCTCCGGATCAAAATTAGGCCCTGCCGCGTCGTACACCATATATCGTGCAAGGTTCTGTACGTCTCCATAATCAATAGAGCATTCGTCGTCATCGACGACAAAATCCGTTGCAGCATTATCATCAAAAGCATAAGTAGCAGCATTCGCAACCTGTCTTTCCGCATATAGTTCACCTTGCGATGACCACAGGACGTAATCACGTACGAAACCATTACGGGTCAAATGATCTCTTACACTCACCACTTCTTTGTAACGTCTATTGCGACAATTACGACATGGACATTTGATTTTGTTACCGTCCATAAACTGAGCTTTGCTCATGGCATACTTAAGAAACACTTCCACGCCTGCCTGAAAATCGTCACTCACACCTATTCTGCTCTCGTGTTGTCGTTTGTACATCCATGTACGATCAACGAAATAACGATCCATCACAGATTGGATGTAAAAATCTGTATAGTAAGACAAACTGTCACGACCCGCACCCTACAGTAAGGGCACGAGACGTGGGTACGTCCAGCCTACGCCGCAGTGTCGGCGGTAGAACGCTGTCCTAGGTCACAATATCTAACAATATAATTCTAAACAGTTTATACTCTCCGAATGGGGGTGACATAGCAGAAGTAAACTTAATCACAACTAAGGAAGAAGAAGCACGATATGATATAGAACTCAAAGGAAATACAGATGATCAAAAGAGTCTAAGATAACATCTCAGCAATATCCAGAATACAAGTCTCAACTACAGAATATGAAAGAATATATACAACCCAGATCTTAAGACAGAAATAAAGTCTAACTAACTAGTCTCAAGACAACATAAGTAAGATAAAGCCTAACTAAGCTAGTCTAGGCAATAGGGGTAATGTCCTCAGCTAGAGCTGGGTCCTCCTGAGAGTCCAGCTCACAAGTGTCGTATAGGGCTGTCCCGTAGAAGGTATCCACACAGGCCTCCTCCTCGTCCTCTGTAATATTTTCAACAGGTCCAGTCAGGACAGGAGCGAGCACAATACATCTCAACAGTTCATAGCAGGTTAGAAAATATAATCATGCAGTAAAGTAAGATACAAGTACTAAAAGAAATGCAGTATGTAAACAGAGAGAGAGAACTGTAATAGAAATATCTACTATATATAGAGAACTAAAAGTGGCTAGTGAGTCAGAGTACAATATAGATATGTAAATGGCATAGGATGATTCTGATGCTACACTATGGAATGATTCTGATGCTACACTACTTGGATATTATTCACATGTCCACTTCAACTCCCCCGTACCCCAATCAATACACAAGTATCCAGCCAGGTTATGTTATGATTCATGCAACAGCCCCCGAAGGGTGGTACATGATAGTCCCAAAAATAGGGATTCTAGGAAGCCCAATAAATGGGAGGATTCAAAGAAGACTCTGTGATCATGAGAGTACATGTCACAAGTGATTCAATAAACCATGAAGCATAGTGATACGCCATGTAAGTGAAACACACAGAACATGAAGTATCTGATGCTCCTAAAGGATAACATCTCAAGAAGGGATCCATATAGTACCAATCCGTGTGACCAACGTGACAGTATCAAGTAAAGTAATTTAAAGCAGGAAAATAATTCTAAACAGGATATGAAATGATCAGAGAATGTACTCGCCTGGTATCTGAGTGTCCGGATGAAATGTACTATCCGAGGAGAGGTATATGGCTCCTAATCAGAACAGCATAAGTCACAACAAGTCTAAAATGATAACAAGATGCAATTCAATGCATTCTAAATGAATCTAGGTCAATCTAGGCCAAAGTCAACTCTTGGTCAACTCTGGTCAACCGTAGAAGTCAAACTAGGTCAACTATGGTCAAACTAGGTCTAACAAGTCTAAATTGGTCTAACTAGTCTATACTAGGTCACACAAGCCTACACTAGCTAGTACACACCACTACAAGGCTATCCAAGCCAACTATACATGTTAACTGGCATTCAATTATACCCTTAGGCAATGAGCCATAGCTATAGGCTATAGGCTACATGCATATACTATACCACACATTCACACATTACATAGGCTAAATATAATTTAGTATAGGTCACACACATATACATATAATATATGTAATTTACAATATGATAATACACATATTATATATACATACATGTTTTATATTGCATTACATTAGGTTATAATACATATTCATTAGGAACCATCACATATATATATATATATATATATATATATATATATATATATATATATATATATATATATATATATATATATATAGGCTTAACACATATATACATATAGATATACATTACCTTATATATATACATTACATATATTGGTATACACATATTACATATATTCATGCATATGCATATAGAGAGAGGGAAGGCATGTGTGTGTATTCATGAGAGTGTGGTGTGTGTGAGTGACAGTGAGGAACTGTTCTGAGAACAGTGAAGGGTGTGTGTAGTTAGGCTAGGTGAGTGTCAATGATACATGGTGTATAGGTGTGTAAAAGCATGGCAAGGGTGTGTGTGTAGGTGACAGTTGTGTGAGAGATGTGTGTGTGTGTGTGTGTGAATGATGAAGAGTGAATCATACACAGTGTGTGAGAGTGGGGGATATCTAGTGTACATCTCAGTTTTAGAAAAAATAGGAAAGGAAACCAATTCATTATCATAACAGTTTCAGTTTTTGATTCAAAACTTCAAAGCCCCATTTCAAACCCAATATTCAATGAAAAACACCCAAAATCGACATATAGCTAGAACACATATAGGAGAACTATATTAGGGTTTTAAATCATGCTAATAACAGTATTAAATGGGTTAATAAAGCTGCCAAAGTTCAAATATCAAAACTAGAAAATACTGGAAATTAACATGTATCAGAATTTAGGTAAATGGAAAAATGTAATTCGAAAACAATTAAAATGCAAAATTAAGGGTTGGTAATGTAAACCCAGCATGTGTTCGTGTCCCAGAGAGTGTCTCGTGTCCACCACAATGTGACACGACGTGTCCACACGAATAAAACCATTCCAGTGCACAGGACACTGCACAGCAGTGCACTGTCTCGTGCACAAGTGCACGCGTGTCGTGCACTCGACACAGAGTAAACCAAGACACGTGTTCACAAACCTAGGTTCGCCACACATAGGGCTACCCACATGTCACCCTGTTTTGGGTCGGCAAGTCCCTGTGTCGTGTCAAACAGAGCGTATCAGTGCACAAAAAAACCCGACTGAACAGTCAGTGCAACCCGGTGCAGTATCTCGTGTTCCCTCGACACGACACGAGAGGTCGTGCCACTTGGGGAGTGTCGTGTCAGACACTGCCCCAACGTGTCCACAAAATATCACGTGTCCTCGTGCTGTGTCCAGTGAGGAATCCACCCCGAGTAGCAGGGGATGCGCACAGCTCGCGTGCGCGTGTGCACCCGCGTGTGCACGTGTCTAAACCGACACGATACTACACCAAAAGCAGCTCAGTCGACCAAAAACATGAAAACCACATCAAAACACAATTTCCTATTTAAACACTTTCCTAAAAACAATTCGAAATGCCCTTTGGGGCATTTCATCAAACACCTATACCAAATGGCTGATATGTGTCCATTTAAGACACGAAATGGACACGAAACCTAGGTCTAGGCATACCTACAGTTAGGGTAGACCTAGGGCTTTCCAAACATGCAAAAAAACTGGAATTTTAATGGTGTTTATATAGATTTACCTATTGGTGTCCAAATACAAGAAAAGCCTCATTGGGGGGTTCTCCTTGCTAGCAAATAGCTCCAAATTGTCCACAAACTGAGATTGAACACCACAAACAGCAAGTATTCCTAAATTAGAATCCATTACAATTCGTTTGAGGGAAAAAGAAATTAAAATGGAATTTCTATGAATTAATGAAGTTGGGATTTATCTCTTTTTCTAATGTGACTTCCTAAAGAGGCTTAACCTAGTGGAGGAGAGTATTTATAGGGTGGGAATCCCTAGGCTAGGTGGCCGGCCATGCTAGGGTTAGGGTTAGGTTTAGCTAATGGGTTGGGCTTGGGCTTCTATGGGCTTAATCATTAATCAATAGTTCAAAACCATAAGTCATGACTTGTGACTAAAAGCCTTCTATTCTAATTTGAGTTTAATGACTAACCATAGGTTAACTCTAGTCTAACTAGGGTTACATGACCTAACCAAGTCCAAACACAACTAGGGTTAGCTTCTAGGTTAGTCTACCAAGTCAATGCTAGTCAAAGTCAAACTAGTCAACCATCCTTCAAACAATTCCAAAATAAATCCTAAAAATTTCCATAAATTCAAATAAATTATAATAAATTTAAATAACCTTAAAAATGACAAAAATACCCTCAAACTAGAAATGTGGTAGATGAAACACCCTAATCACAAGTCATGATTTTAAATAGATTAAAAATGATTAAAAATCACCAAAAATTATAATATGAAATAAATATCAATAAATAATAATTATAATTACAAAATTTCAAAATTACCCTCATCTGAAAAACTGGGTGTTACAATCCTACCCACCTTATAAAAATTTTGTCCTCGAAATTAAGATAATCGCACCCCCTTCTAGGTCAAACATAGTCAAGGGTCAATCACTAGTCAATTTTCTCAACATCCTAGTACTTGGTCATCCGCTGGTCAACTTCTTAGGATTTTACCTATGCTGGCTACCTAAGTGTTGGCAACCAGAATTTAGCAAAAAGAGAAACTCTATAATAGGCTAGCTCTTAACTTCCCAATCCTATCAAAGCTGATACTATAAATCTCATAAGCTACAGGTCATCTGCTGCTGCTGCTGGACTGGTGCTGGTCCTCTAACTGAAGGACTAGAGAAGGCCGACGAACTCCCCCTGCTCGGGCAGTTCCCAACCCTGTGGTCTGGGGTACCACAAACCAAGCACAAACTCTGTGCTCTGCGACACTCTGATACCACATGTCCTGGCTTCTCGCAGTGTGAACATCCCACTGCGGAAGACTGCTTCTGCTTCTGCTGCTGAGGGTGCGTCGGGGTGGAATGCTGAACCGACGTCACTAAGGCCGCCCGCCTCGGAGCTCCAATGGTCAAAGCCCTGGCTGTCGGGGCTGGTGCTGATGACTGATTCATCTGGCCGTGAGATCGCTTCCGACCTCCGGTCCTATCCACGATCCTCTGGGAGGTATACTCATGCCTCCTAGCTGCTCTCAATACTGCATCAAAAGTCTGATGCTCAAACTGCTCCACTGCCAACAAGATCTCTAAATGGAGCCCCTGCTGGAACCACTGGGCTCTATCGAACTCGGTTGCTACCAAGGTGAGAGCAAACCGACTAAGTCTCGAAAACTCGGCCGTATATCCGTCGACCGTCCTGTCCATCTGCTTCAGATTGGTGAACCTCGTCTGCAGATCGTACCGAGCTACAGCATCAAAATACTTGGTCTGGAATCTCTCTCTGAATACTGTCCAGGCAATAGGGGCCACTAATCCAACGGCCTGTGCCGTCCACCAGCTGCGGGCAAGATCCAATAACTGCAGGCGCACCACGGCCACCTTCTCGGCTTCTGGAGTCCTGGCTACTTCTAGAATCACCTCGGTGTCCTGAAGCCAAGCATCAGCAGCGATAGCATCTTCACTGTCGTCGAAGAAGGAAGGGTTCAAGCGCTTGAAGCTGTTGGCCGCGCTATTACCATGATGACCTCCTCTGGTCAAAGCGTCTGCCACCGCCTGGTGCAAGGCATCTTCTCGCCGATCCTGGGAAGCTAATAGCGTCCTGATGAGACCCACCAAAGTGCCATCATCATGCTCTGCTGGCTGGACGGGCTGAACTGGTGGTTCTCCTTCGGTGGGCATGACTCTGGAGGCTACTCCTGAATGCTGGACTTGATCTCCAGGTTGCTGCTGGTCCGCGGAAGGTGCTCCGCCTTGCTGATCGGCAGGTCCAGGAACAATGCCGCTGAAGAAGATGACATAGGGAACAATAAGGAAGGACCAGGACAGATCAACGATACAATCATGTGATCAGGTCAAGATTTTCAGGGATCAAGAGGATACGAGTAGAGATCAAGGACGAGTATTGATTGAGACATCTATTCGGTAAACCCTCACATATCTTGATTTACAAGACCTGCATGGGCCACCACTAAAATCATGTAACGCCCCAGAACCAGAATACTGGAGAGCGGGGGCGTACATAGCCAGCTACGTATATTGAAGTGCAACCCACCTCGCTATACGGTCACGGCTGTCTAGATACATGAGGGTTTAACTACAAGCCAACAGTCTCCTATGGTCATGAACAAACCTATTGTCTCAATCACAAGCAAGCAATAGTAGTTACAAGATGTCAGAGCACCAAATATATAATAGCAAGGCGTCCCATACATTACATATTGGATGATCATGAAGCTAGTCGTACAAAATGTCAGGACTAGCAAGAGTTCAGTCATACATGATCAACCCTAGGATTTGTCAATCATGTTACAGTTCGTAGGCAGACAGTAAGTAAGGTACAATCGAGCTAACACGTGCTCGCCGGCTAAACGCCTCAAAAGAATAATTTTACAATAAAATGGGAGGACAAAAAGAAATCCACTCGTTGCCAGGGTTACGCCTGGTGGTCACCATCTGGCTGGAAGATCGGTGGATCCTCTGGTGCTGCTCCGATATCTGGCCACACAAAACCAGCTGGGTCAGACCCCAGAAAGAGCAAGTGCCACAAAGGAGGCTTCACTTAGGAACTAAAACCAGCATATCACAATAGAATGTTAAAGATAATAAATAAGAAATGATAATAACAGAGATAACAACAGTAAACTGAGTATGAGGAAACCATTCAAGTAGCCAGGTCACAACCCTTAAACCAAACAAGGACCGAGGTTGTAACCCTTCACCTGAATAGAAACCCGTCTCAAATACTATTGGTACAGTGAAGACAATAAATGAAGAGAGGACACAGAACTGCTCCGGGAGCCAGGTTACAACCCTTACACCAAACAAGGACCAAGGTTGTAATCCTTCGCCTGAACAGAACTGGACCCCCGATCTTTATTGTTAAGGCCGGTCATGCTTGTTGAAGTAAGGTAAAATATGACGAGCATGGCATGGGGTGCAATAAGACAATAAACGAAGAGAGAACACAGAACTGCTCCGGAAGCCAGGTTACAACCCTTAAATCAAACAAGGACCGGGGTTGTAACCCTTAGCCTGAACAGAACTGGACCCCCGATCTTTATTGTTAAGGCCGGTCATGCTTGTTGAAGTAAGGTAAAACATGACGAGCATGGCATGGGGTACAATAAGACAATAAACGAAGAGAGGACACAGAACTGCTCCGGGAGCCAGGTTACAACCCTTAAACCAAACAAGGACCGGGGTTGTAACCCTTCGCCTGAACAGAACTGGACCCCCGATCGTTATTGTTAAGGCAAACATCAATAATCATGTCATGTCACAATCTTGCACAGGATCAGGATAAGACTAAGCTGGAATAAACTCCATCCAATCAATCACGGCCAATCAAGAGTACGGCTTGATACTTTTAACTAACTAGGGTTATCACAGGCCTAGTTACTAGCAAGATGCAATGAGATTATCCTAACAGCCACAAGCCCTGCAGACCATCCGGTTATCCGGGTCGAATGTCCGTCATGAAGGATACAACACGTGACTGTGTGCTGGAAATGTGCCCTACTCGGCGGTAGGCTACAAGTCCGTTAGTACGCCCAGATAACGGGATTGCCTGTAGCTGGGAATCTCTTCATGACTACTGAATCATTCTAGTTAATTAGCCTTAGTCAATTTCAGTAGGTACCCCTGACCGTGGTACTCAGGGATCCCCATCCTAGACATGATGCAAGACAATATTGGTTTATTTGTACAAATGCAATCGCCCACGGTGTCCAGATCTTTATACTTGTCATGTCAGGCTAGCTGTCATAACGGTATGTCAAGACATATCATGTCAGTTTACTTGTCAAGAGTGCGCCACAGCGGGCCACTATCGTGTTCTATTCTTACCTTATCATAAATGAGAAAAACTTGCATAAAATAACTAGTGACATATTCTTGAAGTCAAGAAAAAGATCTACAACTTTCATGTTTTGAGTTTTTTCAAGATTCTAGCTACAAAACAACTTAAACAGGCAAAAACAGTAAATTCCTGCACAATCGGCGCATGGAATTCCTGCACAATCGGCGCATGAGATTCCTGCGCAATCGGCGCATGGGATTCCTGCACCAATCGGTGCATGATATTCCTGCGCAATCGGCGCATGGGATTCCTGCACAATCGGCGCATGAGATTTCTGCGCAATCGGCGCATGGGATTCCTGTGCAATCGGCGCATGGGATTCCTGCACCAATCGGCGCATGGGATTCCTGCACCAATCGGCGCATGAGATTTCTGCGCAATCTATACTAATCACATATATATACATATATATATATATATAGGCTTAACACATATATATACATATAGATATACATTACCTTATATATATACATTACATATATTGGTATACACATATTACATATATTCATGCATATGCATATAGAGAGAGGGAAGGCATGTGTGTGTATTCATGAGAGTGTGGTGTGTGTGAGTGACAGTGAGGAACTGTTCTGAGAACAGTGAAGGGTGTGTGTAGTTAGGCTAGGTGAGTGTCAATGATACATGGTGTATAGGTGTGTAAAAGCATGGCAAGGGTGTGTGTGTAGGTGACAGTTGTGTGAGAGATGTGTGTGTGTGTATGTGTGTGAATGATGAAGAGTGAATCATACACAGTGTGTGAGAGTGGGGGATATCTAGTGTACAGCTCAGTTTTAGAAAAAATAGGAAAGGAAACCAATTCATTATCATAACAGTTTCAGTTTTTGATTCAAAACTTCAAAGCCCTATATCAAACCCAATATAAAATGAAAAACACCCAAAATCGACATATAGCTAGAACACATATAAGAGAACTATTTTAGGGTTTTAAATCATGCTAATAACAGTATTAAATGGGTTAATAAAGCTGTTAAAGTTCAAATATCAAAACTGGAAAATACTAGAAATTAACATGTATCAGAATTTAGGGTAAATGGGAAAATGTAATTCGAAAACAATTAAAATACAAAATTAAGGGTTGGTAATGTAAACACAGCATGTGTTCGTGTCCCAGAGAGTGTCTCGTGTCCACCACAACGTGACACGACGTGTCCACACGAATAAAACCATTCCAGTGCACAGGACACTGCACAGCAGTGCACTGTCTCGTGCACAAGTGCACGCGTGTCGTGCACTCGACACAGAGCAAAACAAGACACGTGTTCACAAACCTAGGTTTGCCACACATAGGGGTACCCATGTGTCACCCTATTTTGGGTCGGCGTGTCCCTGTGTCGTGTCAAACAGAGCGTATCAGTGCACAAAAAACCCGACTGAATAGTCAGTGCAACCCAGTGCAGTGTCTCGTGTTCCCTCGACAAGACACGAGAGGTCGTGCCACTTGGGAAGTGTCGTGTCAGATACTGCCCCAACGTGTCCACAAAATATCACGTGTCCTCGTACTGTGTCCAGTGAGGAATCCACCCCGAGTAGCAGGGGATGCGCACAGCTCGCGCGCGCGTGTGCACCCGCGTGTGCATGTGTCCAAACCGACACGATACGACACCAAAAGCAGCTCATTCGACAAAAAACATGAAAACCACATCAAAACACAATTTCCTATTTAAACACTTTCCTAAAAAACAATTCGAAATGCCCTTTGGGGCATTTCATCAAACACCTATACCAAATGGCTGATACATGTCCATTTAAGACACGAAATGGACACGAAACCTAGGTCTAGGCATACCTACAGTTAGGGTAGACCTAGGGCTTTCCAAACATGCAAAGAAATTGGAATTTTAATGATGTTTATATAGATTTACCTATTGGTGTCCAAATACAAGAAAAGTCTCAATGTGGGGAGGGGTTCTCCTTGCTAGCAAATAGCTCCAAATTGTCCACAAACTGAGATAGAACACCACAAACAGCAAGTATTCCTAAATTAGAACCCATTGCAATTTGTTTGAGGGAAAAAGGAATTAAAATGGGATTTCTATGAATTAATGAAGTTGGGATTTACCTCTTTTTCCAATGTGACTTCCTAAATAGGCTTAACCTAGTGGAGGAGAGTATTTATAGGGTAGGAATCCCTAGGCTAGGTGGCCGGCCATGCTAGTGTTAGGGTTAGGTTTAGCTAATGGGTTGGGCTTGGGCTTCTATGGGCTTAATCATTAATCAATGGTTCAAAACCATAAGTCATGACTTGTGACTAAAAGCCTTCTATTCTAATTTGAGTTTAATGACTAACCATAGGTTAACTCTAGTCTAACTAGGGTTACATGACCTAACCAAGTCCAAACACAACTAGGGTTAGCTTCTAGGTTAGTCTACCAAGTCAATGCTAGTCAAAGTCAAACTAGTCAACCATCCTTCAAACAATTCCAAAATAAATCCTAAAAATTTTCATAAATTCAAATAAATTATAATAAATTCAAATAACCTTAAAAATGACAAAAAAAAAACCCTCAAACTAGAAATATGGTAGATGAATCACCCTAATCACAAGTCATGATTTTAAATAGATTAAAAATAATTAAAAATCACCAAAAATCATAATATGAAATAAATATCAATAAATACTAATTATAATTACAAAATTTCAAAATTACCCTCATCTGAAAAACTGGGTGTTACACAAACTAAACAGAATTAGTATATAATCATGTAACTGGTGGATCCGCTGGTATTCTAGCTCGAGAAGAGAAAAATCTAAGTACAGTTGTTACTAATAGTTCGATACCGATAGTTCGATACCGATACCGATACCGATACCAATAGTGCGATACCGATACTGATAGTCCGATACCGATAGTGCGATACCGATACCGATAGTGCGATACCGATAGAACCGATAGTGCGATACCGATACCGATAGTGCGATACCGATAGTTCGATACCGGTACCGATAGTCCGATAGTCTGATAGTCCGCTAGCGATACCGATACCGATAGTCCGATAGTTCGATACCGATACCGATACCGATAGTCCGATACCGAATCTTCAATAGTCCACTAAGTTGAAATGATTCCTCTTAAGCGTCGAGTATGTTATACACGGTTCAACTTGATGAGTCAGTAAATATTTTTGTGGTGTTGTATGCTTGCAGCAGCAAATCAAGTTTTAGAGTCATTATAGGTCAAATAATCAAACTGAGTCAATTTATCTATTTCTAAATTGCAAGTCCACTTCTAGGATATGGGAGCTATATCCTAAATATCTAGGCTAAAATTAACTTAGTTAGGATACTAGAGTGTCCTTACTATCTGGCAAGCACTACCTTAGTCTAGTTACACTAGCATTAATTACCTATAATTCCGACCATGTCTACACTCACACATTACACCCCAAACCGTCCTGCATGCTAATAGGCATGGTAGGCCTGCCTTCATTCCTCACTCTCTAAAGCACACATACACATATATATGTATATCACAGTTAGATGTATAGATATATACATCTATATAGAAGCACACAACTGATACACTCTAAGGGTCGATTTTCCAGGAAAAATTTTACTTATTCAGTGACTTTGGTGAAGCGAATGTCCAAACTCCAGGAAAAACTTCACTTATTCAGTGACTTATGCAGATGAAGAACTCGCACTGTCCTTGACACAGTGAACATATACACCATGAACCCAAACTCCATATTCATATTTACTAATCCAAATACCACCAAACTAATGGATAACACCCAATATGGATAACACATTATTTAGCTAATATATAAACTCAGATGAATTTGAGAAGCAAAGCCCCCCGCCGCCCCCGACCAAAGCCCGCCGCCCCAAGCCCGCCGCCCAGCCCCCGACGCCCCCGCCCCAAGCCCGCCGCCCAACCCCCGACGCCCCCGCCCCAAGCCCGCCGCCCAGCCCCCGATGCCCCCGCCCCAAGCCCACCGCCCAGCCCCCGACGCACCCGTCCCAAGCCAGCCGTCCAGCCCCCGACGCCCCCGCCCCAAGCCCGCCGCCCAGCCCCCGACGCCCCCACCCCAAGCCCGCCGCCCCCGCTGCCCCTACGACACCGCGAGAGAGAGAGAGAGAGAGAGATCGAGAGAGAGAGAGAGAGAGGGGATTACCTTCGGGAGAGAGAGAGGAGAGGACGCCGACGCCGATCACCGAAACCGCAGGGGGAGAGAGAGAGGAGAGAGAGTGAATTTGGGGGGAATGCGAAAAGTTCCCCCCGCCGTTTCAATTTAAGTCTGGAACGTATATGTAGCGACGGATTTTAATCCGTCGCCCGTTAGTCACTATTTTTGATACTTGCCGACTGAATATCCGTCGCTACGTAGTCGAAGAATTGTCCCGCCAATTCTCCACACAATTTCTGCCAAATAATCGACTGCATAGCGACGGCTGACTATCCGTCGCTATATCTCCGACGCCCTAGCGACGGATGTGTGACCTTTCCTCCCCCTAAAAATAAAATAAAAAATGTAACGGCTTGTCGTCGGTAATCCGTCGGCTAGCTTCCACAAAGCCGTCGCTAACGCCGACGAAAAATTTCCGTCGCTAATTTTTGGTCGCTAATTTACTGTATTTTGGTAGTGTTGGCTTCCAGTACAGGGGATCATGTTAGATAGGTTAGGGGTTTTGCCTATGTGTGTGGGTGCCATGGTGTGAGTTGTGTAGGTGTATGTGTTTGTGTCAGTTAGAGAGTGAATAGGTTAGTTTCAGTCATGTGAGTGTGTGTGGAGATTTCCCTGTGGATGGTATCATTAGCTAGTATCAGTGAACATTGATACTTACAGCAGGGAGCAGGGGATCCTGCCCCCATTGATTTGGGCCATGTTGGCCAGGACATTGGCATTTCCTTGGCCAATGTTGGTTTTTGCAAACATGGCAGCATGAGCCTATTCCCCTGTTGATGTTGTACCCAGACCATTTGGCCTACTGCAACATTTGACAGCAGTAACAGGGGCTTTCAGGGACTTTGGGGAAGTAACAGTTAGACTCTTGTGTTTGAGTGTTGGCCAATGGGCCATTGACTCATGACTTTTGGCCATAGGCATGTGGGGTTAGCCTAGATAATGGTTATGTGTTAGTTCAGAGATTTGGAAGTTTAAATGTGGTATCAGTGGGATAGGTTAGGGTGAATGTTAGTTCAGTTTTGGATAGGTTCTCCATCTTAGCAGTCCCCTTTGTACATGATGTTCAGCCCATATATACCTTTGTATCAGTCTCTTACTTTACTGTTCAGTCTACAGTATGGACTTGTCATTCAGTCCAGAATTCAGCATACCATATCCATCCACCATTTCATTCTCCATGTTCATTCATGTGTGTGTGTGTGTGTGTGTGTGTGTGTGTGTGTGTGTGTGTGTGTGTGTGTGTGTGTGTGAGTGAGTAAAGGGAAGTATCAGAGGGTAGTGTCACTCGAGTGAGATATAGGCTATGAAGGTAGAGAGGATATCTAAATATATAAGTATAGGATATTGTCCATATAGGATATATCTATATATTTTGTGTAGGATATTTATATATATGTATTATATTAGATTATGGTTTACCTAATAAATAAGAGAGTGTATTTTCCCTATTAGCTAAGGTATAGAGTTTAGCCTATAGTCTAAGGTAATGTAGGATTTACCTAAAAGCCTAGGATAGATTGGTATATCCTATATGCATATGTATAAACTAGTATAGGGTAAATTTAGGCATATGAATAACTAGGTTAGGGTATTTTAGGTAGTTATAACTTGATATAGGTTAACTTGACCTAGAATGGCCTAGAATTGACTAAGGTTTGACCAGGGTTGACCAGTTGACCAAAAGTCAACTGTGAGTCAATAATTGACCTAGTTTTGACCTAGATTGCATACCACTCACTAGAAAACCATGTTTGACACTATCTAACACCCATTTAACTCATGTATCTCATCTATAGGCTTTGTGACTCCACTTTAAGGCTCATTTCACATTCATTGCTCAGGACGACAGGCGAGCACATTTTCTGATAGTTTTATTATGTTGATATATCCTGTGATGCATGTTATATTAGTGTTCTATCTTGATTCTGACACGATGGACTCACGGATTGGTATTTTATGGATTCCTTGATTGGAGATATGTAGTTTCATGCCTATCTTGAATAATGTAATCATAACTAATACATCCATCGTGACTAATGAAATGTGTGTCAAAGAACCTGGATTCTATGTATACTAGTCGGGCGGGGAAATACCTAGAAGACGTGTGAACATACCCCTTTCTATCCCATTGGTCTTTCGTGAATAATAGCGGCCACACACGTACGTGTATGGTTTGCCGGATATCCCTTTTTAGCTGTTCACATGTCAAATTTGGTATTTCAAATCATTGGTCTTAACACAGTTTGTCTGAGTTGTCTACAACATATCTTGCATGACAGGTTTACTCATTTTTATATATCTGCCTGTTTCTCATATGATCTTGTACACTTGTCTTTTCATTTTACATTACCTCTACAACTTGATCATCAAGAATTTTATTATTATTTTATACTCATAGCGCTTGTCAATTATTTTGAACTGTTAGATGATATGCTCATTCCAATCCTGACTGGATGTGTTGACAAATATTACAGATGATGATGATGACTGCCCTACCTTCTATGGGGCATATGAGGATGACACTCAGGAGCCTGAGGAGCATCTAGCTCAGTAGAGGACTACCCTGATTAGACTAGTTAGTTAGGCTTGACTGGACTGCGATCCAGCTAATACTTGAGACTTGTAGTATATTTATTATTCTGGAATCTTGTGTTATGTTTTGAACTCTAACTTGTGATGGGATCTTGCATATATTTCCAGTTATTTTCTTCTATCTTATCTTTCATAATTCGTGCTATCTTCCTTAGATTTTCTTATGATTGAGTTATGCCATATTATACCTCCGTGCGGAGATGACAGGTACCCTTATAATTGTCTAGTTGTAGTATTTATAGACGACCTATACAGCGTTCTATCGCCGATTCTACGGCGTAGGCTGGACGTACCCACGTTCTCGTGCCCTTCCTCAGGGTACGGGTCGTGACACATAATGTTATCTCAGTCGTAACCTATCACTTCGGCTGGATCCATACACATATTTTAGGCGTCCCCAAAACATATGTACTTCAGCCAACTTTCATGTTAGTACGCTTCGATAAACCACGATATAATTCTCTTTTCCAAATCTGACTTAGCATCCTTTCAATTGACCTATTACTCATTCACTTGCCACAATCACTATCTTCCAGGCCACAACACTTAACATCAGGGACAACTCGGGCAAGCTCTCTATCCAGCATAATATTTCTAACATTCGGTCAAGGGTCTAACTTAGAGCCCATTATATAAAGAGTTCACAACATGCAATCATATTCCTTCCCAAATCCAACAATATTTTTCATCGAGGTAATTCATCTTTTCTAAAAGATACAATCCGACGTCACCCACTATCGATTACCCGAGTCAGGGTATAATTCTATGCAACAGTCAAGGTTTTAACCCAGCTACCCGACTATTGATACCGATCTAACATTTCTGTCATGAGCAGTCAATTTCATCTCATGGGATAATTCACTACTCGATACATACAACTCAAGTCTCATCCCACGATTCTAGTTCCCGCTATAGGCCGACACATAATCCTCAAGGGTCAAACATCTCTAAGGTTCATATTGAAGCATATACATACAACATATCATTCTTAGGTCATACTCGTCACCATCTCTCGTTCAATACCAAAAGGTTACCCTACTGTCACGACCCGCACCCGTTTTTTTTTTTAAACGGATACGAGACGTGTCCAAGCCAGCCTACGTCGCAGTGTCGGCGGTAGAACGCTGTCACGGCCATGAAGATCAAAATCACAAACAATGCTCATTCACATAATTAATTTAATTTACAAAGATCATAAGTTTTACATTTGCTGAAAAATATAAACTTGTACAAATATTTGAATGGCTACAACTCCACTAGCTAGCTAATCTCTAGGCTTCCCGTCTGCAAGTATACCATCACTCCCCAAACTAAGTGATCCTCGGCTAACCTGAAAATGTTGGTTTCCAGTCAGGAATGGAACGAGCACAATTCACTGAATGCAATTTCAAATAAAGAAGATGACTATAAACAAAGGTTAGACATCAATCATGGGTTTGAAAATAAACATGAAATATAAAAACCAATAGTAAGTAAATAGACACAAAATACTCTCCCCGACTGTTAGAAGTACCTTTGATATGTGATCGGTCTCGGGACAATTATGCGACACTGTCTACACTATCTAAAGTTACACTGTCTACACTGTCTAAGTTACACTGTCTACACTGTCTAAGTTACACTGTCTACATTGTATAAAGCTACACTGTCTACAGAAAATATTGCAATAAAGAAACATTGTCTACAAAATAACAATCATGATCTACACAGTTTAAATGCAATAATAATCACGGTCTACACTGTCTACTTTGCAATAAATAAATCACTGTCTACACTGTCTACACTGTCTACACTGTCTAAGGTCAGATCACACATCCTTGGTACTTCTCATTCCCGACTCAACAATTTATAATAGAAAAATAATCACATAACCAATGACATAACCAATGAAATATAGTAAAAATCAATATCGAAATGCAGACAATAAACTGTACTCGCCTGTGGTCCTTTGCTAGTGAAACTGACCATCTGAACTACTCAATGTGCCACTATAGTCAAAACCCGTACAACAGTCCCCAAAAGCTGAAATAAACAATACCAATGATCTCAGAATAGTCTAATTAGCTAGAATTGCATGTCCTTAAGTCCAATTCTGGACACAGGGGCAAAACGGTAATTTTGGACAAAAACGATGTCCGCCGTTGGACCCGCTTTGCACCGGAAAGCGTGCCAGAGTCAATGGTCTCTAAAGTCGTCAAACTACATGTCTACGAATCCAGTTTTCCGATACGAACCCAACCGTATGTCCAAAGTTGGATTCCGGCGGGCCATGTACAAAATCACCCGTTGAGTGGGACCGTGGGACCCACAAAACGACGATTTTATCAACGGTCTCAGAGTCGGACCAAACTTGGCATACAGGACCAGAAAAATGATACGGTTCTGTTGGCGCAAGTTTTGTCTCGATCCGATGAGCGTGCACAAAGTAATTGGAGAATTTGCAACGTGCACGATACGGTGAATTTCGACGGATACGCATCAAATTCGTCGCGCACACGCGACCAATTTGAATTCCGTCAAAGCCCACACGACCACGAAGCTGTTACGCAGCTTTCGATACTTTCGGTACGCGACCACGTCGTCCGGATTGGCGTGACGCATGTCGTGTGGAGCGTTTCTAGTTTTTGGAAAACAGATTTTTTACGAATTTCAAATCAATTTCTGTCACATTATAATGGACTACAATTAAAACTAAAAGTAGGGTTTTTGTGTCCTACATGTTTTCAATAAATGCTTTCAGGTAGATTTTTGAAGTCATGCATGGTTTGGGCGAAAACTGGCCGCGAACCAGAGTGTTTGGACTGTTTTATACGTCCTGTTTTGTCAGTTATTCGAACGACTTTGCGTCGATCTTTCGGGAAATCTAGCGCATGAAAAATAAATCTATTTAAAGGGGATGGAAGCCCTATAGGTTGTGAACATACCCGAAGAATCGGTTCGTCAAGAGGACGAGCGTGGAAGTCGTGGTTGCCACGCAAAGTCGGCCTCCCTTAACCCCCTACTGCTGTCGCTTGTTCAGTCCCCGCGCGCGTGTCGGCGCTCCCGTGCGCGGCTTGGTCGGCCTGTGGCGCTGGCCGCGCGCGGTGGTGGCCGCCCAGGCTAGGGTGGTGGCGGCGCGTGATGGAGTTAGGGTTTTGTTGTAGCTTACGAGAGGAAGCTCTCGATATATATACGATTATCAGCATGCTCGGGCGTGGTTTCTGCTCTTTGAAGCAGGGTGCAAGTCGGGTGGGCCCGGCCTGTGGGGGAAGCTCCTTTACGGAGAAAGCCTGAGGCTTGGGTCTACCAACTACAAGTCTACAACAAACATGAGACTAGATATGCATCTACAAATCTTAACTACATACAGTCGGTTATTGCTCTTGCTAATTCGACTTTGACCATGAAAACAACAATCTATCAAGCTCATTATTCATATCCCCGGGTATAGCAGCATTTAGTGGCCAGACTCACATGGGCGGCTAAGAGACTCAAGTTCCTGCTAGGATTTATCAATCTTCCTTTCTGTTTCTTTTTTCTTTTTTTCTTATTTATTAATAACTAAATATATGTATACCTATATGTATACGTATAATCACTTATACGTATATATACACGTATTCCTTTATATATATATATATACATAAACATATATACGCATATTTATATACGTACACACATACGTATGTACGTAGATATATTTATATATTCACGTACACACGTATGTATACACACACCCACACATCTATATATATATTTACGTATATTTATCACACATAATTATATATTATAAATATACTCATTAATAAAAGTATATTTCTATTTACATAATCATACACCCATATTTAAATATATATTTATATATTAATACACATGCACCTATTTATTATTCATTTATATAATCACTCACATATATTTATCTATACACCCACCCATATATATCATACATTTATGTATACTCCTATATCTTTCGATAAAAATACGATAATGATAACTATTAATAATAAATAATTTATATTTAATAACCACAATAAGAGTATTAATATCAAATAACCTCAATAGAAGAATAATAATAATAATAATAATAATAATAATAATAATAATAATAACAAAATTCAATAAGCCAATAGTTAATTATTTATAAAATCTAAAATCACCATTTAGTTTTTAAAAAAAAATATAAATCAAAAATTTCCGGGAAGGGAGGCTACAAATCTACCCACCTTAAAAGTAATTTCGTCCTCGAAATTCTAACACATAAACATGCAAAAATTCAAACATAAAAATTAAAAATAAATTCACTATTACCACAATATCTTCAAATTTTTAATTTCTCAAAATATTTATATCCTCCTCCTAGCCATTTCGTAACTACGAATCATCGAGGACTTCTACCCACCTTTGGTCACACTACTCCCTCAAATCTCCTGTCTTTAAAACTTTATAACCTTACAACTAATTGCTAAACTTTCTACCATTAGATATCTACTACATATGGCACCTATATCCTCTCCTATCTGTCAAGCAATCCAAAATCTTAACAAGCAAAATTTACACAAGTCGCTAAGAATATTGGTAGTTTCTAATAAGCATGACCTTCGTCGCTCTTCAATGGGGAGGGCAGGAAGATAAGGAAAATAATCGAAGGAAAATAAGAAGTTTCTAGAGCGGTAGAGAGTAACCAATGATACAGACAGAAGGAAAGTTTATGAACCACTGCCTTATTGGCTAGATTGGGCTACCCTAGTCCAGTCACCTGTTAAATCGAAGGACGCTTGTTTCTTAGAGGGGTTTACAATCCATGTAATACAGAAATTTCGTTCTCGAGATTCTAATTCCAGTAAGATTTCCATAACGGAACGGAATTTGAGAAATCAAAATTTTGGGTCTTAATGGGTTCTCTATTTGGGCATCAGTCGTTGGTTGGATAAACATTGGGTTTTAATCTACTTTGACTAGACAAGATCCCAGAGATAAAATCTTCCTACTAGATTAGGGTAACCTAGGATAGGGTTCCTTCCAAGTGGTGGAGCTAGTCGCTAGTCGAGTTGGTTAGCTAGGTCCTTAAAGCTCAAAATGTGCTTTCAGTGACTTTTGTGTTTAAGTAGCACGAAAAGACAATTGAATGGCACACCAGTGACATGTGCGTAGTGGGCTTCGAGTAGGTTACCACCATATATTGGGTCGAAAGGTTCGAGTCAAGGTTGAGTTTCTAATCATAATCGAGAAGTTTACCGGTACCATGGTAAGGGTTATAGTTAGTCCTTTCTACCTGAAAGTCGTTCCATAAAAGTAGAGAACAAGGGGACGTGTTTGAGTGGGACATGATATACCCAGATGAAGGTGGACTCGTCTAGAACTTGCATATGAAATTTGTTGGAAGGTAACAGCTGGTCTCGTGCTCCGAATATTAATGACACGGCCGGGGACACAAAATGATCTAAATGAAAAGTGGGAGTCCAAGGGCACAAATCATCACCCCAGTGGAAAATTATTCTAGTCAATCGGTAATCTTCATATACTCCAAAAATTTTAGGAGGCTTACAGTCTACCCACCTTGGAAACTAGGATATGGTTTTAGGAATGATGTGGTCAAAAAAAAAAAAAATTCCAAAGTCCAGATATTGTACCTCGGCTCTTGTTAGTAAAGGATGAGGCACGGCGTAACGGAATACGGTAGATCTAAGTCAAGTCAAGGATCGTCCCTTAATAAATGGAAAATGAGTGTGTGCAATAACACATGGTCGATAACATAGAGGAACATACCCATCCATAGTGTACAAGAGTTATCGACGGGGTAACCAGCTCCAAGGCATGTCCTATGAAGAGATTTCTAACAACTGAGTCGTGAATCTCTAGTTGTGTCAAACCTGTCAGACTATTGTCATAAGGGTTCTAGTGGTATGGGCTGTAGTGACCATGCGTTGTTGTTGACAACTGGTATATCACAATTTTACAGGGTATTTAATCTATGGTATTAGCTAAACAAGTGACTGTGGTGTTCCAACACTAGTTAGGTCTTAATAATAAAACTTTCATAACTAGAGCAATATTTGTTGGAAACCAATCTTGGGATGAGTGTCACGGTAAATGATTACCCTATTGTCCACTCCTCTCATGTCTAACTGTGGCTTCGGGCGAGGAAGGGTTGGTTCAAGGCTTAAGGGTTGCTAGTTGAGGCAAGCTTCCAGCAAATAATTAGAGACTCGCAACCTTTGGTCTCTAAGGAAATAGGTAGTCTCCTAGGTAGGCATTCCGACTAAGGGTAAAACCCTAATTATTCTCAAATTCGAATGGCTAGAAGGTCTCAATAGCAGTTTGGGGTCAAGAGGAGAACGCGTAACTCAATCACATGGCTAGCCGATGATAACTATACTTGTGTATACAACTACCATAGCCATGGGGATACGCGGTATCTCTCTACCAATTACGAGCTTCTGTCTTTCCAAATCAGTGAAAGACAAAAAAAAAAAAAAAAAGAGTTCAAGAAAGATGTCACTGAATACAATCACGTGATTCAAAGGCGAACATATAATTCAAGAGAAATTGTCAAGCATTCGTGGATGAGATCATAGATACCTCGATATCTCAATCCACGTAGGATAGTTAAATAAAGTGCGAACCAAATGCATCATGGTTGATCAGACCATAATACACTGATTCTGATTAGACAATAAGTTAGCAGGCGTCCCCACTAAACATATGCCTCGAATCAAGCTCGAGAATAGAGTGAGCTTGCAAAAATAAGCTGTAACAGCAGCGTTGGTCAAGATAGTCAAGATACAAGTACACGATATTTTTGAAAAGAGACACAAGTAGTTCGAGTTTTGTGGGAATCAAACTTCACCTGGTGTTCTTGCTTCTATAGACATCCCACTATCATCTTATCCTTATGACCTTGGTCGACTAATGGTTTATGGACTCCTGAATTCTTTATTCTTGGTAAATCTATTAGTGTCAATCAATTTCCTCATCAATAGATCATGAGGATCACGGAATGCTAGATCGGGAGACGTGCTATCCAACTTACAAACTTCCACCAATATTGGCTTCGGATATTATGGAACACACAGGGCACTGTCCTATCTTCTATGGTATCCCTAATTTGTAATCACGTCTGAAGTTATTTCACCGAGGTTTATGCCTCGCCCGTAAAATTAGGCTGTGGTAAACCCTTGGTTTCGTAACTCAATTATGACACAAATCGAATATTACTTAACTCTACCCAATATTGGCTCAAGTGTATCTACGATCAAGAGAGGACCACTAGCCATAGTTCTAGCAATATTCTATAACCCATATTTCTTAAACTAATTTCAACTCTAGGGGTCGTGTCTCGCCAGTGCGCTGCTGGCTGCAGTGAATCCCTAGTCCCCAAAATTTAAACAAATGGCGACAGTGCGCTGCTGTCCTGCCAGTATAAGTTAACTAACATTCTCGTAACTATATCTGTAAAAATGTCCTGAGCTTTGAGAGATTCAAACAAGTTGACTATGTAATATAGCGTAAGTATTATCAGTCATAACTCTTAAAATATAGGTGAACTGGGAGGAAAATAAACTGAAGATAAAAGAACTACAAACATTCTAGTATCTCTTTCGTTTATATTCAACCATTGAGGAAAGACTTTGGGTTGAAAACTACTCGAGGTTCGAGTGGGGATAACAATAATCAGAATTTATACAAAATATTAATTCCTAGTGCAAGTAGAAACTAAATAGGCAGTTCGACTAAGATATGAGGATGATATCTAAGAGGCAAGAGAAAGAATTGTACCATTTATCAAGGTTAGATCATTATCTCTATGAAGCCCTGTCTCACCAAGTGAATAATCTATCCACTTTGGATCGTGTCGTCCTATCGAGAGATAATAGTGTACCTATGGGGATCTGACAAACCATCAACATTAATAACTCTTCATCTAAATTGCATGACCTAGACTACCCATTGGTAAATTTGTATAGGGACTCCTAGTCCTAGTCATTCTCGTAAATTAAATTAATTTCTAATTCGTGAATGAGCATTTTCTAGTCGCAGGCTCGCAATAGTACAACTAACTTAAGTACTATTACGAGTTCGCATTATTTGCGAAAACAGACCTGCATGGGCCACCACAAAAACTTGTCACGACCCGCACCCGTTTTTTTTTTAAACGGATACGAGACGTGTCCAAGCCAGCCTACGCCGCAGTGTCGGCGGTAGAACGCTGTCACGGCCATGAAGATCAAAATCACAAACAATGCTCATTCACATAATTAATTTAATTTACAAAGATCACAAGTTTTACATTTGCTGAAAAATATAAACTTGTACAAATATTTGAATGGCTACAACTCCACTAGCTAGCTAATCTCTAGGCTTCCCGTCTACAAGTATACCATCACTCCCCAAACTAAGTGATCCTCGGCTAACCTGAAAATGTTGGTTTCCAGTCAGGAATGGAACGAGCACAATTCACTGAATGTAATTTCAAATAAAGAAGATGACTATAAACAAAGGTTAGACATCAATCATGGGTTTGAAAATAAACATGAAATATAAAAACCAATAGTAAGTAAATAGACACAAAATACTCTCCCCGACTGTTAGAAGTACCTTTGATATGTGATCGGTCTCGGGACAATTATGCGACACTGTCTACATTATCTAAAGTTACACTGTCTACACTGTCTAAGTTACACTGTCTACACTGTCTAAGTTACACTGTCTACATTGTATAAAGCTACACTGTCTACAGAAAATATTGCAATAAAGAAACATTGTCTACAAAATAATAATCATGATCTACACAGTTTAAATGCAATAATAATCATGGTCTATACTGTCTACTTTGCAATAAATAAATCACTGTCTACACTGTCTACACTGTATAAGGTCAGATCACACATCCTTGGTACTTCTCATTCCCGACTCAACAATTTATAATAGAAAAATAATCACATAACCAATGACATAACCAATGAAATATAGTAAAAATCAATATCGAAATGCAGACAATAAACTGTACTCGCCTGTGGTCCTTTGCTGGTGAAACTGACCATCTGAACTACTCAATGTGCCACTATAGTCAAAACCCGTACAACAGTCCCCGAAAGCTGAAATAAACAATACCAATGATCTCAGAATAGTCCAATTAGCTAGAATTGCTTATCCTTAAGTCCAATTCTGGACACAGGGGCAAAACGGTAATTTTGGGCAAAAATGATGTCCGCCGTTGGACCCGCTTTGCACCGGAAAGCGTGCCAGAGTCAATGGTCTCTAAAGTCGTCAAACTACATGTCTACGAATCCAGTTTTCCGATACGAACCCAACCGTATGTCCAAAGTTGGATTCCGGCGGGCCATGCACAAAATCACCCGTTGAGTGGGACCGTGGGGCCCACAAAACGACGATTTTATCAACGGTCTCAGAGTCGGACCAAACTTGGCATACAGGACCAAAAAAATGATACGGTTCTGTTGGCGCAAGTTTCGTCTCGATCCGATGAGCGTGCACAAAGTAATTGGAGAATTTGCAACGTACACGATACGGTAAATTTCGACGGATACGCATCAAATTCGTCGCGCACACGCGACCAATTTGAATTCCGTCAAAGCCCACACGACCACGAAGCTGTTACGCAGCTTTCGATACTTTCGGTACGCGACCACGTCGTCCGGATTGGCGTGACGCATGTCGTGTGGAGCGTTTCTAGTTTTTGGAAAACAGATTTTTTACGAATTTCAAATCAATTTCTGTCACATTATAATGGACTACAATTAAAACTAAAAGTAGGGTTTTTGTGTCCTACATGTTTTCAATAAATGCTTTCAGGTAGATTTTTGAAGTCATGCATGGTTTGGGCGAAAACTGGCCGCGAACCAGAGTGTTTGGACTGTTTTATACGTCCTGTTTTGTCAGTTATTCGAACGACTTTGCGTCGATCTTTCGGGAAATCTAGCGCATGAAAAATAAATCTATTTAAAGGGGATGGAAGCCCTATAGGTTGTGAACATACCCGAAGAATCGGTTCGTCAAGAGGACGAGCGTGGAAGTCGTGGTTGCCACGCAAAGTCGGCCTCCCTTAACCCCCTACTGCTGTCGCTTGTTCAGTCCCCGCGCGCGTGTCGGCGCTCCCGTGCGCGGCTTGGTCGGCCTGTGGCGCTGGCCGCGCGCGGTGGTGGCCGCCCAGGCTAGGGTGGTGGCGGCGCGTGATGGAGTTAGGGTTTTGTTGTGGCTTACGAGAGGAAGCTCTCGATATATATACGATTATCAGCATGCTCGGGCGTGGTTTCTGCTCTTTGAAGCAGGGTGCAAGTCGGGTGGGCCCGGCCTGTGGGGGAAGCTCCTTTGCGGAGAAAGCCTGAGGCTTGGGTCTACCAACTACAAGTCTACAACAAACATGAGACTAGATATGCATCTACAAATCTTAACTACATACAGTCGGTTATTGCTCTTGCTAATTCGACTTTGACCATGAAAACAACAATCTATCAAGCTCATTATTCATATCCCCAGGTATAGCAGCATTTAGTGGCCAGACTCACATGGGCGGCTAAGAGACTCAAGTTCCTGCTAGGATTTATCAATCTTCCTTTCTGTTTCTTTTTTCTTTTTTTCTTATTTATTAATAACTAAATATATGTATACCTATATGTATACGTATAATCACTTATACGTATATATACACGTATTCCTTTATATATATATATATATATACATAAACATATATACTCATATTTATATACGTACACACATACGTATGTACGTAGATATATTTATATATTCACGTACACACGTATGTATACACACACCCACACATCTATATATATATTTACGTATATTTATCACACATAATTATATATTATAAATATACTCATTAATAAAAGTATATTTCTATTTACATAATCATACACCCATATTTAAATATATATTTATATATTAATACACATGCACCTATTTATTATTCATTTATATAATCACTCACATATATTTATCTATACACCCACCCATATATATCATACATTTATGTATACTCCTATATCTTTCGATAAAAATACGATAATGATAACTATTAATAATAAATAATTTATATTTAATAACCACAATAAGAGTATTAATATCAAATAACCTCAATAGAAGAATAATAATAATAATAATAATACTAATAATAATAATAACAAAATTCAATAAGCCAATAGTTAATTATTTATAAAATCTAAAATCACCATTTAGTTTTTTAAAAAAAATATAAATCAAAAATTTCCGGGAAGGGAGGCTACACCTACGGTCGCCAATGGTCACCCTATTATGCGGTCAAGTCTCTATGGTTAGCTATACCGACAGCTAAACCTAATCATTCAAGTAACTCCCCTAGAGTGGATGGCTACTAGGGATCATACAAATTTCTTATTCTCAGGCCAAGGCAACCGACAGTTTGAGGCAGCTCTACCCAAACCTATGGGATTCAACTCAGTCTGAACAACTAATCACCATTGTCAGCTATGCCAACAACTGGCCATGCAGCCCACGGTCGCTAGGGTCGAGTCTATCTATCCAGGGTCTTCCTCAAGGAATTAATTCCCACAGAGGCTCATTCTAGACTTACCCAACGATCGACTAAGATCGATCTATCAACATTACGGTCAATTCCCAACCCGACATACGATTCTCATCGTTCTAATAATCCATCAAGTAAATTCCCAATGATTCAATTTCTATTTCAAATCCTTTTGTCACTTCCCGTTCCCAGAATACGTATTTTTAATACATGTATTGCTTTAATATATTTATTTAATATTTATCATGTATTGCTCTGTAATTAAACTCCTTTAATTTCATGTTAATTAATTTTCTGCAATTTTATTTCTGTATTTTATTTCCTGCTTTTATACTCTGCTTTAGCTATACTTTGGGTTCGGCTTGGATTGGATTAAGTATGTTGGTTCAACATGAACCGAAACAAACCCCCACCAACCACCACCCCTTCCATTTAAAGCCCACCCCTTTCTCTCTCTTCATTACTTCACCATTACTCCTCTTACACTTCTTCTTCCTCTATAACTCTTCTCCACCTACTCAGCCGCCAAGGCAAGTGCCAAACTTGCTTCATGATGGAATCCCAGTTTTATTGTTCTATCATCTTCCTTACTTGATCTTAAGCCTCTTTAGTACTTAGCATTTTCATTTTTTATGGCTCATTTCTTGTAGATCTAAGTTTAATGTATTTTCAGATTTCTTAGGTTTTAATCTAGTAAACTTTGTTATCTTCAAGTTTTGATGGTTCCATGTTGTAGAGAATTTTGTTCTACCCCATTTTGACCTATGGAAGTTCAGATTTGGGCTTGGAATTAAGGATTTAGAGAGCTTGGAAGCAATGATTTCCATGGTTCTGTCCTTAGAAAATTCGGAGAAGAAGAACAGATCCTGGCCGCATGACAGTACTTGACCGCATGAGTCTTCATGCGGCAAGTCATCCTGGCCGCATGGGCTTAGTTAGCCGCATGAGCCTGGTTAGCCGCATGAGCTTAGTTAGCCGCATGGGCTTAGCTAGCCGCATGGGCTTAGTCAGTCGCATGAGACTTATCTGCCGTATATGCATTTAGTCCCGCAGCCGTATGTGAACTGTCACATCTTAGCCGTATAGGGTTGTCTCCCTTGCCACAGCTTAGCCTCATGGAACTTCTATCACCTTCAGCCGCATGGACTCAGTTTAACTTTCAGCCGCATTACGCTGATCATTCTCAGCCGCATGACGCTGCATGACTTCTCAGCCGCATATAGGCTTACACTATTCAGCCGCATGCAATTTCCCCTGGCCACATGGGCAAATATAGCCCGTAGCCGCATGAGACCCCTTAGTTTCTAGCTGCATAGGGCTTTTGCTAATTTGGTCGCATGAGACTATTCTGTTTCGGCCGCATAGAATCACCCTTGCCCAGCCGTATGTAACCCATTCATTCCCGGCCGCATGAATCAATAATTTCCCAGCCGCATGAATGCTAGCCATGATGCCCTTTGGCTGATTCTGTCCCGAGTTGGCATTTATTAAACATAAATTGCTATTTTGGTATTAATTGACATTGATTGACATTTATTACCATTGATTGATTGACTTGGCATTTATTAACATTAATTATTGTCTTGACATTAATAAACAGGGATTGTTATCTTAATTTAATTGATCATGCGTTCCTAGTTGGAACTAAGAGACTGGCTAGTCGTCTTATTGAATTGAATGAATGAGACACGTTCATATTATGAACTATTGAAATCGACTGGCTAATCCCGAATATTGGCATACAGGCACTTGCAGGCTTCAACTTATTTATTTAATTATTTATTTATTTATTTATTTTCTACAACAATAGCATGTGTACTTTATGGTCAAGGCATGATTATTCTGTGGTTAGTTTTGATTGTTGTATTACGCTATGTAAGACCTACAACCTAACTGTACGGGTATCGTTGTAGAGTTGTGCATATCGTACCCCGTACACAAGTACTCATTCTGAATGACCATGATCCACGGCATGGGATTTCACTCAACATAAAGATTATTAAGTTAAATAAAATAATAATTGTATGGAGAGAATGGATTCCCGAGTTCTTACATGGCAGCCCTCTTAGGACTATTAAGTGCCCGACAGGCCGGCTGGTTCCCACAGATACTGCAAATCTGCCACACGGTCAGGGAGCGAGATCTGGTTATATTATTTATAATATATTGTATATAGATGACGGGTGTTCCGCTGGGACTCGTCTAATTCATGATTGGCACAATTGATTGACTGGGTAAACTAGCCTTGCTTGCACATAGTAAGAACTGAGGAATCCCTAGTACATAATTCCAGGATAACTTGGAACTCACAGTAGCAAGCCGTAGTAGTTGCATGGCCGTTTAAATTGATTCGTTTGTGTACTGTCTCTACTCTGATGACTAACTAAGATGATCGAAATATCAGGACATGACGGGTCAACTTCTGTCCTTGTTTGGTTGGGAAGTTGGTTCGAAATGTCGTGATATGATGTGAATCCCAGTAGTCAGCAGAGATCTATTTATTATGTTTTCTATTACTGATTTTATTCCTCATATCGTGCTTCCTTACGGTACTTGCTATTAGAGGTCTAACCTCTCTGGTTTTGCATGGCCAGATTTAGAGCCGGTTCCCGAGGATCCAACTTACTTCTACCTCCAAGATGGTCAATACTAGAGGGATGATCGCAGGAGGACTCGAGTGGGTTTCTTACTTCCCCGCTCATTTTGCTATCTACTTTATACTTTACCGTTTGGCACCGACATGTTAGTCGGATTGTCTTGTACTTACTTTTTCATAATTGTAACTAAAGTCAGGCTGCAGCTGATAAACAATTGTGTATACTTTGCTACATCCTCTGGCTATGTTTTTGTAAAGCCAGATATCAAGAATATTTTGACTAAGCGTTTGGGACGCCTTACTGCTTTATCTTACATGTTCTCTATTTCTATTTCTTGTTCGAATGATTGAGACAATAGATGTGAAGTGACCATAGGGAGACTTTCATGTAGTATACACCCCCTCATCTTGTAGACAGCATTGATCGTATTATACGGTATTCATCTACTCGTAATACATAGCTGGCTGAGTCATTCCCCTGCTCTCCAGTATTCTGGTTCTGGGGCGTGACACCTTTGTACTCACACGAACCTATTAGCCAAGGCTAACTATTCAAGGGTCATCGATTCTGATAGTCTTAACATAACTATGGAATCGTACTATTCGGTCTGTATGACGAAGTCATACCACTAAGTCATAAGCCAACAATCTATGTCTCAACCGACAGCCATCAATACATCACACCATCTACCGATACTATCCAACATATTTTGTGATTCTAAATCTAATTCATTTCTCAGCCATCAAAATCTCATACGGACATTTTTTAAATTCCCACCTCAAGGGCCGAGTAGTTCATTCCATTCAATCCGACAATTTATGTATCAATTAACCATCCTCTATGCAACACAAATATTCAGGATTGCTACTTGTTACTTTTCTGGTACAATTCAACTCCTCAGCATACATTCACATATGCAACGACTATCATTTGGTGATCAAGATGGATTAACATCTATTACACCTTAGGGTCAAGGTACATATTTCTAATATTCCTTTGGGTCACCGACACATTTCCAAAACTTTCAGCTTAGCAACCAACTTTGTATTAGCCACATATGATTTGCATCCACCAATCGAAGTCAACATTCAGATGTTCTAAGCCACAACATTCTCTAGCCAAATCTATTTACCCATAGCCTACTAACTGTCTTACTAGTCTGAGTCATCACTCGACTAAACAATTTCTAATCAAGCCACCCGTTATAATTTCTAGAATCTCGCTACTCAGCCTAACATCACCGTCAAGGGACACTTGAGTCATCTAACAACAATACATGACTCCCAGCTAAGTCTCGGCACTACCTAGTACCCACAGATAGTCTCATTGCTATCATATGGAAAGGGTCAACATACATCTCGTTCTGAGGTGGTAGAGGCAATATACTACTCAGAAACGAAGCCATCCTTAAACAATACCAACTCAAATCTATTCCGGACATTCATGATCTATAATGATCATAACACTTAGCCAACATCTCAGGGTCTCAAATCACAAGCCAACATTCTTAGGGTCTCAAATTCTCAAGGCTAACACACATGAGTCAACTCAGCAATTCTGTTGAACTCATCCTTCCATGGTTTCATTCCTAATTCTTTTCCAACATTACATGCAATTTTTCAACTTGTTACAACATACATAGCCACTTTTCTTTATTCTCACATTCCAAACAGCATTCACACTATAGCATACTATGGCATCGAGTTATTGTTGGGTTATTTGTGTCCAAACCAACAATAATCATTCATTCAGGGGCATCACAATGTATATAGACTTATTGTATGGAACATCCAGTGAGCATCCAAAAGGGTCAACGAACTTTCAAACACAAATAACATAGGATGATTACAGAACAATAACAGCATAATCGCAGAATCAAATCTTTGATTTAATCGCGGAAGCAATGTTGAGTGATCGCGGAAGCAACTTTGGTTAATCATCGATGCAACTTTGATTTGAAACGAATCAAAGAAGAGACCAAGGACGTAAAGTCGTGCTCTGATACCAATTTGTCATGCCTCGATTCGTAGAGTCATTCATTCGTATATTTTATCTCTTGGAATCGATCGTCATCGCTTGGGCGTGATGCCGTACAAGTCTAGTATTGCACTTGTACAAGGCAAAGATGGTACATAATTGATTATCTTCAAATAGAAACACATTGCAGCGGCAGAAGCAGATAAATTAAAGTTAATGAGGACAATCTTTCTCATTGAATAGAAATACATCACTTCTTTATAGCAGCGGAGATAGAAAGGATAACTTGAAGTCGCACAGAGATATATAGAACTTTATTCTTTTTATTGATAATTGAAGAAGAGTACAAGACTTGTATTGAAGTACAATGCTTACAACACATCTCACTTTACATTGAAAGCCAACTGAACAATGCTATACAGCTTATATTTGATACTTGGATACATTGGATTACAACTCGATATACTGACTTGGCTTACATCTCACTGGTATCACTGATTATAATGTTCCATACATTATCCCCTTTATAAACAGAAGATATCATCTTATACAAGGAGATCTTCTGTATGCCCAATAAATCTTCGATGTCGCGGGACCAATCAAGCCAATCTTCGTGTGAAGAACATCCTAAGCACGAGCACATGCTCACAAAACGTGGATCAGCACATCATCTATGTACTGGCGAGCAGAATCCAACCCACTCGCCTAAACCAACACTAACTGGTCAATTTTAGCAAGCATTTAAAAGAATGATCTTTCTACTTAGGGCCTAGCATCAGTTTACAGTTCATGAGCAGAAACATTGAATAAGTAAACATGTCATAGCATGGTATAGCATTTCTTTGTGTAAGGCATCATCTAGGCAACAGTGATTTAACACGTTGAGCATATTATGGAAATACTTCCTGGAAGGCATCGTTTAGCATACTTGGTGTTATCGTTCAACAGGTTATGACAATATTCAAAAAGGCAACATCTTATCTTCGTTGGTATTAACCTGTTAAGCAATCAAATTGAATTTAACAGGTAAACAACCGTATCACATTTAAGTGATTTCTTACCGATAGTCGATTCCCTAGCACCTGTATAAAAATACAGGATAATATGATATACTTACACCGTCTGCATAAAACATTCATTAGCATGCATCCTGACTACATGGTCGTTGATGAAACTGCACTATAAAGAACTTTCCAATGGGTATTACAACGCACCATTCCAGGGTAGGTTGCAAGCCTAGCCGAATGTCCCGTAATACCTCGTGCCACCATAGCACGACCAATGTTTCCTTCCGGGTCGAATCGGTCCCAGCGCCCCAGGTACCGTTCGAGGAAACTTACTCAAACTTGTACAAGTACGTCCATGACCATGCAAATGTGTGTCGACTCGATAAACACAAGTGCATGGTAAAACAACTAAAAGTAAGCAAAGCCAATAGTTCAACATCTCATCTCAATTCCGAGCCGTGTTCAACGACTAATCATTCCATCATTACCATCATTCCACTTGGTGATCTCCATGATCCCAAGCCTCATCATTCCTCATTCATTTATTCATTGCACCATCTCTCATAGCATTCCTCTCAACGAGGAACCAATAACATTTCATTCATTTCAAAGGGACAAGCAGATATTCATTCATTTTATTGGGACAATTATTATTCAGTTCATTATTTACACGAAAACAGGCAGCATCTCATTTCTTACAATAGTTATACAGAGAGTACGTGATTCAAGAGTCTCATTCAGTTTATTGTGTTAATAGCATAGCCAGTTCTTTTTCATGTATCAATCACACCGCATGCTCTTATTCAAGTATTTCATTTGTTTCAGCAGCATTAAATATAAGGGACAATGTTATCAATTCATTCTCAGACATCAAGTCACATTAGCAGTTCAATATTCATGTGTTGTTCATTTTAATAATTCTCAGCATAAGCATCTCTATTATTCAGGAAACTAAAACATGAAATATTTAGGGACAATTCATAGCATCACGTTATCCCATTTATTAAGCATACAGGAATATGGAGGAAGGAGGACAGTTCCACTTGCCTTGCATAACGATCTTTCTGCTTCGATCTCACTTATCTTCCAATGGACATAGCTCCACCGACGAGCCACGTTCCAATACTTAATTCTTCTAGCCAGCTAAGAGAGACTGCATCAGTCTCAACTCTCTTGATCTCCAACACAAGTCACGGTCTAACATTCTGATCCCATCCAACAAGCCAACCAAATGCCTCGTACGGAGCAGGGCATTACAACACCCACACAGTTTTCATGTGCAGGCACAGGTAGAAGCTCGTGGCGCGAAGCTCGCTTGGATGCGTCAAGACACGGAGTTCCTTGGCAATTCGAAGCGTGCGGCCACGTAGAGTCAAGACTTATACGGGACATAATGTATGCACACCGCCATCCTGCAGAGTCTGCCACTCGTCGCCTTGAAGCACTGTATCGAGAGATGAGAGAGAGCAGAGTGACTTGTAAAATAAGAGAAAAGTGAGCTTGAGAGACTTGTAATCAGGGCCTTGCGCCCCATTGTAATCTCATTGTTCAATATCAATAAAGAGCACTTTTGAATAACTTGTGTGTTGCTTCTAAATTTTTGCTGCATATTTCAATATTTCTTCTTGGGACTTATGTGCGACGACACCGTTACAGCCGCTGTAATCGGCCGTTATGAAACTACCTTGCACAAGCGCAATCTAGTCTTGTGCGGCATTACACCTTAGCAAGGACGATCGCTCCTACGGGAGCGGGGCGTGATATTAACGGTATCAGAGCACGGCTTTACGTCCTTGGACTTCAAGTCGAATCTCTCAGTTTTGAAAGCTCATCGTTGAAAAAGATGTGTACGCTGTCTCTCAAATATCCCCCGGCATGTCCATACAATAAGTCTAAATATTTTCAAAAGCTCATACAAGTGTTCGATTGAACGCATCGGTAGGCGATGGCCTTTGTGCCGAACAGTGTCAAACTTGACTTGATAGAAAATACATGCTAAAGTTAGCAAGTCGCGTGCGTGCCTAAATAGTCCTACGTCGACATTAGCAAATTAGCATACAAAATCAGAGTATAGTCCGTACGGGATGGCTATGCACACGGCCTTTTGGCTAAGTTGTGCCGCGTGTCGTGCACCTCGACTTTAGGGTGCTAACAAATTATGAGCGATATTAAGTATCGCTCGGTCGGAAACGGAGATATACTTAGAGTGTATATCGATAGAAACACTATCGGACTAACGCTTAGGCGTACACAAAAGATTGGTTTAGATTTTGAGGAATAGTGCGAATGACTTAGTACGTCGAGATGACTTAGTACGTCTAGACGACGTTAGAGATTCGTCAAACAAATCGGAAAGCTATATTAGCGAATAATACGAATGTGATTGTGGACTAAATCGGATGGCTCGAATACTGAGTAGTGTATGGTCCGTCTTGGAAATCGTTCGAGCAAAAAATGAGGATTAGGGGTAACAACGAGTTTATCGGCGAGGCGATACGATCGTACAAAGCCTTAGAACGTGTCACGCTTAGTTGGTCATGACATCAAATGTCCTGAACGAGATGTCGTTCGGACAATTTGTGAATGGGCCACGCGAGTTAGGAAACGATATTGAATCATGATTCGAAACGATGAATAAAAATGAATGTCTTGATCGAGGAAGCCTAGAGGATCGCACTTATGATTTCGGATTTGGTCGAATGGAATTGTGGCATATCCAATTCGGACAATAGCATCAGTTGCACGACTCGGAGTTCGTTGTAAAGGAAGATCGTCGGGTTACGTACATCATCGATGGTATTGAGGCGTATAAAAGATCGATGTACGATAACTCGGGGGTACTCTGATTCGAGGAACGATGATCGTGTAAAATTTCATTGTTCCGATGGATGCTATACTCGGGATGTTGAAATGTGTCAAGAAAAAGATAGACTTGGCTCGAGGATTTTCTAGTTGAACGAATGACGAACAGACTATCGAACTGAGATCTTGGCTTGGATGGAAATGAAATATTTGGATTGCTTCGACGATAACCACAACGTTGACGTTCTTGTCTTATGCGAGCGCAACTCCAGCCTCGCACATGTGTTACATCAATTAGGGCGATCACTCTGCGTGAGCGCTGGTATGGTGATTCATACAGCGGGGGTGATCGACCTTGTGTGGCGTGGCAATTTGATTGCTTCGACTTGTGGTTTGATACGAAGGTGGACTCGAGAATGACTCAGTGTGCTTGATGATTGAACTTAAGAATTGAGTAGGTCCAATCTGCGTATCGAGAATAAATTAATCTAGACTAAAGCATGAGTTACGCTCCAATAAGGACGATTATCCTGCGAGAACGTGGCATGGTGATTCATGTCTATCGTCGATAATCGAATTTGCGTGAGATTGGGGCGTGACAAATTGTTGTGCTAGACGACCTCGTAATCGAATACATGAATTGGTTATAATGGATATGTAAATTATGTCGATATATTGGAAGGAATAGACTATACAAATTGGTGATTTGAACGGATTCGAATCTGCGCAACGAATGACTTGATGCGAATTAGGTGATCGTGCTCGATGTTTAGAAATCTGAGTGATACGAGCTTGGTAAAAAATCCCGTATTATCGACCTTGGTTTAACCCTAGGATTGGGGTCAGTATTGGCATTATTGGTTGGGAACTATTATTCCAATCCTGACATTGACTTTACCCTTAAGAAATGGCCTAGCAGGTTAGGAGAGATGTCCACATTGCAAGAGATAGAAATGATTGATCTTGAGGATTGGTATGGATGGATAGAGTGAATCAAGAATATAAGAATAACCCTCACGAGATTCGGCTGACATGCATATATTTCAGGGACGTCTGAATATGTGCACGATACGACTCGAGTGAGAATGACGAATTCTCTATCATGCAGCTTGGCTGTAATACATGTATTTTGGGGACGCCTGGAATGCGTGTACGATCCAACCAAGTGATACATTGAATTCAAAGTGAGACTCGAGGAATGGAAAAGTGTCGAGGATCTTGAAATCGTGTTAAAGGGAAGATTGATAGTAGTGCGAGTGTTGCTCGGATTAAGGAAACGCATCGGCGAAGCATATACGAGGGTCCTTAGATAAAAGTGGTCTAAAAGTAAGTACTGTCACTTCCCGTTCCCGAAATACGTATTCTAAATACATGTACTACTGGAACGTATTTATTTAATATTTATCATGTATTAGTCTGTATTTAAATCCTTTTAATTTTATGTTAATTTATTTCCTGCAATTATTTTTCTGTATTTTACTTTCTGTATTTTTATTCTCTGCTTTTACTTTGATTTTTGGGTTCGGCCTAGATTGGTTTGTTTTTGGTTTTTGTTGGTTCATCATGAACCGAACCCACCTACCACCACTCCTTCATTTAAAGCCCATCCCCTTTCTCTCTCTTCATTACTTCTTCTCATTTCTCTTCTTCTTTCTCATAACTCCCCCACCAACCTAGGAGGGCTAGGCAAGTGCCAACTTGCTTCTTGATGGATTTTCATTTTTTGTTGTTCCATTGTGTTCCTCTCAAGATTCTTAGACACTTTAGTACTTAGCATTTTCTATTCCCATGGCTCATTTCGTGTAGATCTAAGTTTAATATATTTTTGGAATTTTTAGGTTTTGATCTAGTAACTTTGTTATTTTTCAAGTTTTAATGGTTCCATGTTGTAGAAAATTTGATTCTACCCAATTTTGACTATTGGAAGTCCTGATTTTGACTTATTTTGAGTAATTTATGGTCGTTTTGGTTCATGGGTTTTCATGGCCATTAGAGGCTGATTGGAGAAGATGAGCAGTGCATGTTGTTTCTGGCACATGCTGTTTCTGGCGCATGTTATTTTCTGGCGCATGTTGTTTCTGGCGCATACTGTTTCTGGCGCATGATGTTTCCTGGCGCATGTTGTTTCTGGCGTATGCTGTTTCTGGCGCATGTTGTTTCTGGCGCATGCTGTTTTCTGGCGCATGCTGTTTCTAGCGCATACTATTTTCTGGCGCATGCTGTTTCTGGCGCATGTTGTTTTCTGACGCATGTTGTTTCTGGCGCATGCTGTTTCTTGCGTATGCTGTTTTCTGGCGCATGCTGTTTCTGGCGCATGCTGTTTTCTGGCGTATGCTGTTTCTGGCGCATGATGTTTCCTGGCGCATGCTGTTTCTGGCGCATGCTGTTTCTGGCGCATGTTGTTTCTAGCGCATGCTGTTTTCTGGCGCATGCTGTTTCTGGCGCATGTTGTTTCTGGCGCATGCTGTTTCTGGTGCATGCTATTTCTGGCGCATGCTGTTTCTGGCACATATGCGTTCTCAGCCGCATGAACTTCTATAATTTCTCGGCCGCATGAACTCTAGCCATGATGCCTTTTGACTGATTCTTGTTCCGAATTAACATTGATTGATATTGATTATGACCTTGACTAATAATTGATCATGCGTTCCTAGTTGGAACTAAGAGACTGGCTAGTCGTCTTATTGAATTGAATAAATGAGACACGTTCATATGAACTATGAACTATTGCAATCGACTGGCTGATCCCGAATATTGACATATAGATACATGCAGGCTTAATTTCTTTATCTGTTGTATAAAAGCAGTATGTGTACTTTATGGTCAAGGCATGATTATTCCGTGGCTAGTTTTGATTGTTGCATTACGCTATGTAAGACCTACAACCTAACCGCATGGGTATCGTTGTAGAGATGTGCATATCGTACCCCATACGAAAGTACTCATTCTGAATGACCATGATCCACGGCATGGGATTTCACTCAACATAGAGGCTATTAAGTTAAATAAAATGATGATTGCATGGAGAGAACGGATTCCCGAGTTCTTACATGGCAGCCCTCTTTGGGACTATTAAGTGCCCGACAGGCCGGCTGGTTTCCACAGATACTGTAAACCTGCCACACGGGCAGGGAGTGGTATCTGCTTATATTATTTATTGTACATTGTATATTAACGATGGGCGTCCCGCTGGGACTCGTCTAAATACATGATTGGCGTAATTGATTGATTGGGTAAACTAGCCTTGTTTGCGCATAGTAAGAACTGAGGAATCCTTTATCGCATAATTCTAAGATAACTTGGGACCCATAATAGCAAGCCGTAGTAGTTGCATGGCCGTTTAAATTGATTTGTTTGTGTACTGTACCTACTCTGTTGACTAACTGAGGTGATCAGAATATCAGGGCATGACGGGCCAACTTCTGTCCTTGTTTGGTTGGGAGGTTGGTTCGAAGTGTCGTGACGTTATGTGAATCCCAGTAGCAAGCAGAGATCTACTTATCATATTCTCTTATTACTGGTTTTAATTCCTCATATCGTGCTTCCTTGCGGTACTTGCTATTAGAGGTCTAACCTCTCTGGTTTTGCATGGCCAGATCTAGAGCCGGTTCCCGAGGACTCAGCTTACTTCCACCTCCAAGATGGTCAATACTAGAGGGATGATCGCAGGAGGACTCGAGTGGGTTCCTTACTTCCACGCTCGTTTTGTTACTTACTTTATATTTTACCGTTTGGCACCGACATGTTAGTTGGATTGTCTTGTACTTACTTTTACATAATTGTAATTAAGTCAGACTGTAGCTGATAACAATTGTGTATACCTTGCTTCGTCATCTGGCTATGTTTGGTAAAGCCAGATATCAAGAACATTTTGACTGAGCGTTTGGGACGCCTTACTGCTTTATCTTACATGTTCTCTATTTCTGTTTCGTGTTTGAATGATTGAGACAATAGATGTGAAGTGACCATAGTATGACTTTCATGTAGTATGCACCCCCTCGTCTTATTAGACAGCATTGATCGTATTATACGGTATTCATCTACCCGTAATACGTAGCTGGCTGAGTCATTCCCCCGCTCTCCGGTATTCTGGTTCTGGGGCGTGACAAGGTTTTAGTGGTGGCCCATGCAGGTCGGATTTCAGACTTGTGGGGTGTTTTGATTTATAGGATGTCTCAATCACACATGTTCCCCCTTGATCTCATGATTCGTTGTTCTCAATCCTAGTTTGACATTCCCGTATCCTTTGACTTCATTGATCTTTTCTGTCCGCTCGTTTGATTGTTCTCTTATCCCTTTTTAGGGGCACTTCGTCCGCATCTGTCAGAGCTGGACAACAGCAACAAGGGCAATATGGACAACCTGACCAGGTTGGTCAGCAACAAGGGTCGGAACTACTTCAAGAGACTATCCAAGAAGAAGTGATAGTGGAACCAGCAGCTGGACTGTAGTATCCGGAGGTTCCTACACCACCCATAGTTCCACCTACCCCAGTGGAAGTGGACACACCAGCCCTTCTGGAAATCATGAGAGGGATGATGGCTACTCAGCAACACCAGATGTTAGCCCAGCAGCGCATGCACACTCAGTTGCAAGAGCAGAATGTACTACTCAACCAAGGGTTGCAGACGGCATTGGAAAGAGGGGCAAGGACAGATTCAGGAGCATCAACCAAATTTTGCAAGTACAACCCCCGCCGTTTCGAAGGTACGGAGGATGCCATCTCAGCAGATGCATGGCTTAAGGATATTGAGGCTATTCTGACAGCAGCTAAGGTGCCGGCAGAAGAACGTGTGGATCAGGTGAAGTTGTTACTTCATGATCTCGCACGAGATTGGTGGGAATCAGAAGAAGTAGGCATCAGACGTCCCGTTGCTTGGGACGATTTCACAGCAAGATTCAAGACCAAGTACTATAGAGTTGTGGCGCAGTTCGAACTACAACAGAAGTTTATCAACCTCAGACAAGCTGCCAAGACGGTAGATGCTTATGCAGCAGAGTTCTGCAGATTGAGTAGGTTTGCCCCGGAGATGGTCGCGACGGAGAGCCAGAGGGATATGAGGTTCCAACAAGGGTTTCATCTTGAGCTCTTGCAATTGATAGAGGGGCACAATTACCAGACTTTCGATGAAGTGTTGACGGCAACTCGAAGGCATGAGATCACCATTCAGAGGATCACGGCAAGGACTGGGGGTCAAAAGAGATCCCACAGTCAGATTGAAAGAGGAGGGGGAGCAGTGCCCCGAACAACAGCACCATCCCTTGGCATTCGCATTCACGATGTGGCAATACGAGGGACAGCACCACCACCAAGGTAACAGCAACAGCAACAGAGGAAGAACCAGCAACCCCCAGTGGGCTGCACTTATTGTGGGAAGGTAGGGCACACTAGAGATGTGTGTCGGACATTGAACGGGCAGTGTTTGATATGTAGAAATCCAGATCATCGAGTTACCACTTGTCCCATGAATTCGAGGTCGGAAGGACCAGTGCAACAATTTCCTGCTCTGCCAGCACCAGGGGCAGGACAGTATCGAGGACCGGAGGTAGCAGTGAGACCATTGGCACAGCGCCCGTTCATGACACAGGCTCAGATGTTTCGGCAGCAGGGACCGCCGATGCAACAGCACCAGCATAGACCACCCCAGCATCATCAAGGCAGGGGCCAGCAGCAGCACCAGGCTAGACCGCAATATGGGAACCAACAAGGAGGTCGAGGGCAAGCATTCACTTTGTCCTTGGAGGAGGCATTAGCATCGGGAGATGTTGTGGCAGGTAACATTCTCGTCGCCTCATATCCCGCAGTAGCATTGTTTGATTCGGGAGCATCACACTCATTTATATCTGCACAATTTACAACATGGCTAGGAATGGAATTCGAGGCATTGCCAGGGAGGTTAAATATACTCACTAGTAATGGGCTCGTAGGAGTTAGTAGAGTTATTCTAGCATGTAGCGTTGTAGTTTGCGAGCATTCCTTACCCGCCCGGTTGATAGAATTTCCTGTTGAAAATTTTGACGTTATCTTAGGCATGGACTGGCTGAAAGACAGTCATGCGACAATAGATTATCGTAGAGGGAGTGTATCTTTTGATATTCCAGGCATGAAGCGGTTCACCTTAGTCAGATCAGTGGCAACTCAACAAGAACAGGGAGTAGTGACGGCAATGGAAGAAGTTCAAGTTCCGAAGGTAGTTTAAGAGTTTCTGGACGTATTTCCCGAAGAACTTCCAGGTCTACCACCGGTTAGGGATATTGAGTTCAGCATAGAATTGGTACCTGGAACTAAACCGATATCAGACCGAGTTTACAGAATGGCGGATTCAGAACAGGCTGAGGTATAACAGCACATAAAGGAACCGAAGGAGAAGAAGTTCATCCAAGCTAGCATATCACCATGGGCAGCACCAGTGGTACTTGTGGGAAAGAAGGATGGATCATCGAGATTATGCATCGATTACAGGAAGCTTAACGCGGCAACAATAAAGAACAAGTACCCACTACCCAGGATCGACGACTTGTTTGATCAGTTGAGCAGAGCTAGAGTTTTCTCCAAGATAGATCTTCGTTCAGGGTATCATCAAGTGAGGGTTCAGAAGGAGGATATTCCCAAGACAGCATTCAGGTCGAAGTATGGGCATTATGAATTCTTGGTAATGCCGTTTGGTTTGACCAATGCTCCAGCAATATTTATGGATTTGATGAACCGCATCTTTATGCCGTACTTAGATCAATTTGTCGTTGTGTTTCTTGACGACATTCTCGTATACTCTGCTAGTGAAGAGGAGCATGAGGGCCACCTCAGGAAAGTGTTACAGGTTCTGAGAGAGAACCAGTTGTATGCCAAGCTCAGCAAGTGTGAGTTTTGGTCGGACCACATTTCATTTTTGGGGCACATCGTATCAGGAGCTGGAGTAGCAGTGGATCCCAAGAAGGTAGAAGTAGTAGAGAGTTGGCCAGTACCCAAGACTGTAGCAGATGTGCGGAGTTTCTTGGGATTGGCAGGATATTACAGGAGATTCGTAGCAGACTTTGCAAGACTTTCAGCACCCATGACCCGCTTGACACGAAAGGATGTACCATTCGTCTGGTTGGCAGAATATCAGGCATCATTTGAGAACTTGAAACAGAAGTTGATATCAGCACCTATTCTTACATTGCCAGTTGGGCCCGGAGGTTTTACTGTATATTGTGATGCGTCAGGTAAAGGACTTGGATGTGTCCTTATGCAACATAGGAAGGTGATAGCATATACATCTAGGCAACTTCGAGACCACGAGAAGAATTATCCAACTCATGACTTGGAGTTGGTGGCAGTAGTATTTGCTTTGAAGCTATGGAGGCATTACTTATATGGTGACCGAGTGGATATGTACACAGACCATAAAAGTCTGAAGTACATCTTTACTCAGAAGGAGCTGAACATGAGGCAGAGAAGATGGTTGGAGTTGATCAAGGATTACGACGTGGAGCTTCAGTATCATCCAGGCAAGGCTAATGTGGTAGCAGACGCTCTCAGCAGGAGAGGCAGCGCATTTATGTTGACAACACAGAGACATATCTTAGAAGACCTTTAGGAGATGGGCATTGAAGTTATACTTCCTAGTGATATAGGAGTTCTAACAAGTCTACAAGTTCAATCCGACTTGGTAGACAGGATCAAGGCTGCTCAGGCACAGGACCCAAGGATTCAGAAGCTTAGAGCAGAATGTGAGTCAGGACTCAGGAAAGAGATAAGAATTCATGAAGATGGTACACTTAGGTTTGGGACACGTCTATATGTGTCTAGTGAAGATATCAGACAAGAGGTTATGGCAGAAGCTCACAGCTCCCAGTATTCTGTACACCTTGGAGGGACCAAGATGTACCAAGATATCAAACAACACTTCTGGTGGAACAGAATGCAGAGGGAGATAGCTAGATACGTTTCCCATTGCTTGATATGTCAGCAAGTGAAGACAGAGCAGCAGAGGCCAGCTGGATTATTGTAACCGCTTCCTATTCCGGAATGGAAGTAGGAGCACATCACAATGGACTTTGTGACCGGTTTATCGAGATCGCCAAGTGGTAAAGATGCTATTTGGGTGATAGTGGACCGGCTCACAAAGGTGGCACGTTTTCTTCCTTTCAGAGTAGGGCAATCTACAGAAAAGTTGGCAGAGTTGTATATGCAATAGATAGTCAGGCAGCATGGTGTCCCTGTCAGTATTGTGTCAGACAGAGATACCCGTTTTATATCACATTTCTAGAAGAGCTTACATCATAGTCTGGGTACCAAGTTAAGATTTAGTACGGCTTATCATCCACAGACGGACGGCAATCAGAAAGGACAATTCAGACTTTGGAAGATATGTTACGAGCATGCACTCTGGATTTTGGGGGATCTTGGAAGAGCCACCTACACTTAGTCGAATTCTCATACAACAACAGTTATCAAGCCAGTATCCAGATGGCGCCATTTGAAGCACTATATGGTAAGAAGTGTAGGTCGCCACTGGCATGGGATGATATCGGGGAGAGGAAGATGTTAGGCCCGGAAATAATTGTCCAGACAGTTGAAGTGGTCAAGGGAATTAGAGAGCGACTTCAAGTTGCGCAAGATCGGCATCGTCATTGGACGGACCAGCATCATAGGCCGCTAGAATTTTCTGTTGGAGACCACGTGTTCTTACGAATCTCACCTACCCGTGGGGTCAATAGATTTGGCGTTCGCGGGAAGTTGAGTCCGCGATACGTGGGTCAGTTTGTTATCCTTGATAGGATAGGCAATGTTGCTTATCGTTTATCCCTTCCACCTTCGTTACGAGAGGTGCATGACGTGTTTCATGTATCTCAGTTGCGAAGGTATGTATCGGACCCAAGCCATATCCTTGATCATTCTGAGCTGGTTGTTGGTACCAACCTGTCTTACGAGGAACAGCCTGTGTCCATTTTGGACCGAAGAGAGAAGATACTCAAGAACCGAACAATTACTCTTGTCCGGGTTGCTTGGGGTCATCACTCTTTAGGGGAGTCAACGTGGAAACGTGAGGATGATATCCGATCACGGTATCCGCACCTGTTTGACTCACAAGGTATATCTCTTTCTGTATACCTTGATTGTCTTAACTCCTCATGCTTGTCACCTTATGAGTAGAATTGCTTGGTATCGTTGATAGTTAAACATAGATGTGTTACTTGCTATTGGCATTGTAGAATGATTGCTTACTCAAATTGCTTATACTTAGATTAGTTTAGCTCCGATGTTTCTATCATGCTTGGATTTGAAATTCCGGGGACGGAATTTTTCTAAGGAGGGTAGAGATGTCACTTCCCGTTTCCGAAATATGTATTCTAAATACATGTACTGCTGGAACATATTTATTTAATATTTATCATGTATTAGTCTGTATTTAAATCCCTTTAATTTTATGTTAATTTATTTCCTGCAATTATTTTTCTGAATTTTACTTTCTGCATTTTTATTCTCTGCTTTTACTTTGCTTTTTGGGTTCGGCCTAGATTGGTTTGTTTTCGGTTTTTGTTGGTTCATCATGAACCGAACCCACCTACCACCACTCCTTCATTTAAAGCCCATCTTCTTTCTCTCTCTTCATTACTTCTTCTCATTTTTCTTCTTCTTCCTCATAACTTCCCCACCAACCTAGGAGGGCTAGGCAAGTGCCAACTTGCTTCTTGATGAATTTTCATTTTTTGTTGTTCCATTGTGTTCCTCTCAAGATTCTTAGACACTTTAGTACTTAGCATTTTCTATTCCCATGGCTCATTTCGTGTAGATCTAAGTTTAATACATTTTCAGAATTTTTAGGTTTTGATCTAGTAACTTTTTTATTTTTCAAGTTTTGATGGTTCCATGTTGTAGAAAATTTGATTCTACCCAATTTTGACTATTGGAAGTCCTGATTTCGACTTATTTTGAGTGATTTATGATCTTTTTGGTTCATGGGTTTTCATGGCCATTAGAGGCTGATTGGAGAAGATGAGCAGTACATGCTGTTTCTGGCGTATGCTGTTTCTGGCGCATGTTGTTTTCTGGCGCATGTTGTTTCTGGCGCATGCTGTTTCTAGCGCATGATGTTTCCTGGCGCATGTTGTTTCTGGCGCATGCTTTTTCTGGCACATGTTGTTTCTGGCGGATGTTGTTTTCTGGCGTATGCTGTTTCTGGCGCATGTTGTTTCTGGCGCATACTGTTTTCTGGCGCATGCTGTTTCTGGCACATGCTGTTTTCTGGCGCATGCTGTTTCTGGCGCATGCTGTTTTCTGACGCATGCTATTTCTGGCGCATGATGTTTCCTGGTGCATGCTGTTTCTGGCACATGCTGTTTCTGGCGCATGTTGTTTCTGGCGCATGTTGTTTCTGGCGTATGCTGTTTCTGGCGCATGTTGTTTCTGGCACATATGCGTTCTCAGCCGCATGAACTTCTATAATTTCTCGGCCGTATGAACTCTAGCCATGATGCCTTTTGACTGATTCTTGTTCCGAATTAACATTGATTGATATTGATTATGACCTTGACTAATAATTGATCATGCGTTCCTAGTTGGAACTAAGAGACTGGCTAGTCGTCTTATTGAATTGAATGAATGAGACACGTTCATATGAACTATGAACTATTGCAATCGACTGGCTGATCCCGAATATTGACATATAGATACATGCAGGCTTAATTTCTTTATCTGTTGTACAAAAGCAGCATGTGTACTTTATGGTCAAGGCATGATTATTCCGTGGCTAGTTTTGATTGTTGTATTACGCTATGTAAGACCTACAACCTAACCGCACGGGTATCGTTGTAGAGATGTGCATATCGTACCCCATAAGAAAGTACTCATTCTGAATGACCATGATCCACGGCATGGGATTTCACTCAACATAGAGGCTATTAAGTTAAATAAAATGATGATTGCATGGAGAGAACGGATTCCCGAGTTCTTACATGGCAGCCCTCTTTGGGACTATTAAGTGCCCGACAGGCCGGCTGGTTCCCACAGATACTGCAAACCTGCCACACGGACAGGGAGTGGTATCTGCTTATATTATTTATTGTATATTGTATATTAACGACGGGCGTCCCGCTGGGACTCGTCTAAATACATGATTGGCGCAATTGATTGATTGGGTAAACTAGCCTTGTTTGCGCATAGTAAGAACTGAGGAATCCTTTATCGCATAATTCCAAGATAACTTGGGACCCATAATAGCAAGCCGTAGTAGTTGCATGGCCGTTTAAATTGATTTGTTTGTGTACTGTACCTACTCTGTTGACTAACTGAGGTGATCAAAATGTCAGGGCATGACGGGCCAACTTCTGTCCTTGTTTGGTTGGGAGGTTGGTTCGAAGTGTCGTGACGTTATGTGAATCCCAGTAGCAAGCAGAGATCTACTTATCATATTCTCTTATTACTGGTTTTAATTCCTCATATCGTGCTTCCTTGCGGTACTTGCTATTAGAGGTCTAACCTCTCTGGTTTTGCATGGCCAGATCTAGAGCCGGTTCCCGAGGACTCAGCTTACTTCCACCTCCAAGATGGTCAATACTAGAGGGATGATCGTAGGAGGACTCGAGTGGGTTCCTTACTTCCCCGCTCGTTTTGTTACTTACTTTATATTTTACCGTTTGGCACCGACATGTTAGTCGGATTGTCTTGTACTTACTTTTACATAATTGTAATTAAGTCAGACTGCAGCTGATAACAATTGTGTATACCTTGCTTCGTCATCTGGCTATGTTTGGTAAAGCCAGATATCAAGAACATTTTGACTGAGCGTTTGGGATGCCTTACTGCTTTATCTTACATGTTCTCTATTTCTGTTTCGTGTTTGAATGATTGAGACAATAGATGTGAAGTGACCATAGTATGACTTTCATGTAGTATGCACCCTCTCGTCTTATTAGACAGCATTGATCGTATTATACGGTATTCATCTACCCGTAATACGTAGCTGGCTGAGTCATTCCCCCGCTCTCCAGTATTCTGGTTCTGGGGCGTGACAAGTACTCAGTTAGTTTCGAGGACGAAACTTTTTTTGAGTGGTGTATGATGTAGTGCCCCGTCCCGCTCAGTCAATCGAAGGAATCGAAATGTCGACGGCGTTCGGACTTAGCCTTGCAACGGCTGCTCGAAGACTCGCTCGGTCGAGGCGACTCCTCGTTCAGGTGGGGTAGTTTCGGTGAACTTGCCTCATCTTAGCCTTTACATAATAACTCGCATGTTTTTAACTTGCACGAGTTAGGCTTGATAATAAAAGTGACGCATCCACATAGCTAAGGAAATAATTTCGACGAGTCGGAATGTGTTAGAACATAGAAAATGGTCCCACGGTCTGCTTAGAAGTTTGCTCAGCGTGCTTTTAAAATGACACTCGATCCTTCGTCCCGTGGCTTGGGGGGAGGAAGTTGGCCTAAGTTGCTAAGTTGCCACAACGCTCGAATTAGCCTAAGTCATAGGCGTCGCCTGCATAAATGCTTGATAAAGCATGCACGGTCCCGTCGTCCAAGGCATGGCATAGCCTTCGCATGTCCCATGGTTTAATTCGTATTGCACGGCTTGTGGCTTAAGTCTAGGCACCCAAGAACTTGGTTGTTCAAGTCGAACACGTGCACGACACGTTCCCTCAATGCGAAGCTTGGCATAGCCTTTGCTCATCAAGTCGTTGCCCGAATAAGTTAAACGAGAGTTGTGCTCGGCTATCGAAGTCATAGCAAGCACTGTCCCCTGTTTTTTGCGGTTGCCAAGTCGCTTAGTCCCACGAGAACAAGGCTTGTCATATTAAGTATGTAACTTGAGCGATAGCGTCGCCTAGAGAACAAGGTCTGTCTAAGACACGAGCCTCGGTGGGTTTAGTGAAAAGCACGCCATAGACAAAGGAAGTCCATGCGACTGGTTGTCGTCGAGATCGGTCCCGCTACTTGGGAGTCTCGATAAGGAAGCACATGAGATCGGTCCCACTACTTGGGAGTCTCGATAGAAAGATGGAAAGCATGGTCATGGTTAAAGAAGGACTTAATAGATCGAGTTGAGTCTTGCATGGTCATTGGACAACTTGCGCGCAAGGGAGAAATTCCTCGAACGATCCCGGGGCGCCGGGTTCGTGTCGGCCTAGGAGGAATTACAGATATTGTACGGCCTTTATCGACGGTACGACTCGATTGAAGTGAACCGTTATAATATAGGCTACGGGTCATTCGATGGAAGCTCGTACCTCGCCACGCGAATGGTCACCGTATGCAAAAGATCCAGGATAGCTTGACATTGCTAGTGACCACTCATATAGATGTATCGGCAAGAGCGGCTATCCATGTGCATGCCTTTAGATTGCGTCGAGTACTAGCAGGTTATGAGTTGGGTTAACAAGTTATGCTTATTTCAAGCGCTAACCTTGAGTCGGCACGAGTTAGGTGTGCACGGTTGCAGCACCATTCTGGAGCCTAAGATTTGGCTATAGCAAGGACACGTTCTTTGGCATGAATGTGGCGTCGTCTCGGGTTAAGTCAGGAATGGCCATAAGGCAAGTTGATTATGTCTGGTTGGTACTTGGGAGGCACGGCATCGGTCTTAAGGCACGATCAAGTCCGTTGGCACGACCAGCACGAGTCGTCCCCTTGACGTCGTTGGCATGAGAATGGTCTAAAGGCACATGAAAGAACTGAAAGTCTTGGCACGGCCGAGTTTGCATAAGTTGCTACTCGGCGAGGCACGGCCTCGAATATGTATTGAAATCATAAATAGAGTATGGCACGACCCGGTCGTTGCGTTGCCAAGTATAGGCCAAGACGTCCTTGTCCTAAAATTGATCCTAAGGCAAGACTAGAAAGATAATCAAAAAGGGCTAAGCTGTACAAAGTAAATAAACGTGTCGGTTTTGTATGGGTGGGCGAGGAGCTCACTCCACCAGTACAGTTGAGTACTGACACCCACACAGTTTTCATGTGAAGGCACAGGTAGAAGCTCGTGGCGCGGAGCTCGCTTGGATGCGTCGAGGTACGGAGTTCCTTGGCGATTCGAAGCGTGCGGCCGCGTAGAGTCAAGACTTATACGAAACATAATGTATGAACATCGCCATCCTGCAGAGTCTGCCACTCGTCGCCTTGAAGCATTGTATCGAGAAATGAGAGAGAGCAGAGTGACTTATAAAATGAGAGAAAAGTGAGCTTGAGAGACTTGTAATCAGGGTCTTGCGTCCCACTGTAATCCCATTGTTCAATATCAATAAAGAGCACTTTTGAATAACTTGTGTGTTGCTTCTAAATTTTTGCTGCATGTTTCAATGTTTCTGCTTGGGACTTCTGTGCAACGACCCCATCGCAGCCGCTGTAATCGACCGTTATGAAACTGCCTTGCACGAACGCAATCTAGGCTTGTGCGGCATCACGCCTTAGCGAGGACGATCGCTCCTACGGGAGCGAGGCGTGACACTCCCCGTTCCCCTTCAACCTCCCCTTCGCAGTGCCCCTCGCCTCCCTCTCTGCCCTCCGTTCCTTCCCGCGCTGCTCCAATATTCCCCTTGCGACGCTCCTCTCTGCGAGGACGCGGTGGCACGCATGGCGGCCGGAGAGGAACGGGAAGCCGTCGTGATCTGGATATCTAGCGCTCCTCTCCTCTATCTTCAATGTCGTTGTCGTCGTCGAGGACTGTCAAAATTTGTGACAGTCCCAAAAATTTAGGACTGTCAAAAAAATTGACGGTCCCATCTATTGCAAGGACAGTTCTATCCAACATGTCGCGTCCCGATTCCATAAATCTTTCGCCATCGTTTCGATTGTACTGAACCGATCGTCCTCGTTGGACGTCGTACAAGTCTGTGCGCTTGTACAGGACAAGAACGTGCATAATTGATAACTCACTTTGAAATATTCAAACACACAACTCAGCAGAAACATTGAAGACTGTACATAGTATAGGAAGAAATAATTGATTTTTTTATAGAATATAAACGGATACAACTTTTCTCAGTATATGAAATTGCCAATCCGGCTTCCATAAATATATAACTGTAAAAAAAATTGACAGTCCTGCATATTGGAAGGACTGTCAAATTTGGCAGTCCTAAAAAAATTGGACAGCCCCGAGTAAATTTTTTCGGTGACAAACTTATAAAAAAAAAATTGTATTGTCCTGAGTAAAATGTATAGTACTAGCAATAGGGATCATCATTTGGCCCAAAATCCATGGGCGCCCGAAAAGTCCGCCCGTCCCGATGGGCCAAAGTCCGATAGAGCCCGATCATTAGGGTAGTCCGACCCGGTCCATATTACTATAGGGTCGGACTTGGACTATGCATCTGTCCGCCCAAAGTCCGGCCCGAGGTCCGTTCGATTAATAAACTTATGCGTGTTGGTTTAACTTGCATTTACTTCTCTATTGTTAACAGAAAATAGGAGTAAGACTGACATATAGCATGTTCACATTATATATTAACAACAAATACTTATATGTAATGATGTGTCAGCTAGGAATCGTCGATCACCATTCGTGATAATAAGATCATACATTACTTAACCATTTTTTTCAGTTCTCTCATCAAGTGTGTTCGGATCGATTAATAAGCTTATGTGTGTTGGTTTAACTTGCATTTACTTCTCTATTGTTAACATAAAATAGGAGTGAGACTGACATATAGACGTTCACTTGGTTGTCCTTCCGATTAATAAGCTTATGTGTGTTGGTCTCTCTGTGTCTTGAAGCAAATAATGCTCTCCTAATATATATTTTTTTTCTATTCTGGTACATGAGTCAATTGCTTGCGGCAACTAGTCTCTCTATGTCTTGAAGCAAAGAAATCTTTTTTTTTGGGTATTTTGAAAGAGTAAAACATGTAAATTATCAATTTTTATAGAGCTAGTCCGGCCCGATTCGACTTGGCCTGAAAAGTCCGAATCTTGTAGACGGACTTGGGCTTCATAAATAATAATTAAGTCATGTCCGATTCGGACCGAAATTTCTTTAAGGCCAAAAAAAAAGGGTCCATACACGATCCGAGCCCGTACTTTATGGACTTGGACGGTCCGGCCCCACCAAATGCCGATCCCTAACTAGTAATTGCCAAATTTAAGTATTGGATACACCACGTAGAGTAGATACTCATACAATAGCTACTTCTTATGGTTGTTCAAATATTTGTGAAGGAACTACTCAAATCACAAAGAAGACGGTGACTTACTCGCATATAGGTTAAAAAATTGAAGTAAAGTATTCCAAATTGGAGTGTTCTAACGACCTCAACTCGGTGTCGGGATCGGTCTTTGATCAGAGAAGATTGGACAACCGTCTGTGATCAAAAAATTTGAGAGAGAAAAAAGAGAGAGTTAGTTCCTTCTTTATATATGTAAAAAAAATTAGAATTTTAAATAGTATCACGTTTATACAATTTAATAGAATGACTTGCTCAGCAAAGTTACTTGCACATTTGTACAGCATGAGTTTTTTGTACATAGTTTCAGATTTTATTTTATTTTTTCAAACACCATTTAATTTTTGTCTTGGACAAAAAAAAAATTGTTCTGAACACCCAAAACTCAGGAACAATCTTGCTCGATGCTGACCCAGTCGGTTAGCAGACTGAGTTGGCAGACCAGTTATTGTTTGCTCCTACACTTTTAAAAGAAAATTTTCATCTAAAAGTATGAACCAATTCTAATTGTCTACACTTCGTGAGCTAACCGAGCAACCATACATCCCGGCTACCGAGCACCGAGGAGAACCAACACAGCCGGATTCAACAATCTCCAGCTTAGCACCTCATGAGCTATAATCAAGCAACCAAGCACCCCGGCTACCTAGCACCCAGGAGAACCAACACAACAGGATCCAACAATCTTCACCTTAGCTCGATCTCCAACTTAGTTCATTTTCGTTAGCCGAGCAACCAAGCATCATGATTATACGTATGAAAGTTCAGCACAATCTGTCTTGAACCAATGACCTCGATTATAAGCATGAAAGTTCAGCACAATCTGTCTCAAACTAATTAGAGGCAAGTCCCGTAACCTTGGGCTCTGATACCACTTTTTGGGAATATAGTGTGATTCGAATCGGAATTGGCCCATGAGGTATGATATTGGACTGAGCTCATATACCTTAAAAAAAAAATTTAATTTTCATGTAAGGCATGAACCAATTCCAATTATCTACAATTATAATCTCACTTCCTATCCAATGTGGGACTAAATTATTATAGTGAGGCATATTCCCAGGCCTCGTTTGGTTCGCAGAATCATTGGGTTGGGAAAGGAAAGTGATTACTTTCCTATGTTTGGGTGCCAAAGGAATTGACGGGAAAAGGAAAGTGATTCCCAATGAAAAAAAATTAGAAAAAAAAAAAAGAAAATGATTTCATCCATCTAAACAAGGAATCACTTTCTCACATTGAAGTATTTACTTTCCTTTCCAAATTTTTTGGCATTTCCAAACATCGGAAAGAAAAATCAATGAACATTGTAATTTTCCAAAGAAAAAAATGTCAAGGAATTGATTTCATTTCCCTTACATTCCTCGAACCAAACGAGGCCTCAGAGGTTGCAGGTTCGAGCAACGAAGAAAGCACTTAAAATTCTTTAATGTGAGAATTAAGGTGAGATGAATACGGTGCAGCCTGGAAAGGATGGGATGCGATCTGGATAGGTACGGTGCCGCTCAGGTGCGGGTGCGGTACAATACAGGTGAAGGAGGCCTTCAGGGCATGATGTGGCCTTCGGACCGGGATGTAGCATTCGGACTGAGTTTGTAAGGTTTTCGGGTTGGGTTTGTAGGCCTTCGAGCTGTGATTGTAGACCTTCGGGCAAAAAAAAAAACCTTCTTCCAATATTTATGTTAACTATCTCTATATTTTATGTTTATTATACGAGGTGGCCAACTTTACAATAATAATTGAAAGTTATAACGCTAACTACCTTTATTTATTTATTTTAAATTCTAAAGGAAGGCATAGTCCGTGTAATTAGTTAAAAAACCCCTAATTATAAACATATAAAAGTTGGGAGTAGTTAATGTAAGTAACCCTATTGGAAGAATTTAGTTATCTATTGTCGCTTCCACTAGGCTTCGATCAATCATATGCCTCTACGCTAAGCCATTTGAGCTAGTATATATACGCACATAGGGGTGAGCATTCGGTTTATTCGGTTTAAACCGAACCGAATAACCCAAAGTTGAATTGGACCGAAATCGAATAAGCAAAACCGAAACCGAACCGAATTGGCCCAAAACCGAATCAAACCGAACCGAATTAAATCGGTTCGATTTTCGGTTTATTCATATTTTTTTTTATTTTTTGAGCTTTTTTTGTTAATATATATATATATTTTTTTTTTTTAATATATATAGTAACTAAATATACATAGACATATTTAGTATATACCTATATATATTTAGTATATACCTATATATATTAATACTTATATATATAGTACACACACACACACATACTCATATACACACACACACACACACACACACACACACACACACACATATATATATATATATATATATATATATATATATATATATATATATATATATATATATATATAAATTAATTAATTAAATTTTCTTATTCGGTTTTCGGTTTTGGACCGAAACCGAACCCAAAACCGAAACCGAAACCGAATAAGAAATTTTAGTATTTTCAAAACCGAAACCGAACCGAATTTTTTTAAAAGCGAACCGAACCTCTTATTCGGTTCGGTTTTGGTCCAAAACCGAATAATGCTCACCCCTATACGCACACACTTTGGAAGGAGTGGGAAAGCAAGCATGTCATGATTTATGAAAATTAGGTACAACATAATGGAGACAATTGTACCAAATTTCATAAAGTATAGCATGATAGTATGCTTTCAGACGACTACTTATGCATGTGTGTTGCACTTAAAAAATATATTGTTACAAATGTTAAGAGGAGTAAGAAAATAGACTATTTTGTGGCCCGAATAATTGATATGTGACTTCTCTTATTAACACACATATATAAGGGATAAAATGATTAATGCTTGTGTATATTTAGACCAGGCAGCCACTATTTGTGTTTAGCCACAAATATGCATTATACAATACTCTCTCTTAGATATCCAATTTAATCATTGTCTCATTAACAAAAACTAAGGAAAAAGTTTCACTATGGGAAAGTCCATAGAGAAAAAAAAAAAAAAAGTAGAACGTAGTTCTCATAAATTCAATTGGGTGTGACTTATATTGTCTCGTTGAAAATATTTCAAAGAAAAAATCCAGTAAAAAAGTATCATTGAAAAAAAAAAGAGTATAATGTGCAAAGATATTCTTCAGTATGTCAACATTAGCATCTTTAGGATACTTGTATATGCAAGATGCTCCACTTCAAAATTATTTAAAAAATTATATTTAGTTCTTAAATCAACTTAAATGAAAAGTCACTCCCACCTAATTAATACATTAGATTATTATATTTTATCCCAATATTTTATCAACCTATATTTTTATATGCATGTCTCTTTTTGATGAAACATTCTTGAAATTGCTCTATACAAGTTATATTATCCTCAAAAAAGTTTGTAGTTTTGTTTGTGGCTTCCGGAAGCTCACAACTTTCTCTGATATTTAGCCACATACATTTTCTATTTGCTTCATAAAGTGTCAGAATTTTTGAATGGTTGATCGATGTTACTGTAATGATTTGTTTGCCCGATCTTCATGAAATAACTACATCATTAAAAAAAAAACCTATCAATGTTTGTGATCTCCATAAATTTTACCACCACTCCAAATTATTGAACAGTACTAGTTGCTGTCTCACGATGTAGCAAATGAATCACACAGTAACACCTATTGAATCACATTGAACATGTTTTATGCAATCTGTTCGAAGCTGTCAAATTTTCTTGTAAGCTAGAACAAAAATGTCTAATTAGAAGTTCAAGCAAGCACTTACCGGTTCAAAAACAAATGAGACAGAATAGAAAGAGAGAACATCTAAACCAATGTATCAATCACCTGTGGACAAGAACATACAAACATACAGTTCCCATTTCTTGCAGCAACTTCCGTTAGTACCTTCCAAACTACCTAATGCCGAAACTTGGTCATATATATATGACCTTTATTTTATATTAAACACATTATTTTTTATTATACATATGGGAAGTCATAGGTGATGTCAAGATGAAATAAAATATATATACTTTGATATCTTATAGAAGAATATACAATAAGCTGATTCAAACAGTCTAATTCCGATTTTCCTTAGAGTTATAGTTAACGAACTAAAATTCAGGTTTTCCGATTGGAATTTTAGTTTTCGGCGGATTTCGTGTGCGGATTTAGTGTTTGATTGCAAGGTGGAAAAAATGTGGAAAAAAATTAATTTCATGGAATTATTTTTTTTAGGAAAAAAATTCTATGGAAAACTTAATTTGGTGTTTGATCGTAATTATTTTTCACAGAAATATTTATTTTTCATAGAAAATAATATATTTTTATGAGTTGGACAAGTTTTATTTTTCACCATTTTAAAAGAAAATATGAAAAAATTGTAGTTTTTGGGAAAATAATTTCATGTAAAATATAAGCTATTAAATACTACAATCGGTGAAAAATTTGTGATGAAAATATTTTCTATAAAAATAAAGCCCAATCAAACACAGCCATATGTGTTTTCAATTCTCCAGACTTGAGGATGATTAGGAGATCATATAATAGAACTTTCTAGCTTATTTTTATGTAGAGGAGAGCTTTTAGAAACATTTAGGAAAGTTTGTCGGAGGTTTTGTACAGAAGAGTTCATGCTATCCAGTAAATTTAATTATTCAATAATAAAAATTTGATCAAATCTAATAGTTCAACAATGTTATATTTGTTGCATTGTTACTGTATCTTAACATGTTTACCATTGCATCGCCAAAAAAATAACTTCTTTATCTTTAGGTCTCGTTTAATTCGCAAAATCAGGATCTTGGAAAAAAAAATTGTTCTTTCTAGTGTTTGGATGCCAACGAAAATAAGTAGGAAGGAAAAGTGATTTCCAAGAGGAAAAAATGGTTCACTTTTTCCTTCTAAGAATTTACATTCTCTTCCAATTTCTTTAACATTTCCAAACACCGAAAAAAAATTGATTGAAATTATAATTTCTTAAAACAAAAGAAATTGCAAAGAATCAATTTTCTTTTCTTTTTGCAAGCCAATTTGGTTTGCGCAATCAGGACCTTGGAAAAGAAAAGTCATTCATTTCATGTGTTTGGATGTCAATGAAACAAGTAGGAATGGAAATTGATTTCCAAGATCAAACACAATATATAAAAATGGTTCCCTCCACCCACCCAAGAATTTACTTTTCCTCTCTAAAGATTTACTTTTCCTTCCAAAATTTTTTATTTCTTCAAACACCACCAAAATTAAAATAAATTATAATTATAATTTTTCAGAAATAAAAAAAGAAAAAACAATAAATTTATTTTTCCTCTCTTTCGGGAACCAAAGGATAGGTCTGTCAATGGTAGGCCGAAAATCTGCATTCGATCCGCATTCAAACCGATAATATTCGAAATTTCGGATATGGTTACGGATACGGATATCTTATCGGATATCGGATGCGGATACGGAAAGTGTCATATCCGGTCCGATAACATCCGATCCGATAATAGGATAATTATATATATACTGTATATTTTAATTATAAATGTGAATGGTGTAGATTACATTTGATAGAACCACAAAGAAACTAAATAAGACTTTAAAACCCTAAAACTAAAAGAAACTTCATTTCTCTCTCCCCAAACTTAAGGAAGGCTGTGAAGCACAGAGGCACAAGCCGTTCTGATCTTCATTCTATGCATGTTTTTCTTCTTTGATTCTCTCTCTCTGTGTGTGTGTGTGTGTGTGTGTGATTGCTCTCATTTTGATTTTTGAACTTGATCTATTTTTTTTTAATTTATGTTTGGTTACTTTCATACTTTATTATTCATTTTTTTGGGAATGTGTAGTTTATTGGTTCGGATATTATCCGATATCCGATAAAATTATCGGTAACGGATACGGGAGCCAAAACTCTCATCCGATCCGATATCAGATAGTTATCGGATGTATCCGATAACTATCCGTTCGAATGTGGTAATGCCAACATCCGAAGCTACCATTGACAGGCCTACCAAGTAGGCTCTAATTTAATTTTCTTTTTAATGTCTGGGCATCTATTCATATTCTTTAAAGGAAAATACATGTATTATTTTATTGGCTAAATTACAACTTAATACCCTCAACTATTTCAGTTTTTCAACTTGATACCCTCAACTTTGATAGGTACCAACTTGATACCCTGAAATTTTTTTTGACAAAATTGCCCCTCCCTTCCAACGCCCCCCCCCCCCCCCCCCCCCTCCTGCCCCCGGTCGACGACCCCCCCCCCCTCCTCTCCCGCCGGCGAACCCCCCTCTCCCGCCGGTGAACACCCCCCCCCCCCTCCTGCCTCGGCCGGCGACCTCCCCCCCACGCCGGCGACCTTGCCCTCCCTCTCCAGCTTGCGACCTCCCGCTGGGAAGCAGCCGGAGGCGGCGCGGGGGGGGGGGGGGGGGGGGGGGGGGCACGGGGCCACGGCCACGGGGAGGGGTGCACGGGGGCGGCGCACGGGGGGGGGGGGGGGGGGGGGGGGGGGAGGGGGGGCCTCACTGGGAAGGAGGAAGGAGGAGGTAATTTTGTCATTTAAAAAAATTTGGGTATCAATATAAAATTATTATATAGTTGAGGGTATTAAGTTAGTACCTATCAAAGTTGAGGGTATCAAGTTGAACATTTTAGATAGTTGAGGGTATCAAGTTGTAATTTAGCCTATTTTATTTATAGATCATTTACCAATCAAGGACTTTTCCTTGCTTGTTTTTGTTCTACTGGCCCTGATAAACCCTCCTCGATATTCCAATCAAATATTTTTATTTTCAGTTCTGTGGTCAGAACCTTTGTTCCACATCACGTCTTCTTTTCCATTAAAAAACAGCACAGATGTCCATAAATAGATTAAGCAACCATGGTTCTCCTCTTCATTCCCCAGCAAGTCATTGGCAAGATATTCTGCTCTGATCCCATAAAGACTCCATCTTTAGCTCACAGTCCCAACAGCTGAGTGACTGATGGGCAAGAACATGAGGATCAAGACCTCCTCCTCAGGCAGCACGCAGCCCCTCTTGAACAGCCAGGTACCAAAGTTGGGATCTTTTTCAACAATTCATGTTGGTTCTGCGCTTGTTGGATGGGATTGGGCATCTGGATTTCTTGTGATTGGTTCAATTTTTTTTAGTTTTGATGCAATATGATGAATTCTGCACTGCTTTTGGTGTGCTCCTGCAAATTTGGTTGATTAAATTTGAAGGAGCACACCTAAAGCTGTCCAATATGTTTGTATGTTAAATAGCCAGGTATCTAAAAGTTGGGATTTTGGCATCTGGGTTGGGCTCAAAATTGGATCTTTTTCAAGAATTCATGTTGATTTTGTGCTTGGTTGGTGGAATTGGGCATCTGGGTTTGTCTTAGATTTGGTGTTTCATGTTTGTTCTGTTGATTGTTCAAAATTTTAGTTTTGATGCAATATTTGCTGAATTCTCCACTGGTTTAGGTTCTCCTTAAAATTTGTTTCATTAAATTTTGTTGTATTAATCATGATTCATGGCATACCAATATGACATGGTTAGTAATAGCTAAAGACATAATTTTGTGTGTTGAAATTTGCTCGTCTTGAATATTTGTCCAATGTCTGTATGTTGAGTATTTGTAGGAACCATCTGCTCCTGCTCTGTCAGATCTTGAACATGGAGATGCAGTTCAGGTGATTATTATTTTTCTCTTACTTTTATTATTTGCTTATTTATTCTTTGTGACCTTTTGTAATGCTAATACTCTATTTATATCTCAGCCAGCAAATGTCGGATTTTTTCGAGTTTTTAAGCTGGTGAGTAGAAGATTGGTTTCTGATCACTATATTAGATGTATCCATATGTCTATAACCCCTATTTATGTGTGCAGGCAAAACCTGATGCAGGGAGACTGGTTATTGCCACAATAGCATTGTTGATAGCTTCTACAACTGGTATTCTGATTGTAGGTATTTCTTCCCTGGCTTTCATGCATTTCTTCTATAGCTTTATATAGGATATAGAAATTTATCCGACCGCAAAAACTAAATTACAAACACCAGAATGACAAACTATGATACGTTATTCGCTCTTCATACTATTTGGATAGTAGTTTTAGATCTTGTTGCAAGATTATTCCAACAAACATATATAGAAACTACAATTGTTGTGGGTTGGACTCAGATCAACATATCAAACCATCCTTGGTCATTGGCGAAATAACGGGGAGAATACCATCCCAGAAATTCACCTTAGGAGGGCAACGTTATAGAGAAGGCAAAGCATCTGGTTGAGCCCCACACTGCTTGATGTGCCCCTTCTATTGTGCACAATGCGGAAGCGAAAACAAACAGTGTCGTTTTAACATTATAAAGACAAGACAAATATCGAATTAATAGCACAAGAACAAAATATTTACGTGGTTCTGTCAAACTCGACCTACTCCACGGGGCGAAGGAGAGAAATGCTTTATTGAATCTATCAAGTGAACCTTACAAGAATTACAACCACAAAAAGCAACCCTCCCTTATCGAGATCTCCGACAGCTCTCTCCTTTTCTCTCTTGCAGATTCCTTTAATGGCTTCCTTAACAACCCTAAACAAAAGTCCATTCTTGCTCTAGCACACAATAGCCTCAAGCAATAAACTTTATAACTCACCAACCAAACCCTAGGTTGGTTGAGAGCCTTAAATAGGCCTCTCAATTTTAACTTAAATCAGGAGCGATTGGACTGTTGAAACAACTTAAAATCTGAACCGTACACGAAAAACAGCAGTCCCCGGTTCGATGGTATGCCGTCGGTATACCATAGTAGGCACCAAAAATGGCTAAATGATTTTTGCAGTTTGAAGCATATCGACAGTATAATGTCGGTATACCATCCCCTCGATATTTGTTCTGTTTTGCTCGTTTCAACCCCTTCCGAGCTTCCCTGATTCCTTGGACGACGCTCGTAACCCTGTAGTGAAGACAAGCCAAATTCCATGAATCTCCACCTTGGTGAGTTGTTCACAAGCCACCTCATTAAAGTGTTGCAAATGCCCCGTTCTTCTTTAATCTTAGCTCCGACTTTTGGGTTTCATCCCAACCGGCACAGTTTGCTACAACTGCGAAACTATCCACCGCCACATCTTTGCCAAAAACTGAGTACGACCACTAGCATAATTTTGATCCAGAAACAAATACTACCTCCACCATGGTCTTTCTCTTTAGAATAAAAAATTTGCAATTAGCCACTGAAATTGTATCCGTCATAATTTTTCCCTCTATAACCAAGAATTGCTTGTACCACGCTCCAGAGTCGAAAAACTGCACCTTAGCCACTGATATAATTTTTGTCTCAAAACTGAGAAACTCGTGCTAACCATTGTCTTGGTCTTTTCCACTAGAATTGAGAAACTATATCCAATCCTTAACTATGATCTTTTCCACTAGAACAAAGAAACTGCACCGTTGGCCCACAAACATGATTTTTGTCACATAAACAAAAAACTGGTGGTCACTACAACCTTCCTACCAAGAACCTTCCTTCAATCGGAATACCTTAATGGAAGTGACCATAGACTTGTGCTTCCCCTCCACCTCATTCTCTGCAATGACGGCTACAATACCTGTGACCGTTTTCCCGTCCAACCGATACAAGTTCGACCGTAATATTTGTCCCTTCATGACAACCAAGTTGTCCTTCACTACCCTTAGCGAATCGGCTTGGCCAATGAACTTACATTCCGTCGCGTCACGTGTCCAAAGAGATGAGATTTCGCTTTAGCTCTGGAATGTGCCTCACGTTCACTAGTATATGCACCACCCCCATAAAACATCTGAACTTTGATGTTCTCTATGCCAATGGCATCGTACGCAAGATGCATTGTTCCTATGGGAACACCATTACCATCAAGCAACTTACAGGTGCAGAACCACTCCCATTTTGGATGCATATGAAACGAGTAGCCAGAGTCAAGAATCCAAGACTTGAAGAAATTGTCCTTCATGTTGTGTACCGTAAGCATATCACACGTGAACTCCTCTTCTTCTGTAGTAACACTGGCTTGACCCTGACCTTCTGAACCGGCGCATTTACGCTTCTTCTCCAACCATTCCATGTACTTTGGACAATTTCTTTTCATGTGCCCCTCATGTTTGCAGAAAAAACATGGATTGTTACCTTGCCCTGATGATTTAGATTTCCCTCTTCTGCTCGTCTCCATCATTGCTCTTCGACCTTCCCTTTGTTGGAAAATAACCATGATGACTCCTCGATTAGATCTGTCATCTTCATAATCTCATTACTAAAAAGAGTAGTTTACCTATTCCATCTTGAGAGTCTCATTTCCATAAAGGATTATTGTCACCAAATAGTTATACAATTCTGGAAGTGAAGATATGAGCAATGTGCTTGGTCCTCCTTCTCCAACTTTACTTGTAAACACAGAAGATTATTGACTATCTTGTTGAAGCTGTTTAGATGATTAAGAATTGTGGTCCCTTTATTCATGTGCAAACCTACTACAGAAGTCTCTGACATAACGTTGTGCATGAACTCATCCTCCAGATATAGCTCTATCGTGCTCTGTGGCCTCTGATGCATGTACTCCATTAATCCACTGTCATATTTGAAGGCCTTTTATCCTTTCCCATGATGTCTTAAATACTCCCTCTTTCACAAAAAGAGCATTGACCCTTCTCTGCCACAAAGAGAAGTTTACTTTACCATTAAAAAAAATTCACCTCAAACTTGATGTTATTAACCTTGCTATCCACCATCCCAAAATTCCAAAATCCCTCAGACTTCAATGAACCAATTATTTCAAAAGTTCTAATCTAGGATTATAGGGAGCGAACCAATGTCGTAATCTACCATTGTCCTAGATCCAAGAGTTTGAAACGACTACGCCCCCCTTAAATTTGATACCAATTATTGTGCACAATGCGAAAGCAAACACAAACAATGCCTTAACCTTATAAAGACGAGACAAAATAGCAAGACACAAATACTGAATTAATAGCATAAGAAACAAGATTTACGTGGTTCGGTCAAACTTGACATACTCTACGGAACAAAAAAAGGAGAAATTAGTGTTGGACTTTAGATTTTAAGACCGGAGACGAACTTTAAAAGTGGTGTCATCAAAGGTTAAATGTTCATATTTTTTTTCATCAATGATAATACAATAATATTATCAACACAAAATTTAATAAATAAAACAATGAACAAAATATAATATCCAAAATAATGTCATAAGAAAATAATAATAAAAATGAAGATATTTCAAACCAAAAAATGAGACTGATGTTCCAGACAAATAAATAAAAAGAAAGTGTCAGACTGTTAGAGCGACAGAAAGGGAGAGGAGATTGAGAGCATCAAAGTGTTAAAGCAACGAAAGGAAAGAGGATTTTGACAGTGACTACACCAAAAAAATAAGTCTAACTTGTTTCTTGGTATTATAGCATATTATGTTTAGATACTCTACAAAAATTGTACGTGTACTAAAAGGATTCGAATGACTATGCATGACTCTTGTTCAGAATTGGACTTACATACATTAAATAGTATAAAAAGAATTTGTACCCTCTAAAATTTAAGCATGAGATAGCTACCTCATGGACCTCATATCAGAGTGGGAGAAATACTTAATTGAATCTATTAAGAGAACCTTACAAGAGTTACAGCTGCAAAGAACAACCCTCGCTTATCGAAATCTCCGACGAGCTCTCTCCTCTCTCTTGAAGACTCATTTAATGGCTTCCTAAGCAAACCCTAAGCAAAAGCCTCTTCTTATTCTAACACACAATAGTCTTAAGAGTTAAGAATAAACTTTATCACCCACCGACCAAACCCTAAGCTGGTTGAGAGCCTTAAATAGACCTCTCATTTTTAACCTAAATCCATAGTTTGCGGTATCGGCCGATATCGATTCGACATGGTCGATACCGATACGGTTTGTCACATCCTGATCCGATATCAACCGATATTGATATTGACCGATACCGACATTATAGGGTTTTTTTTCCTGTCAATTTGGCGAATAAAATTAAACGAAAAAGATCAATCAACAAAGATGTAAAAGCATAACAAGGTTGTAAAAGAATGTAAAAGAAGAAAACTTGTTGCAGATAAATCAATCGGTAAGGGTGACTACTATTTCATTCAATTCCAAAACTACTAAAAAACAACACATAAAATACTTAAAATTATGCCAAAATATATAAAATATTTTTCCTAAAATTTAATAATAAATCTTTGTTTTTTGATTAAAAAATTTTATACTCCGATCTGAAACCGTCGATATTGTCGATACCGCTGATCCCGATACTCATGGAAAGGATCCAATACCGATTTCGATATAGACACTGTGAACCTTGACTAAATCAGGAGTCATCTAGATCGTTGAAAAATAACTTAAAATTTGAATTGCACGCAAAAAACATTCGTCTCGATCCGTGTAGTGAGCACCAAAAGTGCTCCAAAACTTTTTGGATGTTATTCGCAATTTAAAGCATATTGGCGGCATATTGCCGGTATATCGCCCCCGATACTTGTTCTGTTTTGTCCATTTCAACTCCTTCCGAGCTTCTCCAATTTCTCAAACGGCGTCCGTAACCCCGTAGTAAGCACAAGCCAAATCCCAACACCTTCCCTATTAGTTGATCCCTTATTGAGTTCCTCCCATGGCTTCTGCAATTGATGTGTGACCGATCCTTATTCACCGTACCCTATTGCAAGATGATCCACGAGTGTCGAGGATAAAGCAGGTAACCTATGACCAAATCTCATGAACCACGCTAGGGAGGATAATTGACGCTCTACCGGTCACACTCTACCGGTCCAACGTTCACCATTCTCATGGCACCTCTACTTGGTGTTAGTCGTTCACATCACTGTTGTGGTGTCTTCTTTACCGATTCATCACTCCGATTGTTGTGGTCATCATAATTCATAACCTATGTTGTTAGTATCTTAGGATACAAGATACGTATCTTACGATACGACAATCGTTTACGAGAATCGTCGATCCAATCTGATACATATAGAGTGATTGGTTATTGTGGTCATCATGATTCATAACCTATGTTCTTAGGATCTTACTATACATGTACGTATCTTATGATACGACAATCGTTGATCCGGATTCAATACATATAGGATGATCGTTGATACGGATCCGATACATATAGGGTGATAGGTACTATTTTTTTTCTTAACTTGACTCATGTAATTATGTTTCTATATGATTTAGAAGTATAGACCTAAACTCCTAGTTTTGTTGTATGATATTGTTTCTATATGATTTAGAAGTATAGGCCAAAACTCCTAGTATTGTGGTATGATATGGTACACGCTACACGATACGATACACAAGCAAATCGATACACGATACGTATCACGAGATGACAACAACCTAGTTCATAACCCTTTCGACATTCATGTAAATTAATGCCATAGGAAACTCTTCGAGTGATATCCAATAATGCCACAGCCTCTTGCCAATTGTTCACCTCGGTTTACTTTGTCAGCCATTTCCATATTAATTTCTAGCACTACTTAGTCCTTGGTGAACTTCTCTGATTAATCCCACATCGGCTCGGGCAAAAGAGTTGTATCTCTATATATTAGCTATGCTCTTTTAGAGATGCACATGTGGTGTGGAGGTGCACATGGTTGTGCCATGTGGGGTTATTTTTCTAATGGGAAAAAGGCTAAATCAACAATTGAAAGCATTCATGCTTTTTGCTATTGGAAAATTTATTTCCATTGGAGCTAAGTCCCGTAGGGACTTAGCGACTCGGATTCGAACTCGGACACAGACACGGACACGTACTCGGGCTCATGAGGCGTAATGTGACGTTTTGTTGGCGCACTTTGCACTTAGTACGTCAGCATCGTCGCTAGGCGCATAGTGCGCTTAAGTTGCGCTCGTTGCGCGAGCCACTTGCGCAGCCGGTTAAGCTGCCAGGTTGTGCGGCCCTGGTTGCGCAGGCAACAGTTGAGTTGCCAGGTGCGCGGTCCAGGTTGTGCGCCCTGTTGCGCGCCCAGTTGCGCGTACAGATGCGCGCCCAGTGGTGCGTCGAGTTGCGTGCACAGGTGTGCGCCCAGTTGTGCGGGTGGCGCAGGGTGCGTAGGGCGCGCAGGTGGCGCAAGTGGCTCAGTGCGCGTTCTGCGCACGGTGTGCAAGGCACGCGGGGTGCGCGAGTGGCGCAACTTGCTACAGATCGTGCATGTGCTTGATCTGTGCGGTTACTGCACGTTCGGAGTGGTTTTTATCATGTTCCGAACATTGTGCAAACCGGGCAGTTGTCACTAGGCCTATATAAGGTCTATTCTCTCCACAGGACAGGAGAATATATGTACACAGAAAGTTAAAAAAAGTTTACAAGTGTTTTTTAACACAAGTAAACAGAGGCTGTGAGAGTGAAAAGAAGCTTTGCACTAGCGTTGTTTTTGCACGGGAGTCCGTGTACGATCCGAGGAGTCAGAAAAGCAGGAGTGTTCCAAAGTTCTCCGACGAACTTGCTGGTTCCTGGAAACTGTTCGTGTGGGGCGAATAAAGTTTTGAGCAACGGTGATCATTCACCCCAGTAGGCCATCTTCCATCTTTCTCCTGTCATCGCTGCTGCTGTTAGCATTTCGATACGTACCTTCTGTTTAGAAGTACTACTGTCGTTTGCTACTGATTACGAAATCTTTTTAGAATCTCGTAATCCAAAATCCTCCTAGGATCTCTGTTGTGCACCTTCTTTGAAGTGTTGCGTTGAAACGTTGTCTTTACAATTGTTTTATTTTCTCAGTTTTCCATCGAAAATTATGTCCCGGCAATAACAATCTCAACGCTTTATTGCTACGATGGAAAACTTTAATGCTTCACTCCTCAATACTGACTTTTGTAAGTTAGAAAAGTTTGATGGAGAGCATTATCAAGTCTGGAAGAGGAAGGTTTATCTCTTCAACTCAGAGACGTTGATCACGTGCTTCTTGAAGAGGAACCTACTGTTCCAGATACTGGGTCTGCTGTCGCAATCACTGCGGCTACTAAACTTCAGGCCAAGTGGAGAAGGGAGAATAGCATTTGCAGGCTACTTATCCTGAATGCTATGGAGGATTCTCTAGCATAATCCTACAGTAAGAAGACTATTGCCAGAGACATATGGGAGTCTCTGGAGAAACTGTACGAAGAAGACAAAAACATGAGCAAAATTTTTGTGGTTGAAAAATATCACAAATGGCTCTTTGAGGACGAGAAGTCCATGCTGTCGCAGGTGAAGGAATTTCTGAAGCTGCGACAGAAGCTGGAAGACGAGGCGATGTCCCTCCCCGACAAGTTTTTTGTTGGATAGATTGTCTCGAAGCTCCCCGCTGGGTGGAGCAAGTTCTATGCAAACATGCATATGAAGAAGCTTGAGATCAGCCTTGAAGATCTCTTGCAGGAAATTTATGTTGAGGACCAGATGCGGACTCAACTAAAAGTGGACGCACTGTCCAAGCAATTGGCTAACGCCAATATGGTTCATACTAGGGAACCAAGGAAAAAGCAGACGGCTTCCTACAGCAAGAAGAAGGACCCTGACAATCTGAAAGTCAAGGGGACTTCCTTCAAGCAAAAGAAGCCAAAGTCCCATTTGGCTTGCTTCAAGTGTGGCAAGAATGGCCACTTCAAAAGTGAATGCAAATCCAAGGCCAAGCAATCATAGCAAGGTGAGCCTAGTAAGGTCTCAATGATCACTGATGTTGTTGCTATGATTGCGCAAGTCACTGCGGTTGGGGCTGATTCTGACTGGTGGGTAGACACTGGCGCCACCTGCCATGTCTGTTCCAGTAAGGAGTGGTTTACCACCTATACACCAACTTCTGAAGTGGTTATGGTGGCAAATCAGACACAAGCTAAAGTGCTCGGGATCGGGACAGTGGTTTTGAAGCTGACTTCATGGAAGTCTCTGACGCTTCAAGGTGTGAAGCATGTACCTGCTATCGCAAAGAACCTGATCTCGGGAGGCCTACTCTGCAATGCAGGCCTCAGGATGGACATCAATGTTGGCCAGATGGTGATGTCTATTAAGGAAACATATTTCGATAAAGCTTTTTATACCGAAGGAATGTTCAAAATTCAGCTTGTAAATCAGTCCAATGTAATTAATGCAATCACTCCTTCTGCTTATACTCTTGAGTTGTGGCATAATAGGCTAGGACATGTTCATTGTAAACGAATAAACAAAATGTCTAGTCTAGGATTTATCTCCAAGTGTGGGGGTAAGGTAGAGAAATGTGAAGTGTGTGCTCAAACGAAGATCACAAGGAAACCCTTTCCTCGAGTTTATCGAAGTACAGATCTTCTGGAGTTGGTACACTCCGATATCTGTGACTTCAAACAGTTCTCTACAAAGGCAGGGATGAAGTATTTCATAACCTTCATCGATGACTTCTCTAAGTATGCGTTCGTCTACTTGCTGAAAGCTAAAGACGAAGCATTCGAGAAGTTCAAGGAGTTCAGAGCCAAAGCTGAGCGACAGACTGGACAACAACTCAAAAGAATAAGAAGTGATCGAGGTGGAGAGTACATGTCTCATGAATTCGCATCGTTCTGCAAATAACATTGAATTGTCAATGAGACTACGGCTCCGTACTCTCCTCAATCAAACGGAGTAGCAGAGAGCAAGAACAGAACGTTAACAGAAATGATTAACTCAATGCCGTTGACTGCGGGTCTTCCAAAGTGCTACTGGGGAGAAGCTGCATTGACGGCCACTTTTATTCTAAATAGAGTGCCTCATGCAACTTCAGATGTTACTCCTCATGAACTCTGGTTCAAGGTCAGACCTAACTTGAATGTCATTCGAGTGTGGGGGTGTCTGGTATATGTCAAGCTTCCAGATCTGAAGATTCAGAAGCTTGGGACAAGGACTACAAAGACGATCTTCTTGGGGTATGCCAAAAAGAGTGATGCTCGGAGATTTCTTGATATTGAGTCAAATCATATCATTGAATCTCGCGACGCAGAATATTTTGAAGACAAATTTGCAAGGTACGAGAATATTGTTCTTCCCGATATTCCGGAGAATAATAAGAGTGCGCAAGAAACTAAAGTTTTCAATGAAGTAGTCCAAGAAGATGTTGTTGAAACAACGGTTGAACCAGAACTCGCTGAGCCGTCAGCGAAGCGTGTGAGGAGGCCGAAGGACTTCGGAAATGACTTTGTCACCTATCATGTGGAAGCAGATCCGCTTACCTGAAGACAGAGACGTTGTTTTCTGGAAGGAGGCGATTGACAATGAAATTGATTCATCACCTCAAATAACACTTGGGTGTTGGTTGATCTTCCTAAAGGAGCGAAACTCATCGGATGCAAATGGATCTTCAAGAAGAAGATGAAAGCAGACGGAACTATTGACAAGTTCAAGGCTAGGTTGGTAGCCAAGGAGTTTTCTCAAAAGCAGGGGATTGACTACTTTGACACGTATGCTCCAGTAGTCCGGATGACCACCATCAGAATGTTGATTGCTCTCGTAGCAATACATAAGATGGTGATACATCAGATGGATGTAAAAACGGCTTTCCTAAATGGTGAGCTGACCGAAGAGATTTGCATGCAACAGCCAGAGGGATTTGTCGTCAAGTGTCTTGAAGACAAATTTCGCAAGTTGGTGAAATCCTTGTACGGTCTTAAACAGGCTCCCAAGATGTGTCATGAGAAATTTGACAAGGTTATAAGGTCAAATGGCTACATGGCCAGCGAGACGGACAAGTGTGTTTACACGAAGTTCGCTGATGGAAGAGGTGTGATCGTTTGTCTGTACGTGGACGACATGCTGATCCTAGGTACAGATATGGGCTGTGTCACGGAGACAAAAAAGTTCATCTCGAACAAGTTCAGTATGAAGGACTTGGGGGAAGCTGATGTAATCTTAGGGATCAAGATCATCCGGACAGACACTGGACTAGCGATGTCACAGTCTTATTATGTTGAGAAGATGATCACTCGTTACGGGTATCAGGATCTTCCAGGGATCGATACGTCGTACATGTGTGATCTGAAGCTGAAGCCTAATTCAGGGGAAAGCGTCAAGCAGCTGGAGTATGCAAGCGTAATCGAGAGTTTGATGTATGCTACTACTGCCACAAGGCCTGACATAGCTTTCGTCGTGGGAATGCTGAGTCGTTTCACGAGCAACCCAGGCATTGAGCACTGGAAAGCTGTGAAACGGGTTATGAGATTTCTCAAGAAGACTCAGACATATGCACTGCACTACAGCAGAGATCTGCCGGTAGTGGAAGGCTTCAGTGATGCCAGCTGGTGCTCAGAAGTGGAGAGCGAGAGGTCCACAGGTGGATACATTTTCACAATGGGTAGAGCTGCTATATCGTGGAAATCGAAGAAGCAGACTATGCTCTCGCGGTCATCCATGGAATCTGAGTTCTTTGCACTTGATACCGCAACCGAGGAAGCAGAATGGCTTCGAGAGCTCATGTATGATCTTCCAGTGGTTGGGACGCAAATACCGGCGATACCGATATACTGCGACAACCAGGCGACTGCGGCGGTGGCATTAAATGACCTCTTCAACGGAAAGAAGAGGACTGTGCGGTTGAAGCACAGGGCAGTACACGATCTCATCAAGAGGGGTATTATTGCAGTGATTGATGTTCGGAGTCGGGAGAACCTGGCGAATCCGTTCACCAAGGGCCTCAAGTGCCACCTGGTCGATGGCACAGCTTGTAAAATAGGCTTGAAGGCATTCTGATATTGTATTATTGCAATCCTATCATAAAGTTTTATACTATTAGTTCAAAGAGAAATCTACTAGGCATCTAGCTTTTGGTTCAAGGGAGGACCATTAATCGGAAGAATATCAGGAACGGTGGGTACATGTTCTATTGGGCATGGAGAGGTTACGGACCTACAACCACTGTTGTCTACTGTTATTTTCTGTGAAAAACGAATCCTGTGGGAAGGTTGGCTTAAACGTCTTAATGAGTTCTCAGGCAGAGTAAATGCCTGGTGTGCTTTACAGGAAGCACGGTAGCGCAGCACTACAAGGAGTGAAACTCCATGCTACTGTGGGGTAACTCCATCATGAGGTTCCCGAAAGGGGTAATGTCTCGGCTGTATGAGCCAAGTCACGGGGGCGTAGCACCGCAAATAGGCAGGTAGCCTAATGCTGTATGTTGAAATAAAGAGGGGTGTAGTCAGCACTACAAAGGAGAGGAGTTCCTCATGTTACAGTGGCACGACACCACGATGAGGTACCCGGTTAGGGATAAAGCCTCGGCCTTGCAAGTCATGTCGTTGCGGCATAACACCGCAAGGGAGCCTAAGGCTTCATGCTGGGTAGTATGGCACTACAAAGAGGCGGTGACCTCATGCTACAGTAGTATGACAATACGATGAGGTTTCCGGTACGGGGTAAGGTCTCGGCTTTAGGCCATGTCATAGAAGCGTAGCACCGCAAGGGAAACGCAAAGCGCTTCATGTCATGTCTCTTTAATAAAGAACTCACCTATAGTGTATGGAAAGAAATATCAGGCCGTCTCTTGAGAGTAAACTGTAGACGTCCAAAATTATACACTGAAACCAGGCTGGCACAAGGCCTTTAATGTGCAAGCCAGAAGCACATGTAACTACTTTATGTGAGTGGAAAGAATTTCAGCTATGGTGCAGAATTCAAGGCTTAGTCCATTCTTGTATTATAGTCTGTTGTTTAACCCATGCGGGAAGATTCAAGTCGTTAGCGACATCTCTCCTAATGCATGATGGACAGTTACTGTGGGGAACACTTATACCCATATATAGAGATATGCGGAGGATTGTTGGGTTTTGGCCTTTTGTATTAGAAACTTTAGTCCCACATCGGCTAGGCCAAAATAGTTGTATCTCTATATATTAGCTATGTTCTTTTAGAGATGCACTTGTGGTGTGGAGGTGCACATGGTTGTGCCATGTGGGGTTATTCTTCTAATGGAAAAAAGGCTAAATCAACAATTGAAAGCATTCATGCTTTTGCTCTTAAAAATTTATTTCCATTGGAGCTAAGTTCTGTAGGGGCTTAGCGACTCGGGCTCGGACACGGACTCGGGCTCATGGGCTCATGGGCTCATGAGGCGTAATGTGGCATTTTATTGACGCACTTTGCACTTAGCACGTCAGCATCGTCGCTAGGCGCATAGTACGCTTAAGTTGCGCTCGTTGCGCGAGCCACTTGCGCAGCCAGTTGAGCTGCCAGGTTGTGCGGCCCTGGTTGCGTGGCCAGGTTGCACGGCTCTGGTTGCGCAGGCAACGGTTGAGCTGCCAGGTGCGCGGTCCAGAATGCGCGTCCAGGTTGCGCGCCCAGTTGCACGGGTGGCGCATGGTGCGTAGGGCGCGCAGGTGGCGCAAGTGGCTCAGTACGCGTTCTGCGCGCGGTGTGCAAGGCGCGCGGGTGCGCGAGTGGCGCAACTTGCTACAGATCGTGCCTGTGCATGATCTGTGCGGTTACTATACGTTCGGAGTGGTTTTTACCATGTCCCGAACATTGTGCAAACCGGACAGTTGTCACTCAGACCTATATAAGGTCTCTTCTCTCCACAGGGCAGGAGAATATGTGTACACAGAAAGTTAAAAAAAGTTTACAAGTATTTTTTAACACAAGTAAACAAAGGCTGTGAGAGTGAAGAGAAGCTTTACACCAGCGTTGCTTTTGCACGGGAGTCCGTGTACGATCCGAGGAGTCAGAAGAGCAGGAGTGTTCCAAAGTTCTCCGACGAACTTGCTGGTTTCTGGAAGCTGTTCGTGTGAGGCGAATAAAGCTTTGAGCAACGGTGATCATTTACCCCAACAGGCCATCTTCCATCTTTCGCCTGTCATCGCTGATGCTGTTAGCATTTCGATACGTGCCTTCTATTTAGAAGTACTACTGTCGTTTGCTACTGATTACGAAATCTTTTTAGAATCTCGTAATCCAGAATCCTCCTAGAATCTCTGTTGTGCACCTTCTTTGAAGTATTACGTTGAAACGTTGTCTTTACAATTGTTTTATTTTCTCAATTTTCCATCGAAAATTGTGCCCCGACAATAACAGTATTGTTGTATGATATGGTACCCGCTACACAATACGATACACAAGCAAATCGATACACGATACGTATCACGAGTTGACAACAACCTAGTTCATAACCCTTTCGACATTCATGTAAATTAATGCCATAGGAAACTCTTCGAGTGATATCCAATAATGTCACAGCCACTTGCCAATTGTTCACCTCGGTTTACTTTGTCAGCCATTTCCATATTAATTTCTAGCACTACTTAGTCCTTGGTGAACTTCTCTGATTAATCGCCCTCCGCATGATGGACCTCGGTTTACTTTGTCAGCCATTTCCATATTAATTTCTAGCACTACTTAGTCCTTGGTGAACTTCTCTGATTAATCGCCCTCCGCATGATGGAAAAACTATTACCATAACTGACTGACAGATCTATGTGCAGAGGTGGTGTGTGCACTAAATTTTCTCGAAACTTCTCTCACCAGCATAGGGATCCACTCGTTAGTGCCCTCAACATGGTCGAACCTACTGTCACGTCCCGCTCCCAGAGGAGCAAACGTCCTCGCTTGGGCGTGATGCCGCGCGAGTCTAAGTTGCACTCGCGCTAGGCCAAATCCTGAAACGGCTGATTGAAGCTAGGCCACAGAGTCGCACAGTGTCCCCATTGCGGCAGAAAGTAAATGAACACAAGTTGAAACAAATTCAAGTTCTTTATTGATATTCAATAAGTATTACAAGCGGCGCTAGGCCGATATTACAATTCGTTCAAGCACTCTCTCCCGAAACATAAAAGGCATGTCAAGCGGCTTACAATATGGAATAATATATGACGATGTTCCGATACATTATGTCATGTATATGGTGCTTCAGTTCCTTTGCAACGCTCCAAGGCTCTAGAGTTAGCTCCGCACCTTAGCACATTCGAGGGAAGATTCTACACCAGACGAGGTTCACCCGTACCTGCAAGCAGTCTAGGTGGTTATCAGTACATTGAATGCACTGGTGGGGAGGCTAGCTCGCCCGCTCGCTGTCATTACCAAACATGTGTCATTTAGTTCCGTGCACATTATTAGTTGGTGTATTTCTAATCTCGTGTTACATATATCAAGTGTCGCATAGGAATAACATGCGCAACTTACCATACTTACTATACAATTTTTTCTGTCCAAGGTAAACCAAGTTAGCCAACATATTATACATAATGACTTGACGAGTTTGCATAAGAAAATATGAGTGTCATGAGCGTATTTCTGCCTCAGGTGAACGAGGTACTCAAGTTTATAAGATACGTTATACTCAATCTTTGTTCATATACGTTTCATTCACTTACTCAGTTGTTCAGATTACTCAGATTACTTGTTTCAATGCAAGGACTCACACGTGGATTGCCACTCGCGAGCCAACTTAATCTATATGAACCGGTCGCTGGTATCATAAGTCATTTGGACTATACAAACGGGGTATTCGTAGTGATGTTACCTACCAGGCGTGATGGCCGGTACATTCTGATAGGCTACACAATACCGGCATTACGTCGCTTGTGAGGCCAGGCCCGCACCCAAGTCGCCCGTAAGCCATGAATTCTTCCTAGTCCGGCACGATCCCTGGTAACCCATCTTCTGATCGTCCGAGGAATCTTTCATCAACATCCCTCATGCACGAGTTGTCCGCGACCATTTCGTATTCTCTTTTTATTCTTAACTTATTGGGCTCTCTGAGCCATAATGGATTATCGACTAGGTTGGAGGCGGCATCCGTGCAGCGCGGGTAGCGAGCCCCGTTGCACATCCCCGACATACCTATCGATAATCATACTTTTCTTCTTTCCTTTCTTTCTTTCTTCCATTCAATCACTTATTCATTTATTCATTCGTTCATTCATTCATTCATTCTTTTGTTATCATTATGCAGCTCCCGTTACGGAAATTGTCTTGGCGACCCAACGGTCTCGAAGCCTTTCCATGTTTCTATTACTCCGCTCGGAACGACTATTTCGATAGTCTTCATGCCTCAATTCAGGGAACCATTAACTGTATCGTGCTTCAAGTTGTAGTACGATCTAGGTGACGAGCAATTCGAACATAATTGAGCACACAAGTAAATCTACTCGAAACGTAAGCTATGCCTTGGCACGAACGTGTAATGCGGTGCGGGGTTTAAGTAAAATCCCAAGTTCATTTCCATATTTTACCCAAGCGATACAAGATGAGATTATTCTCTTAGCTAGGTGCGTTAAGTTCTTTTATTAGCATGCAGGAGGTTAACGCTTAGCGATCTAGCAATATCGTCCATGTTATTATGTGTGCAGCTAAGCAAAGACAGGTTCATCGGAGCCACCCACCTTAGTGATGATCGCAATCGGCCGAGCGCGACTCCAAGCGCTCCTTTGAAAGTCTTAAGTCTGGATTCTTCTGAAGGGCCAAGCCATTGACTTTGCCTTAAGCGAGTCGTTTCGCCGAGCAAGACGGGATTTGAGTCATTGCACTTGCGTCGTTTGAATCAGCATTCTGCTTGCACGGAGCGGGTCGTTACATCCACTAGCAGGATGCCAGCTCCCACGTCCACTCTATGTTCAAAAACCTTATGGTTTAAGAATTCTAATAATCTTTGTTGACTTGCAAATTGAACGTTTTCTTCATTAGACCATTAATCATTTAAGAAGAGAATGAGACCTTTGTTATCGCCGAATTGAGCATGCTGGCACATGGTAACTTCAATTAGCATGCTAGCATACACCATCTTAAGGACCAAGAAGATTTGTACCCTTTCAAAAGACCTTCGCCAACACTATGGTGAAGAATTGGTACAACCAAGACCTTGAAAAGAATGACAAAGGGTCTTGGAATCTGTTTAATGGCTGCTACAGAGCCATTCAATCTAACGGTATCAAGGGAGCCATTTATTGGCTTTCTCAAATCGAGAAACATTACTTAGCCGAAAGAAACAGGACGGCTCAGCTAAATGGAAAACTATATGAACTAAGACATAAGACTTCTCAGCTGATGGCATATAGTGCCACTTCTAGATCTCCTGCCTTGGTTGCCAAAGAAAAAGATCTCTTCCAGAGAAGTTCCTTTGAACACAAAGAATTGAAAGAGATTCTAAGACAAATTGATAGCCATGATCTGGTGAATTTCAGAATGCCAGACATACTTGATTTCTATTCTGCCATAGAACTCAAGGGTGAAAAAATCTAAAATATTGAGGTAGAATCCATGGTACAAAGAATGCTCACTATGTACCAGCAGCAACTCATTGATGAGTCTCGTCTCTTACTCTTTTTTAAGCGCTTAGATGAAACCAACATAACTAAGCTCTTTGAGGGAGAAAGATTATTTACAACAAAAATGTATATATCCGCCTAATATCTTGTTTCCAGAAAATTCTTAAATTTACTAATCAAATTAAAAAAGGATTGGTTCATGAGGTATTTATTAATACTTCTAATATTGAACTGTATGACAAATCATTCCAGAAATATGCTGGGAAGCGGCTCTATCACATTCCAATAGGTTCCAGACGATGTTCAGATTTCGTGTTTGGAGTATCTGGGAAGAGACGATTCATCAATTTTTTCCCTCCTATCAAATCTGGGAATTGAATAGTCTAAATGATGACTGGCACCTAAAGTTTTCTCTTCAAGAATGGAAACTTTAGTGCAGAAAAGGAGAGGTACGGCACGGCCAGAGAATTTTTTGAAGAAGCGCTAAAGATTGCAGGGATAGGAAATCAGGTGATCCTATTCCTCTCTAGCTCCGGCAACATTATCCTGGCGGACTATCTCGCGGGCAAGCTAGGTGAAGAAGACAATTATGGGTTTACTCTCCTCCAGGAATTCATTGACGGTATGCGCCTCAGACCAGTGGGACAACATGCTAAAGAAGATGTCAGACAGGTCGATGCGATCATGTCTCAACTTCAGCTTTGAAGCATGGTGGGATCCTAAATAAATAAGAAAATTACAAGGAAAAAATGTCATGAGACGCTATGTACGAAGAGTCCGATGGAGACTATCCAGAAGAAAGAAGCAAAAAGGGCCTCCACAGCCACTACCTCAACCACCACTATCTTCACAAGAACAACTACCTCCAGAAGAAGACGAAGAGGTTACACAACCACTACCTCCAAGAGAAGACGAAGAGGTTACACAAAGAGAAGACGAAGTGGAGCGAATCTATGCTATGACTCCACCTTCAGATGGCGACGAAAGTAGGTGGAATTGGTGGTGGGAATACGTGTATGCTACTCCACCAAGACCAGACATGGCTCCTCCCTCTCATTGATCTAAGAGAAATACGTGGAAGATTCTTCCTTATCTACACTTGTACTGGAAGAATGAGGTGTCCCTACTTTTTAGGTGTCAACAAAGTTGGCGCACGTGATGTGACACCACACCTAAAAAAGAAAATCTCTTTAATAAAGTAACTTTACTTGAAGCTACTTTATTAAAGAAGAATTGATCCGGTAAGCTTTAACCGGCTATCCCGGTGGTAGTACCGACCCCTATAAATAAGGGAGTATTTGTATTAGTAAGGGGCAACAGATTTTGGGGACCTTTGTAAGATTGTGAGCTTGTGTGTGCTTTCCTCCTTTCTCTTGTTTTTCCGCATTGTACCATAATCTGTTGAAAGGGTACCAATCTTCTTGGTCCTTCAAAGGCTTTTCCTTTCGGAGTATTCTGGGTAGTCTGTGTGACTTGAGAGATAGTGGTCCCTTGTGGGCTGTTTGTACCCTGAATTTGGTTGTTCGCCTGAACTTGCGGATTGTTTGTCCTGAGAACTGGGTTATTTACCTTGGACGCTCCAGAGGTGGAAGCTGTAGAGTTTGTAGCGTCCGTCTTGGCCTTTTTGGGACCAACGACTAGGAAAAAGGCCTCCTGCCTTTTCATTTCCTCAGACATTTTTTAATCAATTAAACTCTTCCTCATCCATCGTATCATAACCTTGTAAGAGTATCAGCAAGAAAGTTAGTATATTCCGAAATATAAACAACTTCATAATTAAATATTTCTAAATACATAGGAATTCTAATTCTTCTGAGATTCTCTTCAGGATTATTGATGGTTTTCTTTTTAAGAAATTGAGCAACAAATTTGTTATCTGTTTCAATGATAAAATTTCTGTAAAGGATATATATTCTCAGACTTTTTATCGCTAATTTAACCGCTAATAATTCTTTATCATAGGTGGCATATTTGATATGTGTCTTTGTAAATTTGTCTGACGTGTAGGCAACAACTTTTTTTGTTTAGCGATCAATACTCATGTCCAAAAATTATAAGAAGTATCAGTCTGTAGAACAAGTTTCTCATCCTCGAGAGGAAAATAAAGGATTTTTTGATCTTTAATTAAGTCTTTTATTCTGGCTATCTCCTCTTTCTCTTTAGGTGAGAAATGGAAATTTTGCTCGTATCCCATTTACGAGGTTGTTCTCCAGTTGATTGTTTATATTTTGCTTGTTCATTAGCAAGCTTATCATGTAATTTTTCAACTCTAGCAGAAAGATAAGAAATAAACTTTCCACCATAATTAATAATCCTGAGAAACTCTGGAGTTCCTTCAAAGTTTTAAAATCTTCGAAAAAATCCTTTATCTTTGTATAAATATGTTGTTCTAACTCTATCTGGCCATTTTTTATTACTTTGCCTAAGAAATCGATTTCAGTTTTGAATAGTTCGATTTTCTTGGAACTAAGGATTATACCATTATCTAGTAATAGTTTTACTACATGTAATAAATGTTCTTTTTGTTCGTCAGCAGTTTTGGAGAACACAAGAATGTCATCTATATAGACTACAATGTAGTCCAAGTGTCCAAATATTGAGTTCATCCATTTCTGGAATATTTGTAGCCATTTTTTAAGCCAAAAGGCATAACTAACCATTCAAAATGCCCCTGGGGACAGCTGAAGGCAGTTAGCTCGATGGAAGTTTTATCAACAAGTTTAATCTGCCAAAAGCCAGATTTAGCATCAAATTTACTATAGAACTTAGCTCCTTGTATTTGTTTGATTAAGTGTTCCGCAGAGGAAATAAAATATCCATCAAATTTGGTATAGCTATTAAGCTTTCTATAATTAATGACCATTCTAGCTTTTTCTCGTTTTATTTCTGCATGATTTCTTACTAGAAAAGATGGTGACGAATGAGTACTATGACTCTTTTGTATTAGTTTTAAACGAAATAATTCATCAATCCGTTTTGCAAATTCCTCTTTATCAAAAGGAGAAACCATTATACTATTTACTCGCACCTTGGATTCTTTATGTAAATCTAATAGTTCAATTTTACAATATCGAGGTGCTTTGTCAAACCATTTCAAAGGATTGTCAGAATATAATGGTTGTAACATTCCATGTATAACCTTTTGGAGGTTATTATTTGCTGGGATGTTATACGTACATATTTTTTCTCTGTTTTTATCGATCAGAGTAATTGGTTTTACACCACGCTGTGTTGTCGGTGTATATGTGTCTATATTTGTCTGCCATAGAGACAATAAAAAGAATTCGAGGTATCGACATTCCATCAATATTAAAATAATGTGTATTGGATGGTGCATAATGTCGTAGATTATCCATACCTATGAGACAATCATTATCAAATTCTTTTGGTAAAAGAACAAAATCATATTGATATGTCTTGTTATTCCCATGTATATCCGGAAATTGGACATGAAGTCCTTTTACCTTGTAGTTTACCAAGACCTATCTACCCATGAAATCATTGAGTTTGTCAGGGTTATCTAACTTAATTCTTAAGTATTCTGGTATGAACAATTCTTGCAGTAGGCTTGCTTCTGCCCCTGTGTCAACTAGGATGTGTATAGTGAATTCGTCATACCCTGGTATACAAATTGTTAATGGTATGTAGATATGTAATTGTGCTCTGGATTTTAGATCGATGGTCCGAATCATTGATCAGGTATTTGTAGAAGCTCTTCCAATTCTGGAATTGGGTAGAGGGAAAAAATTTCCCAATCAGTGGTATCCGAATTTTCTAAGTTTTCTATTTCTAAGCTTAACTTATGTAACGAGGTACTCGTTATTTCTATGTCGATTTGATCAACTTCTTTCTCTTTATTAACCAACAATGTCCTTTTTTTCTTAATTGGTCGCTCTTCGGTATTATAGTATTTGTCAATATGTTTTCTAAGGACCCGCATGGTATTATCTGTATGCTTCATTACTATAGTCCGATAGTTGGACTTTTTTTGTCTCTTCTTTTATTATGCTTTTAAATTTCTTTAAAATGTAAATCATCTTATGGGCTTATTGAATTTGACTAGCATTATAATTCGTGTGCTCTTTATACCAATTATTACTCATGTGGATCAGGAGTCGTTTTCCTTATTTGGGATAAAGGTATTTTGATCATTAAATTTTCACGTTCTTTTGCTTTTATATTGTCCAATAATAATTTAGTTCTGCCCTCCATAGGGGAACTACTAATATTGGATCTATGTGTACTCTCATCAATATTGAGAGGTATGTTTGTGTTATCCAAATGATCCATAGAGCTGGATTTAGCTAGTTTCGAAGGTTTCGAAGTAGAAGTTTCACCTTCTAGTGTCTCCCACTTATTACTGTGGAAATAGTATTTCCTGATGCAATGAAATATTAAGTTGGGACTTCTAGTTTAGGTTTAAGAGATCTCACAAATAATTGCATCTCATTATCCAGTCTTAAATGTTTCTAATTTAACTAATCTTGGTTGTATAGTTTTACCCATGCCAACTTCGAAAAGTTTTACTAGATGTTTAGGAGTGATGGATTTGAATGTTGGTGTATCATTCAAGGCCATACAATGTTCCCATTGTATTCCTAAGACTTTGGATCCTGGCATTAGTTCTATGCGCTGTAAATTTATTGATAAAGTACAAGTTTTTTTCAATATTTTGATCATCAAGACTTATAGAGAAGCCTGGATGAATATTGATTCCAAAAAATCTATTTACTAAATTCGATTTAGCACATCCAATGATATTGTTTAGAGGGTTGTTAATTATCCTTTCATCCATACAGACCACTAGTATGGGAGTGTCTATTCCAGTACGAAATAAACCTGTTATTTTTAGTTGTATCAACCAAATATAGAGATATCTCTTCTTTGGGTATTTTTTCCCTTAATTTTTCCATCTTTTTTTTTATCAAGAAGACATATAGAGGAAAAATCCTCACCTTCTCTTAGTTCTATATTTTCTTGCATTCTTTCGAATACATAAGTATGTTTATTTAAAAACCTAAATTGGAAAGGGACAGGTTTATATACCTCTTTCTTATCAGAATGAGGAATAGCTTCTTTAAGCTTTTCTAAATCTTCATCAGTGATTTCAAATTGTTCTCCCTCACTATGTGAGAAGCTAAAATTTGAAGTTTCCTCTGATGTTAATGTATTCATATATATTCTGAATTCATAATATTGCTCATGGGGATCTTCCTACTAGAGCTACTAGAACCCTGTTGAGGATCTAGATATGTACTTCTTTTAGGCAGGGTATCTTCAACTATAGGAAGATCTTTATATTTATGAATAACTAATAACCCAATAGGGTCACCTCTTTCGATAAGATAATCTCTATCTTCGAAAGATGTATTTTTAACTATTACCGATATATTATGTCTAGACACAGGTTCAATAAAACCTTGTATTATAAATATATTTTTATTAGCATGTAAAGAGACATTATGTATAACTCCATAATATCCTATTGGTATAAATATCCTTATATCCTTATATTCAGTTGTATGATATCTTCTTAGTCTAACGGATTTACTCATGTATAATGTATATCCGGTAGAGATTCCTTCTTTTTTGGGAAGGATCGCATTTTCATTCAGGAGGGTGATCCTTATTTGATTGTGCATTTTATTTATAATGGTCATATTGATCTTAAGATGTTCAATTGAACGACAAAGATCCTCTTCTTCAATAGAATCAATAGAGGATCCTTCTATAGATTCAATTTCATAGATTGAAGAAGCTGAAGTATCACTGTTTATTTCACCTATGGTTCCTATATTAATACCATATACGTCAAGATTACCTATGACAATGGTTTGTATATTTCTATACATTCATTGGCAAAATGCCCCTTTTTGTTGCATTTAAAACATTTGCAAAATTTGCTAAAAAAAATTCTTTTTGATAAATTTTCTCTTTCCAAACTTCTTTTCAGATTTGAATTTTTTCTTGAAGTTCAGTTTCCATTTTTTTCGTGTTATTTACCATTTTTTCTTTCGAAAGGTTTTACCCTTTTTATTCTACCGTTTCTTTTTCCATCCTCCATATTCTGGGGGACAACCAAATTCAAAGTTTACATCTTCATCATACTTGGCACAACAAGAATAGCCAAGCTTTGAATTTTTTATGTATTTTTGCATTTGTATATAGGCTTTAGATTGTTCACACGCTTCTTCCATGGTTTTCATACAAGCCTTTTTTAGCATACCCGTAGTGTGAACATTTCCTTGAATTTTATCATACCTTTCTTTTATAATATTGTTCCATGGATAAGGGATTTTAGCAAAGAATGCTTTTATCCATAATTCTTTATGTCTATTATCGCTTAAATAAAAAGTCAAATATATTTGGAGACAAATTCTTCAAGCATGCAAATATCACATAAAGTCATTTTATGCAATATCTTATCGTAATCTTTACTTTCCTTAGACTCTTCACCAGTAAAGTCTGCAAGTAGTAATGCAAGTAACCCATTTAGGATCTTCGAGAAGTTTTGAGGGTTACGGAGGATTCGGTTCGTCGAGACAAAGAAACGAATGGAGATGACTCAAAGATTGAGGGTCAGTCTATCGGTCCCATGACAGCGGGTCGGTCTCCAGGTAGGGGTTGCTCTACGGATCCGATTTTGACGATGGGTGGTTTGCCAAAGCTTCATGAAGCGACATTGGTTTCAGCAGTTCGAAGCCAGAAAGGAGATCAAGATTTGCAGGAAACACAATCAGAGGCTAGTGCATCACCATTCACACAGTTCAGGGGGAGCTGTGGGTCATCGACGACGTGCACAGTGCATGATGTTCTGCTCGATGATGCATATATACGGGAGAGCTTTACTGTCGGACACGAAGGTGGGCAGGTTCAGGATTTCGAATCTCGGAAGAACCGCACCGTCCGCTTGGTTGGGCCAGTCAAGGGTGAAGAAGCTCGTCGGAACGGTAACACGTTTCGATGGAAGACGGAAGTCGGGGACAAGCAGCCAAGACTTGTGGTGAGGCTGATCGTCAGGGACTTCGGTCTGTGTCGTGTTATTGATGTCGGCAGGATTCCAGTGATACAGGAGGTGCTACGTATGGCAGATTGTGTCAACGTGACGGTCGAGGAGCTGATGACAAAGGAAGATGCAAAGCAACTTGGAGGATCAGAGATCAATGGCATGGGGAGCAGGTATTCTGTCGTAGGACGACAGGCATGGAGTCCAGTTGAGGACCTATGGGGTCAATACCCTCTCATCAGACTGGAGGAGGATATTGTTGGAGTCCAGTCTGGATTTGGTAACAACATATTTGTGGAATACAAATCTAGTTAAATATTTGATTTAATTAGATTTGGATGTCCATAATTAGTGTTGTGCTATTTTAGATATAATAGGATACTTATTTTAGGAAATCATATTATGATCTAAAATAGGATATTGATGGAATATTTTAGGTATAATAGGATTCTATTTTTTCCTATTTAGGAAATCCTATTATGACTTGGAATATGATTTTCTCATCTATGGGGTGAGGGTGGAGGCACAAAGCACAGCACAAAAGTGGAGATTCGGGGTGCTCGTCCACTGGAAATTTAAGAGAAAGTTTGTGCTTTGCTCTTAGGACTTCGTCATCCAAGACAGGAGGAAGGAGACCTAATGAAGGAGTCGTCAACTTTGGTTAGGGAGATTGCTACGGATTGGTGACTGATCTCAATTGTAATCTTCTGTTTTTTTTTCTTGAGAGTGGTGAGGGGGTTGAACCTATTAGGACAAAGGGTTCAACATTAGTTTTTGTCAATCTTGTAATTTCATCTGAGTTATAAAGGTTGGGATTTGTCCAGGTGACGTAGTCACCGCCATATACTTGTCTTTATATGTGCTTGGTGTCCGTTAGACGAGAGTTGGTTTTGATCAGGTGGGTTGGCAAACGCTTCCGTGCGTCCAACAATTGGTATCAGAGTCCATGGTTACGAGGCTAGTTTGGACGGCTCTAATTGGTTTGAGACAGATGGTGTTGAATGTTCATGTGTCGGATTATACAGGCTCTTCTCAAGGTAGAGTAGGAGCATCAACTACATGAATTGGCTTCAAAGATGGGTTTGACGAGCCCAAGGTGAAGCAAGACGTTGTGGTTGGCACACAATGGTGGTGTGGATGAACGTGTCGGTTGGTTCTATAGTCGAACGGATCGAGATGACAATATGTTAGATCTCCTGGGTGCTCGGCTGACGAGGTAGCAAGGACTGCTAAGGTTGTTAGGCTGGCGGGAACGAACAAAAGGTAGCTTGGGTACTACGGTTGGTCGGCTAGCGGGAACGGACAAATGTAGCAAGGTGCTAAGGTTATTCGGCTAGCAGAAACGAGCTAAGGTGGAGATTGTTGGGTTGTATCTCGTTTCCGGTTGAGCGCTCAAATGGGGTGTGACAATGGAGTTGATAATTTAGTCCCACATCGGTTAGGATGTGGGATCAAGTGGTGTAGATAATTGGGATTGATTCAGGCCTTACATGAGAATTCTCTTTTAAGGCATATGTGTCACGCCCCAGAACCAGAACACTGGAGAGCGGGGACAGACATAGCCAGCTACGTATAATAAAATGGGATCCACTCCACTATACGGTCACGGCTGTCTAGATATATGAGGGTTTATCTACAAGCCAACGGTCTCTTAAGGTCATGAACAAGTCTAGTGTCTCAATCACAAGCAAGCAAGTAAATGTTACAAGATGTAAGATCACCAAATATACAATAGTAAGGCGTCCCAAACATTACATATTCAGCTGATCATGAAGCTAGTCGTTACAAAATATGAGGACTAGCAAGAGTTTTAGTCATACATGATCAACCCTAGGTTGCCAATCATGTTACAGCCCGTAGGCAGACAGTAAGTAAAAATGTACACGAGCTAACACTTGCTCGGCGGCTAAACGCCTCAAAAGAATAATTTACAATAGAGTGGGAGAGCCAAAAATAACCCACTCGTTGCCAGGATTCCTTCTAGTGGTCACCATCCGACAGGAAAATCGGTAGATCCTCTGGAGCTGCTCCGGTATCTGGCCATACAAAAGCAGCTAGATCAGACCCCAGAAAGAGCAAGTGCCACAAAGGAGGCTTCACTTAGGAAACTAAAACCAGCAATTAGCACAAGAATATAATTATATAAAAGACAGTAATGAAAAGGCTTGATAACAACAGCAAACTGAGTACGAAGAAACCATTCAAGTAGCCAGGTCACAACCCTTAAACCAAACAAGGACCGGGGTTGTAATCCTTCGCCTGAATAGAACTCCGTCTCCCAAATCTTGTTGGTAAGGTAAAACGTATCAAGCATGACAGGTGATATACGATGAGATAACCATGGGACTATTCAGATAACCAGGTTACAACCCGTAAACCAAACAAGGACCGGGGTTGTAACCCTTCGTCTGAACAGAATCTTGGCTTCTCCCACCATTTATCGGCAAGGTAAATATAAGAAATCATGACATGTAACAATCTTGTACAGGATCAAGACATGACTAGACTGATTGAACTCCATCCAACATTCACGGCCAAGCAATAAGTACGGCTTGATACTTTAACTAACTAGGGTTATCACAGGCCTAGTTATTAGCAAGATGCAGTGAGATTGTTCCACAGCCACAAGCCCTGCAGACTATCCAGGTTATCCAGGTCGAATATTAGTACAATAAGGGTGCAACACATGACAGTGTGCTGGAAATGTGTCCTACTCGTCGGCAGGCTACAGATCCCAAATGGGACGCCCAGATAACGGGATTGCCTGTAGCTGAAAAATCTCTTCATGACTACTGGATTATTCTAGTTGTTAGCCTTAGTCGATTTCAGTGGGTCCCCCTGACCGTGGTACTCAGAGATCCCCGTCCTAGACATGATGCAAGACAAGACGGGTTCATTTGTACAAGCACAATCGTCCACGGTGTCCAAGTTATTCATTCATGTCATGTCAAGCTAGCCGTCGCAACAGTCTGTCGAGATATATCATGTCAGGTTTACTTGTCAAGAGTGCGCCACGGCGGACCACTATCAAGAATTATCATGTCAAATTTGTCAGGTCAAGTTATCTTGTCAGGAGTGCACCACGGCGGATCACTATCAAGACATGTCATTTATCAAGGAGGGGAGAAACTTACACAATTAAATAATAATATATTTATAATATGTATATTCTTGAAGCCAAGGAGAAACTCTACAACTTTCATGTTGGGAGTGGGAAGAAATTCTGACCAAAATTCAAGTAAATAAAACATTTAAACAATCAAAGTGGACCCCATGCGGCCCAAAAGTGGGAGAACATACATGCGGCCAAAGAGAGTGGGAGGCCACCCATGCGGCCAGCCAAAGCTTATGCGGCCAGATAAATAACTGAAGGGGGCCATGCGGCCAGCAAAAAATATTCATGCAACCAGAAAAGACAAGGAGAGAGGAACCCGCAATAAATGCAAGCTTCCACTCAAGCACAAGAAATGGACACGTAGCCACTCAAGTACTGGGGCCATGTGGCCTAAAATTACATGCATACTAACCGTGTGGGACCCAACTACAATTAATGCTTCATATTAATGAGGCCAGCACACCATGGTGTATGCGGTAAAATATGGCACGTGGCCACTCAAACAATACATGCGGCCAAGAATTATTGGCCATGCAGATATTATATATATGTGGCCATGCGGCCAAGTTAAAATGGTTACATGCAAATTATTAAAGTAAGACCATGTGGCCAATCTAAATTGCTGAATGCAACTAAAAGCTAAGGGCCATGTGGCTACAGAATTTCTCCTGGTCTTATGTGGCCCAAAAGTGGTAGCAATGCAAGTTGCTTGCATTTAAAGCATATTAGTTCAAGTCACTAGCAAGCTTCATGCGGCCATGCATTTAATATAAGCAAACAAGCTTGCTAGAAGAAACCCATGCGGCTATGCATTGATTGCTACTCTATAAAGCCATGCGGCTACATTTGAATAATAGGCCAAGCAATTATTTTAAGGTTAATGCAACATTTAATATAGGCATGGAAATGCTTTCAATCCAAATAGCATTTTATGCTTATTATAAAGCATGGAAATGCTTTCGAGGAAAGCATTTAATGCTTGAAATGCTTTCAATCCGGGAAAGCATTTAATGCTTGATATTATAAAGCATGCAACATGCTTTCAATCCAGGAAAGCATTAATGCTTGATATTATAAAGCATGCAAATGTTTTCAATCTCATGCGTCCGGAAGCATTTAATGCTTGATATTGCAAGCATGCAAATGCTTTCAATCCCATGCGGCTACAACAATTAGTAGCCATGCGGCTACTAATATTACTACGTTACAATAATAATAAATAAATAAAACATGCGGCCAGCTTTAAAATTCTCATGCGGCTAAAACATTTATAAATTCATGCGGCTCTCCACTACATTATATGCATGAAATTGCAAGCTGTACGTGGCAATTATTATTAGGCCTTTGTCCAAATTAATTTGCTGGCTAATAAATGCTACCCTGTCAGGAAGCAAACAATGCTGCCATGTCCATGCGGCTAAGCAAGATTCATGCGGCCGAAATGCAAGCTAGTAATAATTTGTTGCCAACTGAGAAGAAGTTCATGTAAAATACCATGGCTTCTCCACACCACCAAACTTCCAACCGGAGTCCAAATTCGGACTTCCATAGGTCAATTTAGGGTAGAATGAAATTCTCTACAACATGGAACCATCAACTCGCAAGAATATGCAAGTTTGATAGATCAAAATTTATGCAAACCGAAAATACCACAAAACTAGATCTACAAGAATTTAACCACAGAAACGAAAAATGTTAAGTACTAAAGTGGGTTAGAAATACATAAGGAACTAAGGAAGACAATGGAAGAATAAAAATGGACTTCCTCCATGAAGCAAGATGCACTTGCCTAAGCTCTCCACTCTCTCAGGTTGGTGGAGAAGTTATGGTGGGGAAGAAGAAAGTTAATGAAGAGAGAGAAATGGGAGTGGGATATTTAATGAAGGTGGTGGTAGGTGGGAGTGGTTTGGTTCACATAAAATCAAGCAAAACCGAACCAAGCCAAACAAACCGAACCGAACAATGATAAACCCATCAATGAAATGTCAAAATAAATCAAGCAGGGAGACATGCAATACGGGTCAAAATACGTACACGTATTCCAAATACGTAATACGAGATATGGGCATTACAATATGGGCCCAATTCAATATCGCATCTCATGGGCCAACCCCGGTTCGGATCACACCGCATTCCTAATAATGGTGGGGTTGGGGGTAGGGGGAATGGGGAATTGACGGGTGAATGATTCTCTTATCGAATTTTACAAATGGATCACCTACAAACCTAGTCATAAATATTTTGCTTTATGCAAATCGGTATCATTGATGCACAACATGCACTAGCATGTTGACCTCAGCTATATAAATTTCTGCTGTTCAAGTTTTAGACATTTTGGAACATCTAATATATGTATTGAATTTATCTGAGGTTTTAAATTTAATAGAGTATCCTAACAGACTAATATCTTCAGCAGAAAAAAATATATCTGAAATATGAAATAATATATTCTATACATAATCTAACCAATATACTTGCCTGTAGTGTTATTCTCTTGTTGCTGACTCTGGGTGTCCTGATGTGTTCCTTATAGATTTTGTTTCATGCTGCAGCCAAAATATGGCGGGAAGATAATAGATATTGTGTCGAGGGATATTAGAGAGCCCGAACAACAGGCTGAAGCTCTAGCTGCTGTGAGGAATACCATATTGGACATTGTGCTGATAGTCGTTATTGGGTAGTGCAATTATGTCATGTTTAATTTCTTCTTTTTAGTTTCTATACAAATGTTATCAAATGTCCTTCTAATGTTCGCTAGCACTTATCATCGTCTGTACATGCTTTCTTGATTTTAGCTGTCAAAGTTCACTAGAATTTCATGTTTTGAGCAAGCTAACTTGCCGGTCAGATGCAAATGATAATTTTTCAAAGAACACCTTATCCTAGTATTTCATACTAACCCTCCAGTTACTTGATTTGCACGATGACAAGTTTGATCAGTGAGATGCAAGGTTCACAGGTCTCTTATGAATTATTGAATATAGCTCCACAAGTCCACAAAATGAGATTGTCTCCATAGTAATGACATGTCATTGATTGAGCATTTTTGTGGGACCAACAAAGAAAGTCTGTCGAATATGAGGTAGAAGGAGAAAGGTAGCACTGACAACAGAGCCTTTATACCACACTTTTGAGGTTGGCTATGTGAATCCAGGATGAAGGTTCTATTGTCTGTCACTCTTCACATTCTAGCTCGTATGAGAGGTGTACTCATTTATTTGGTTAATATCTTTAAAAAATAGAAACAGTTCACTAGTTACTTTGACTAATGTAAGTATTAGCACTCATGCTAGATTTTATATTGTTTACAAGAATCAAATACAGGCTAAGACATAAGAACTAATCTAGTGTGCTTTATTGAAGGTCAATTTGCACTGCGTTGCGAGCATGGTTATTTAATTCTGCAAGTGAAAAGGTAGTTGCTCGCTTGAGGAAGAACTTATTCAGTCATCTTATAAACCAAGTAAGTTTAATAATTAGTCTATACTGTTCTATTACTTTATACGAGCATTGTTATTTACATTTATAATTTGGACCTCATTATCAGGAAATTGCGTTCTATGATGTTACCCGGACTGGGGAACTTCTAAGCAGACTATCTGAAGATACACAAATTATAAAGAATGCTGCGACAACTAATTTGTCAGAGGCCCTAAGGAATCTTACTACAACAATTATCGGTATTGGTTTTATGTTCTCAACATCATGGAAATTAACATGTAAGTACTTTTAAATCTCATAAATGCTATGTATTCAATTGACATTTCATGTTTACGGCAATTGTCGTATTCTTTAATATTCTGTTTTTGTTTTTAATAGCGAACCATTCATTGGACTATCGCCTATACCTAGTATATCATAAATTTATTGGAGACTGGCTCAAAGTATTAAGTATGTCAGTTCTTAGCAATGTTTAAAAAACCTTCATGGGACTTGTTTCGGGGAGCGTTTCGATGCGGGGCATCCCAAAATGTCTTGATACCTGTTTAATTAAACCATAGGCCTAGGAGGCGTATATGTTTTTGTTTGTGGGGCATGCCTTTTTTTACATAGAGGGGTATGTTTTTAACGCTCCATGTGAAAAATTACGTCAAATAAGAGTTTTTTTGGTATCAGGATCAACAATATTGGCGGGATAGAAGCATCCAATTTTTTAGTATCGAAAAACAAATAATTATTAATAAATTATTAACATTTTAGAAAATATATTTTCTACATTTAGGCATAATTTTAAGTATTTTCACTGTTGTTTTTTAGTAGTTTTGAAATTGAATAAAATAGTAGTCATCATTGTCGATTGATTTACATGCAATAGATACATTTTCTTCTTTTACATGCTTTTACAACCCTACTATGCTTGTACACCCTTGTTGATTGGTCTTCTTCATTCAATTTTTTTTTGCCGAACTGACCGAAAAAAGAGACTCCCAATTTCGGTATCGGCCAGTATTGGGTATCGGTCAGTATCGGATGGGGACATGCCAAACCGTATCGGTATCGGCAGTATCGGCTCGGTATCGGCCGATAATGCAAACTACGTCACCACCCCTGCAATCGAGCCCCATTCTCTCAAGTCTCATCAGCATCATCAATGTTGGTATTTCTTCACCTCTTTTTTTCCCTTTTTATCCTTTCCTTCTTTATCTTTTGTTTTGCTACGGATCTAATTTCTCGTAGATGAGCAAAACTAGGATTCTACAAATTTTTATTATTTTGATACTTTTGGAGTTGGCAGCAGCTACATCTTTTTGTTTCTTGATAAGCAATATGTTGCTACTTTCTTTATTGCTGAAATATTTTAATATTGGACTCTTATGACTCTTAAATAATGGATATAATACGTTTGATAATTTCACTATGAAATTTGAATCATATTCTTAGCTTATTTTATTGGTTATCAATTTACTTATTTTTCATTGTTTTATATTATTATACTTTTTTTAGATAACAGATTTTAATATCTGAAAAACTTACACCCCACGTCTTGGGACTTACGCCTCGTCCTGAGGGGACCTAAACATTGGTTCTCAGTTTATATATTTAGTATATAGATAACAATGCCAGGGATTACACGATATGAATGCTTGACAAGTAACCTTTCCATTTTATAATAACAGGGCTCATGTAGCCATCTATGTCTTGGATGAGAAAAGAAGGATATGACTGTTTAAAGTCCATGATCCTTGCCAGTACACCAAAACTCTAGAGTTGTAATGAGGGCTAAGAGTTAAATATTATGTATATTATCCAACAATCATTAAGTGCACTTCTCTTTCTTGTTCACTCGGGCAATTGGAGTCTATTTTTTCATGTTTTATTAACTATTTTGTTTTGTAACTTTTAATTTCTGAATATAAGCTGTCAAATCTTTTATGGAATTTTCTTATGCCCATGACTCATCACCGACCCCATTCCGAAGGGAGGATTGAATGACGATGATGAACTTCTATTCTCTTAATGATTAGTTTTGCAAATTTTCGTGATATCCAATATGCCTATGCTGGCCTAACCTTCTCCAAATTACTACCCTTTATTTCTCTGCAAAAGAGTTTCTTTTTCTCTCTTGAGTGCTAACAATTAGTCTCTTATTGTTAAAAAGAACATAAAGAGTACTGCTACCTGAGTATATTCAAGCTATTATGCAAGGGATATACGTGCAGCACAGTTGAAATATAAACCACTGTAAACATTTCAGGAAAGTGGTGGTGAGACCTTTGCAGTAATGCCCCAACTTCTGGGAGAAGTTTAGTCTCATGTTTTAACATCTAAGTTCTAATATTTTCCTAATTTTAAAGTTAGTATGCATGAACATTTATCTTTGTCATTGTTATAACACATTTTATTGTCATATGTTCTATTAATTTGACATTATTGTTTCTTTGAATAGTACTGGCACTGGTGATTGTCCCAGCTTTATCGGTTGCAGTGCGTAAATTTGGTCGCTTTCTGCGTGAACTTTCCCATAAGACCCAAGCCGCAGCAGCTGTAGCTGCATCTATAGCTGAGGTTTGTTCCCACTGTGCTACCTTTGAGGTTTTATTTTGGTGTAAATGTAAGAGTTATCGTCAATTTTGTCAAATTCTGCCCCAATATGTACCTTGTGTCAGTAAATTTTGGTGCTGAGATCTTGTGTAGGTGTTCTCCTTTTATCTGCATAGAAGTTTTTCTCAACTTCACTTAATTTTCTTGGAAACGAAATTATGGGCATAAAACAGTTTGCATTGTAAACATCACATTAGACATCATCATTCTCTAAGCAATTTCCAACCAATACATGTTATTCCTAGACAATCAGGGAAGCTTTTGAAAGGAAAGAATAGACAATTTTTTACCCTTTAAGTAGTTGTAGATGCTTCTCAGCATCAATATGTTTCCATAAGACTTATTGGAGCATTTCATATTTATCAGTACTTATTGGGCATCCCTATGACGATAAGTCACAAGACTTGACAGTTGCATGCTGGAGGATGCTGGTTTGAGGCACAGAGACATTTTCATAAAATGAGGATTATGTTGTGTACATTTGACCCTCTGAGACCCTGCACTAGCTGGAGTTGATAGCACTCTTTTTTTATTGTGCATATCAACATGTCATTTTGTAGTATACTAGTATGGTAATAGCAGAATATGATGCATTATATATCGTTGGATAATCTTTGACATAGATAAAGTAGATCAAAATTAGCAGATTTAGATTGTGGGTGAAAATAGTAAGACAACACTACTACACATTTGTGTCTCATTGTAAGGCATACATATAATGTTCACTACTTAATGTCTTGTTCAGGAATCTTTTGGAGCAATACGGACAGTCAGATCTTTTGCTCAGGAAGATTATGAAATATCTCGGTACTCTGAAAAAGTTGATGAGACCTTGAAACTTGGGCTTACACAAGCAGTGAGTACTGTGTCCATTTTGATACTTGCACAAATATGAGAAAGTTTTAATTGTGAAAGTTTTAAACCTTCCCTACAGAAAGTTGTTGGACTGTTCTCCGGAGGACTGAATGCAGCATCAACACTATCAGTTATTACTGTAGTGATTTTTGGAGCCAACCTGACAATCAAAGGGACCATGACGACTGGTGATCTGACATCATTCATTCTTTACAGTCTTACAGGTACTTCCTCAAGACCTTATGATACGTAATGAGTTACTCTGTGGATAGCATTAGTTATGGTTGGAGTATCTGGAGTTGCCAAAGTGGTAACTATTAGTAACATATTAACCTAGCAATTTTGTAATTCTACAATATCAACCCTACACTTCTGTGAACGACCGAGTTTATAGTCTTAGCCTGCCTGCAGTTGGTTCGTCAGTATCCGCTCTATCAGGACTGTACACAACAGCAATGAAAGCTGCAGGTGCAAGCAGAAGAGTTTTTCAGCTTCTGGATCGTACGTCCACCATGCCAAAATCAGGAGACAAACATCCCGCCAGGTTGGTCATCCGTCTGTGTTAATTTATAGTTTTTTAGACCCTTTTCAGATTTGATTGGTGACGATATGGCTTCTTTTGTAGTGAACAAGATGGAGACGTAGAGTTGGATGATGTCTGGTTTGCTTATCCATCTCGTCCTGATCAGATGGTACTGAAGGTAATGATATCATGAGAGATTTTAATATTCAGATCAAGAGAACTTTCTTCAGAATGTATGTGCCTAAATTTTCCATTCATTAGGAATTGATACATTTAACAAGTACGTTGTTGCTTAGGACACAAATTGTCATAAAATATGAACTATAGCTCCTCTCTATAATTTAACAGTATAATAGAAAGTGCTTATCCACAAAGACGAGCGTTATTTTCAATCTTTTGAGTGACGAGTATTTTTCTGATATCTTGATGTAGAAATTCTCAAGTGTGTAGCAGACCGTAGTTTTACAAGACATTAGTGAAGATGGTGACATTGAGGTCCAAAAAATTAGAATGTGGAGATGGATGACTAAGATTTAGCATGTGATGAGTAAAATGGAAGAGAGCAAAAGAATGGAAGCATTTGTGAGAAGTTAAATGTGGTGTTAGGATAATACTAGAAAATTGTTTGAGATGGTTTTGTGCATATGGAAAGCAGACAAGAGACAAGTGCAGCTTTTAGGAGGGGTTAATAGGATCTTAGTTAAAGGATCTGCTAGAAGTAAAGGGCATACCAAAACGAATAAGGATCGGATCAGTAAAAAATGTTATGGAAGTTGCTAATTTTACGAATCCTACATAGCTTAATGGAAGAGAAGGATCCATCTAGCCTAATTCAGAAATTCTGGATAAAGGTTGTACTGTTTCTTTGTTGTTGCCCATTTCTTAAACTTACAATTGAAAATGATTGTTTTCTCTTGAATGTATATTATACTCCATGTTATCATCAGTTGAAGACCCCAGACAACAGTCATCTCCAACGAGTCTTTCTAAAGCCAAAAAGCTTGTGCAATTCTAATGAAACTGGTAGGTAAGGGATTTTAATAATCATGATTAGAGTTTATAGATTTAGCCCTTGATTCTTATTAAATAAATAGCTAATCTTCCATAGCTGAACTCTTTTACGTACTCTTCCAAAGCTGAACTTTTTTATGTAACTTGAATTTTATTTATTTATTTTGAACATTTCAGAAATGTAAAACCATGTATTTCTACAGGAAAATCATCATGCCTTGTAACTTGAATTACTTCTTTTAATTTTCACATTCAGGATTCTAGATTTCATGCTTGTTTAGTGTTGCAAACAGTAATCTCAGTTTGTATCTCACTTTTTAGCTGACTTAAATTTACTTGTATTAAGTTCCACAATCAGGATTTATATTTTAGAGTTCACGGTTTCCTTAAGCTGCAAGCTCAATTAGATTCTTGATATTCTTAATATCACACATGAAGTGTTGGGAACAGAGTGCAGAACGCAGTGGAATAGAACCGTTCTTGAGTCCTTGACTGAAAGTACTTCGTAATGACTGAACTAAATCGAAGTATCATGCAAATGCACAATAAAAAATACACAATCCACACAATAACAAACACGCAAGAGTTTTACGTGGAAACCTAAAGCAGGAGAAACCATGAGGACGATAGGAGTCCAACCCAAAAAAAATCTCCACTAATGGAGCTAGAAGAATACACCGACTCCTCTCTAACTTCTCCTACCAATCTGATAATGGATCAATCACAACTACTCAACAATGGAATAGTTTACAAGGGAGAAAATAACAATGTTATCGGAGAATGAGAACTCGAAGACGACATGATGTGAATCCCCTCGAACAATTTCCTCCGAATCAACACGAACCATCCTAAATATTCTCTCCCTCTTCTTGAAAGTTGCGAACAGCTAAGAGTGATTAGCCCCCAAATTGAGTTGAGAAAACCCTATTAGACCACATCTCAAAACTCCCAAAATGATGAAGCAATCCCGTCCATTGAAATCCGGTCAAAACTGACTCATATATGTACAGCCTGTACATGATCGGTATACCGCTTGTCCGACCAAAATAGTGCCAGTATACCGGTCTGGGTTCTGGTATTCTGCCCTGCTCTCGGGAATAACCGTATTTGCAGAACCGTGGAGATCGGTATACCTGTCCAAATCCGGTTGCACATTTTTTGTTCCATTCCGAGCCCTATCGATCCTCGACTTCTCCGACACACAGATGGCACTCGGCGCACTACATTCTCCACGTAGGAAGGGAACCCAACCTAACATGAAACACAACAAAAGAAGGTATATGGATATATGTGAGAAATAAGGGCAGTCCCCATGGCTGGCCTCACCAATTTTCTAACTTAGCCATTTCCATTTCCAAGGAAGGCTCTTAACCCCAGATGTATGCCTCTTCGGTGCTAAATAAACATATGTATTGATCTTTAGCTTACAAGTGCGAATTTTGGGTTACTATGAGCTTAGTTTGCTTCAAAATATAATCTGAAAGTCCTTCTTTTAAGACGTACTTCTGAAATAAATGATTGCATAGCTATCTAACTCAACTAAAGTGCTTAAAATTTTGTGATATTTTCGTGAATTGCAGGGAATTACTTTAAAATTGAAGCCTGGCTCAAAAGTAGCACTCGTTGGACCAAGTGGCGGTGGAAAAGTAAAACTCTCTTTTATTTTGTCATGCAAACTGGCAGTACTAGTTTGTTTCTCTTATATTTTGGCCATCTCAAGGAGGTAGCTATACAGTTTTCTCAGACTGCATATCACGGAACACTTTGTGCTCACGTGTGATTTATGACCTTGCAGACTACCATTGCAAATTTAATTGAACGTTTCTATGACCCTCTCAAGGGAAAGATCTTACTGAATGGGATTTCTTTGGTGGAAATATCACATCAGCATCTCCACAGACAGGTAAATTTAAAGCTTTTGTTGTATTCATATCACACCGGAAATCATATTGCAAGAAACCTCTTATGCAGAACAGAAGATATCTTCATTTTAAACAACCATGGCAAGTACATAACTTTGTAGGTCATAGAAGCGGAAAGCAATAAGAAACAAAATGTTGGAAGGGTGAAATATCTGTATTATGTTACTCGTAGGCTTGAGGATTCTTGTTCTAAATAACTAGGTTCTAACTTTCACCATCGCAACCATTTACTATCCAACACTTACAATCGTGCACATCAAACTACCCGATATGCATTGTTTGTGCAATATAACTTTCCCCTTAAAATCGTGAACAGAAGATATCTTCATTTCAGACAACCATGGCAAGTATATAACTTTGTAGGTCATAGAAGTGGAAAGCAATAAGAATAAAATTGTTGGAAGGGTGAAATATATGTATTATGTTACTCGTAGGCTTGAGGATTCTTGCTCTAAACAACTAGGTTCTAACTTTCACCATTTACTATCCAACACTTAGGGGGCGTTTGGTATGCGGAATACTATATAGCCGGAAATTCTATATTTCCGGGAATCAAATTCCAAGGAATTAAATTTCCTGGAAAATTACATTCCCGTGTTTGGTGACAATATAAATATTCCCGGGAAAAAAATAAAAAATAATAATAACGAAAAAAATAAACAAATATAAAAAAAACCGGTAAAAAGACAAAAAATCGGTAAAAACAAAAAAAAATGGTAAAAACGACAAAAAATCGGTAAAAACGACAAAATAACAAAAAACGACAAAAATGATAAAAAACGACAAAAAATCGGTTAAAACGACAAAAATGACCAAAAAGCGACAAAAAATGTATAAACGACAAAAAATAACAAAAAAATGGTAAAAACGACATAAAATCGGTAAAAACGACAAAAAAATCAAAATGCGGCAAAAAACGACAAAAAACAACAAAAAATCGGTTAAAATGACAAAAAAATCGGTTAAAAACGACAAAAAATCGGTAAAAACATCGGTTAAAACGACAAAAAATAACCAAAAAGCGACAAAAACGAAAAATAATTGATAAAAACGACAAAAAAGGACAAAAAATCGGTTAAAACGACAAAAAATAACCAAAAAGCGACAAAAACGACAAAAAATGGTAAAAGCGACAAAACAAACGACAAAAATGACAACAAACAACATAAAATCAGTAAAAATGACAAAAAAGCGACAAAAACGACTAAAAATCGGTAAAAACAACAAAAAAAAAGCTGAAAAGGGACAAAAAAAATCGCTTAAAACGACAAAAAATGGGTAAAAACAACAAAAAATAATCAAAAAGTGACAAAAAAGACAAAAAAAGGGTAAAAACGACAAAAAATTGCTTAAAACGACAAAAAATTGGTAAAAACGACAAAAAATGACAAAAAAGCGATAAAAACGACAAAAAAAAGAAAAAATGTTCAAAACTAATCAAAATTGATCAAAAAAGAAGAAAAAAAATTTAGACATTTTTTTGTTTTTGCCCGGGCAAAAAAGAAAAAACCCACCTATTATCAAGGGATAGAATTTCCATGTTTTGTGGGTAAACTATTTACCCGGGTATTTATAATTCCCGGAAATAAATTTTTTATAAGCCAAACAAACGTGGTAATAGATTCTCATCTTAAATTTTTCCGGGAATAAAAAAAAATACCGCGTACCAAACGCCCCCTTAAAATCATTCATGTCAAACTACCCGCTAATTGTTTGTGAAATGTAACTTTCCCCTTAAAACCGTGAACAGAAGATATCTTCATTTTAGACAACCATGGCCACTATGTAACTTTGTAGGTCATAGAAGCAGAAAGCAATAAGAATAAAATTGTTGGAAGGGTGAAAATCTGTACTATGTTCCCGTAGGCTTGAGGATTCTTGCTCTAAATAACTAGGTTACTTTCACCATCGCAACCATTTACTATCCAACACTTAAAATCGTGCACATCAAACGACCCCGCTATGTATTGCTTGCGCAATGTATGTAACTTTTCTAACTTTTCCCTTTTGGTAAATAATTTAATCCTCTGTTATTGTCGTTCCCGTGATTGATCTCTTGTAGGTCAGCATAGTGAGCCAGGAACCTATCCTTTTCAATTGCTCCATAGAAGAAAATATTGCATATGGCCTCAATGGGAATGCCAGCAGTACTGACATAGAGAATGCAGCTGTAAGTTTCTGACTTCATTCCTCCAGCAATCTTCTTCAACTGCTTGTGTCCCCCTAATTAGCCGTCTTCGCCCTGTCAACTGTAGAAAATGGCCAATGCACATGAATTCGTGTCAAAGTTCCCTGAGCAGTACAAAACCCATGTCGGGGAACGAGGGGTAAGGCTTTCCGGTGGCCAGAAACAGAGGATAGCAATTGCAAGAGCTTTACTGATGAATCCCCGCGTTCTCCTCTTGGACGAGGCCACAAGTGCCCTCGATGCCGAGAGCGAATATCTGGTTCAGGTACTACTAATCTACAAACTACAATTTACTACTTCAAAGGCAGTTCAGTAGTTCTGTAGGAACATGATATGGCCTAGCTACAAGGAGAAATTATTCAGTGAGCCACTGGACCTTCCTCATTATCCACTTGATCGCATGGGATGAGTGCATGCAGAACAATTCTCCTCATCCCCATGTCATCAAGTGGATGAGGAAGAAGGTGCACGGTGAGCCTGGCTCACTGAATAATTTCGCCTAGCTAAGAATGGCTACATTTTGTGTAGTTATCAGTGTTCTTCTTGTGTTCATGTAGTTCTTGTACAAATCGCGCAGGATGCAATGGACTCCTTGATGAAAGGAAGGACCGTTCTCGTGATAGCGCACAGGCTTTCGACGGTCAAAAGTGCGGACACGGTCGCAGTTATATCGGACGGTCTGATAGCAGAGAGCGGCACCCATGATGAGCTCTTGAGCAAAGATGGCATCTATACATCACTGGTGAAGAGGCAACTCCAAGGGCCCAAAGTTGAGATATAAACCTGTAGTTTTGTGCGAGCTACTTCATCGCAGCAATCAAGCAACACCACTAAACTGAGCAGTCGTGTAGGCCAGATTATACTTCCTGACCATTCATTACTTGTTCATACACGAAAACTTTCTATTGGAATAAATTTGTCAGGAAAAATTGCTCCAATATTCGCCCATATAGCTGCTAGATTCTTTACATTGATTTATTATGCTCTCATTGGTGGTGTAGCACAAATAGTCAAAACCGAATATGCCAAAATTTTAAAAACCAAAAAACGGAAATCGAATCAAATTAGTCATAACCGCATAAGAGCATCTCCAACCCTATTGTCTTGTTAAGTGTTGTGAGTCTTAGGTGGCTCCTATGTGACATGAGCCACAAGACAATGTCTTGTTTATGTGGTAAAATTATATCTCAAAAGACAATGAGATAGAAAAACTCTCTCCAATGCAAAAGTATTGAGAAGACAATAAAAAGTATTTTTTCAACTTCCAAGACAACTTTTAAGACAACTACTCATCTTCTTTCTTTTTTCTAATATTTTTTATTGGGAAGATTTATGAAATGCCCAAAAACTAAAAAAGTTTTATGTAAAACCCACCGCTAAAAAAACTTTCATCGCGTGCCCAGAATTAGAGAAACTTATCCAAAGCGGATTCCAAATGACCCTTTTGCCCTTTCTTTTAATTTATTGGAAACACCCACAAAACTGCTCTTAAAAAAACGTTTCAATACTCCATCTTCTTCCATACGCTGCTCACTTTCGAATCTAGGTTTTCTCCTCAAAAATCTTCAAAAACTCGTCGAAAAATTTCGGAAAGACCGGGACGAACGACAAAAGTGCTAAAACGGAGGTCCAAACATCATTTTTTTGCGAATCTAAAATTTCGGAAGGCCGTCTAACGATGAAGCTGTTACTTTCAGTCTCCTCGACAATACGCTCATTTTGCGACAAACGGGACCTCGTTTCGACCTCCCAGTCAAAAGTTATGGCCCTCCAAAGTTTCAGCTAACCATAAAATGCAGGAGAATGGCATTCTCCGTCTTAATTTACACGGAGAATGACCATTCTCCGTCTTAATTAGGACGGAGAATGACATTCTCCGTCTTAATTTACACGGAGAATGGTCATTCCAGTGTTAAAACGCAGGAGAATGACCATTCTCCGTGTTAGAAACACGGAGAATGCCATTCTCCGTGTTAAATGAAACGGAGAATGTCATTCTCCGTGTTAAATAAAACGGAGAATGGCATTCTCCGTCCTAATTAAAACGGAGAATGGCCATTCTCCGTCCTAAATTAAACGGAGAATGACCATTCTCCGTCTTAATTAGGACGGAGAATGCCATTCTCCATGTAATTTATCACGGAGAATGGTCATTCTAGTGTTAAAACGCAGGAGAATGACCATTCTCCGTGTTAGAAACACGGAGAATGCCATTCTCCGTGTTAATTAGGACGGAGAATGCCATTCTACGTCTTAAATAAAACGGAGAATGCCATTCTCCGTCCTAATTAAGACGGAGAATGACATTCTCGGTCCTAATTAAGACGAAAACGGAGAATGTCATTCTCCGTGTTAATTAGGACGGAGAATGGCATTCTCCGTCTTAAATAAAACGGAGAATGGCATTCTCCGTCCTAATTAAGACGGAGAATGGTCATTTCCAGTGTTAAAACGTGTAATTTAGTTTTTTCAGGAATAAAGAGTTTCGTTCTTCTTTCAAAGCGATGATAATTCTTATGGAAAAGAAGAAGAAAGATCTTCTCTCCACAATTGAAGATCTGAGTTCAAATGTCTCCACGATGAAGATGATGATGATGGTGATGATGATGACGAGCGATGATCTGAGTTCGACTGAAGAAAAACACATCGAACTACGAACGATCTTTGCGATCTCTGCTGAATATGAGAGCAATGGAATTCAGATTTCCCGTGAAGAAGAAGAAGACGAAAATCGCAATCCAGATCTGAGTTTTTTGAATTCAAATACATATAGATGACCAATTCGCGCGGAGGGGTAGTTTCGGTATTATAAAAATAGCAGTTTCTAGCGGGTGGCATCTAAAAGGGAATCTTGGAATATTTAACGTGAAAATACTTAATTCTGGGTATTTCATAAAACTTATCCAGCGGGTGGGCATTTCATAAAAGCCCACCCCGAAATTGGATTTCTCAGCAATTTCCAGTTTTTTATTCATAATTGATGACATGGAAGAGAAGACATTGTCAAGTGCATTGTCTAGAACAAGACAATCAACTTCACAATGTCTTCTTTAATTTTTGCCACATAAGCTTCACAATTGACTTGACAATTGCATTGGAGAAGAACTTTTGAATAAAATTTTGTCATTCCTATGTGGCAACAACTTTTTTCCAAAGTCACAATAGGGTTGGAGATGCTCTAAGAGAATAATCGGTCTGGTTTATTCTGTTTGATTGTTTCTATTGTTTAATGGGCAGGACCTAAAGTTAGAACTGTGGTTAAATTATAAGGGATATTTAGTTTTAGGATCTCACATATACATGGATATTAGGATTTGGGTCTCAAAATTACTGCTAACGCAAGCTAATGAACAGTGATTTCAAGACTCAAATCCTAACTTCGGTCAATCGGTCAATTTCGAGAACCAAACCCTAATATTCATATATATGTGAGACCCTAAAACTAAATAACCCCAAATTATATTAAAATATATATATAATTTTTATCCACACATTTGTTGTCTTTTAAATTTAAACTCAAAATTGGACTTGTTAAACAACCCCTACATGTGACAGAACTTTTTACAAGTAACAGTTTGGACAATGGAGGTCAGGTGACTATATTTTTCTTCATATTTATTAATCACCAAGGTGTTGGTTACCAAAGCCGCCCGTCTCACTGTCATCAAACATTAGCTAAATTTTCATACAAATTGACAAAGAACTGTAACCATCGTGCTAGAGCTGCTTCATTAAGACAGGATTGTGCCAACATTCTTCCATTAAGTTTCCAAGAAAAAATATATATGCCAATAATAGAAAAGTTGAATATCTAGTCTATTGTCATAAATCCTCAAACAAATATAACAGAGCTGGCGTTATGCATGTTTTGCTCATGCATTTGAGAACACCTGATAGCTTAAACACTACCAAAGCCCCTCTTATTTGCTCAAACAATGATCAAAATAGAATCATCGGAACCATGACTTGCTCCAGGAGATGTACCATGCATATTTATTTTGTGAAAAAAATATGCTACAGGAGTACACAAGCTTACCAGGCCTACTCAAGCAAAAGGCACCACCTAGGCATGCATGTACAAAATTATAACAAGTATAAACAAGTTTACACTAAAATCTCACAAAGGGCAATGATGTAGTAGATATTAAGTACTTCAATGGCAGCAAAGATGACATGAGAAATAAGTGAAATATTGGTGGGAGCAAAAGGAACCGTCACACATGACCGCAGCTTTAATATCCATTATTAGCTGCTCTGCAGAATTAAGTGGTACACTGAAGATGACAATCAAAATTGCATGAATCCCCTCCAAAAAGTGATCACAAGGTCAATAATGCTTTGCAAAAAAAAGATGATTTGTATCAGTATGGATGCTACCCAAATTTGAGTCGAACTTAAAATTTGGCGACATGGATTAACGTGTTCCAATTCACTCGATCCAAGCAAAAGTACAGCAGATGTCTGCATATCAACTTGACCTTAAAGGTCCCCCAAAGAGTTCATTGCATCTCTTCATAAAAGTATGTTCATGCCGTGAACCACATGACATAGCTTCAGCTGCACGATTTATTTCCACAGAGAACTGCAATGCTTCATTCAGTACTCCAGAACGTCTAAAACAATTCATCTTGTTGCCACACCTTGCATTGCCTGTGTTCCTTCATCAGGCTTGTTTGCTTGGATGGTGCTGATAGCATTTGCAACATTGGCCTGGAAAAACAGTACAGGGGATATACTTCAAACCATTAGATACATGGAAAGGCTCATACACATATCGGTACCAGGGAAGTTCAAAACAGAAAATATAAGAGGTTCATGATGCATGAGTACTCCTACACCTACCCAATCGAAGGATTGTTGAATGAATATGGTGGGTGCGTGGGTGGGGGATGGAGCCTTATAGTCATGACTATACCAGGCATGCCCTTACAAGCAAGACAGATGGGCTATCTAATAGTTCTGTAACTATGCCTGATGAAATAACATATCTAGAAGTTGAAATTTGAATTCACAAGGTTCACAATGGGGGAGGATGAGGACAATTTATAAAAATGTTTCAAGGCTGAAAATATTACCCTCCAGACAGCAAGTTTAGAATGAAGAGCTTGCCACTGTGACGGTCCAAAAACTCGCTCTGTTCGGCGGCTGCACATTAGAGTGGAAAACTGTAACTGTTTATAACTTTTGATCATAAGGATACAACTGACTCTTAGGGATTTAAAAACAAATTGAAAATTTTGAGAAGCAAAATATTATCTGCCATAGATGTAACAATCACATTCCAAAGCCTCAAACATAGAAGAATGTGTGATAAATCACTTGTAGCTACTTACTTCACAATAACAATTTGGTTCATCTGATCAATCCTACAGTCAAGAATTTTGGAGGTGATTGCTTTGACAACCCAATATTCTACCTCATCTTCTGTAATCTGTGATGCCCCACTTAATCCTTCAGAAAAATACTTTGTATAAACAAAAATTTACATGATCATGAACAGTTGAAGAGAAGTGACTTACCCCAAGGGTTTCCTTGATGAGGGAATATGGGATTTCACCAGAATCAGTAGAACTGAGATCTACTAATGACATCAACCTCATTTTTGCTATGCAATCTTCATGGACCAGACCTGGATATAGTCCAATTGTCATAAAGATAAGAGTGAATAAATAAAAACCAATCATCGTTCATCCTCCTAGAGAGAATAGATCATACCATAGCTTTTCAAGAAAGTAGCATCTGCAGCATGGAACTCTAAGTAAGCATCAAGCTTTTGAGTGAGAAAGATCTTCAAGAGCTGGTAAACTAAGGCATACTTTCCGTCATTCTCTAATTGCACAACAACAGGCATATCAAGCAGATCAGACTGCAAGAAAACCAACATTTATTACCATTCATTAATCGTAAAATAAGAATTAAAGGTGGCAAGACTGATAGTTGAATATTAAGTGATCACAGTTATACGCCAAAAGGCATGATAAAGAAGTCTCTTCACATTAGACAACAGTTCAGATGAATAAACAAAACAATGAGAGAAGGAAATGAACCAACGCATGTGTTCTCTATTCACCTTTTGTTTCCCTACAATGCTTATAGATACGCACATGTTCAATTAATTAGTATTCTAGCAAATGATCGAGAACAGGTGAAAACAAGTGAAGCTTTTGGAACGTATACCATGTAGATAACTAACCACTTGAGTAAAAAGAAGGAATGGCACCAGCGGTTACAGATCTTTATCAAGAATTATCCTGTGTTTTGGGTCAACCATATAGTGGTAACTACTGGTTAACAATTCTATCCACTAACACCAACAATAGTATCCATGGCATGGCATGCAGATTTGCTAATTCATGTGTGTGTGCAAGTACTTCAAAATACCAAGTTCAAGACAATAATGGTCAGCTTTATGAATCAGGTTAGGATGTAGTATCACTCGCAGTGAATAACAATTCCCAATTTAAGACAAAATATAACTCCAAAATGCACAGTTAAGCTACATATACTCCAAGGTTCTGTAAGGAAGTATGGTGACCATTTCTTTTCATATGATTCAAGAGCAACCATTACTTAGGCCTTTGAATACACTGAATATCTAAAAACAACTTTTGTGTTATTGGCAAATTCATAGTTGAGTTATAAAAGGATCATTTGCTTTCTGGTAATGAAGGATTTGTTCCTTCTGATGAGAATAGAAACATCAGATTTTGAACTAGGGCTGTACACTTTAAGAGTTCTACCACTCAAAGAATCCTACTCGACTCTTGTAATTTCCCATGTTTAAGAAGATGGTGATATGACATTTGCATATTCTGAACCATACATTTCCAGAAACTCCATTTTATATCTTTTCGTAATCTTGATCTTAGGTTTTGATCTACTAGTTCAATTGAGGATCCAAATATAAAACTAAAAACTAGTTAGTCCGCATGAAGCAATGGCACAGGTACACCACGTGCAAATGTAAAGAAAAAAAATACCTATTGTGAAATCCTGAAATCTTAAACAGAACAGAAAAAACAATAGCCACAGTTGACTCCATACAGTGAATTGACATGTCTGATCAAATATTTAAACCTCAAGCCTGCTCAAACCCAACAAAGTCTAGCAGTCGCAGAGGCTATAGTTTTACAAAACATCGAGACATATTTATCATGTTATAATGTTCACTTACTGGCTTACTGCCATACCCAAACCAAAACCAAATGATCGAAGGGCTGTGGTTTTGATATCAACTCTGACTATTTTCTGACGCGGAGTTAGATTATATCGCTAACCTTGCAGACAAGATTTATCAATTTTCCAGTCATCCTATTAAGGAGTGAAGAAATAATCATATTCAACACTACATAATGATGTGCATGCTCCATGGACACCATATCAAGCGAAACACATTACTGATAGAGATAATCAAATTTAAATCAGCCTACTCACAAATACAAGAGGGCAAAACATGTATGTGCATTTACATTCTACTCTTAGGGGTGTTTGGTTGCCCGTAAATGAAAATCCCATGTAGCGTATGTGCACGTATTATATGTGGTATTTGTTGTTGTAAGTGGTATTGCAAATCCGTTGTTTGGTTGCATGTAAATGATGTTGCGGGATTCACAAATTCATTACAAGGCAGTCAAAGGCACAAAGCGCACTTGAGGCCCAAAGGGTCCATATCGTCCGAGTCACACTTAAGACGCACGCCCGAGCAAATATTTTATGCTAAGAACAATAAGAATAAGAATACTATTTGGGGTGGGGGGGAAAGAACAATACGGATAAAAATACTATGAAATACTCAAGATTGAAGGTGCTTAAACATTGTCATAGCCTTTCAACAATACAGAAAGACAATAACGACCTATAGTTAAAGGCATTGTTCTAAACATCGGAATTAGGCGGCGCTAGGCGTCCAGTGCCCGCCTAATTCTGCCTAGCCCTGCCTAACGTCCGACAATCAGGTTATTTGAGGTTTATGGGCAATTTTCAGTAGTTTTTTTGGACATTGTTTTTGTGGACCGCCTAGAATTAGGCAGCGCTAGGCGCACGGTGCCCACCCGACTACCGCCTAGCAACTTTTACAACCTTGGTTAAAGAGGATAGAAACATTGGCCACCACCAACAATTATTGGTGTAACCAAACACCTACAAATCTACAACTGTGATAGAAAACAGATATTTACAACACCTCCCAAAGGATAATCAGCGATCACATAACACTCATGCACTACATGGTATCCTTGTTGGTGTTTCTTGTCACTTTATGGTAATACAACTAAATTACATGTACACCAAGGGAAAGAAACAATCCAAAAAGTAACATGAGCTGCAAAATATAATAAGAATAGGTAAAATGAATTTCATTTTGTCTAGGGGTGAATATCATGTCTTGGAAAAATATGAGTGAATGACTGATTAAAAGCAAGTAGGCAAAATACAGATCAAACAGTCATACATGAAACATGTCAGGGGACTTGACAAACTCTAAAATAGCCCGCACTGCTTCTTCTTTAGCCTCAGGCATCGTGGAAGATTCCTCAGCCTCACCAGAAAAAGTAGCCAAGTACTTGGTCAGGAAAGTGAAAGAATCTTTGGCCATGCTACAAATAGTAAAGAAAGGGAATTTAGACGAAGATAAGAAGGGAATTTCAAAATAATGACATGTTTTTCTGTACCAAAATGTACCTTTTGTTCTCCTTCAAAATGTTAGATATGATGAGGAAAAGATCCCTCTGGTCCACTTTCCCAATGTTCCATTCTTGCAATAAACTCTCAATTTTTTTGAAAGAAGGAATAATGCTCTCGGTCACCTTTCCACTGACTGCTAAATTAAGTGCTTTCGTGTAAACAAAGAACTTGCTGTATGGTTTCTCTAATAGGTTGTACAAATTGAACAAGCTGTTTTAAAGATGTAGAATGTAAAATATTGACAATAAAACAGGAGATCTTGAGCAAAATAATTATTCAACATACATCTTCAAACGCAAAGCAGGCCTATCGTTTGGTTGCTGGATAACTTTAGCAGAGATTAGCTTTGCCATCTCGAGTGCCTCATCTGGACTCGTGGCTCTTGTAACTAGGTTGCAGATTACAGTGAAGATGCACTCTAGATCTACAACCAAAGAAACAATGATCAATACCAAGCAAAAAACTCAAATTATCGTTCTTAACTCCTAACAGCACTTCATCTCACTACTTGACAAGTCTTTGCAAGCTAGGTCCTTCATCCCAAACTAAGCTTTAATTTGTCAAGATACTTATCAAACTTTAACAATATGTAGTACGAGAAGGGTTCTAAGTCAAATAGCATGGTGAGAAAATGATAATCATTAATAGAGGGGTGCATACTTTCATAACTCTGCGACAAGATCAAATTGACCAAGACAAATTCATCTAAAGCTCTATATGATTGAACAGAGGTGCCATTTAGGAAACACGCACACAGCAAATAGGCACCATGTCCATGTTGCATCGTCGGACACGTAAGGGGCATATGTCACACACTTAATAATACACTAAGACACGCCAAAACCAATGGCATTTCCGTGCTTTCGTATAGTGTCCATGCAGGATAGTTGCTCGTGCAGGACAGACAAAATGGTCATTAATCAATCATAGACGATCAAAGTCCCCATGTACTTTTCAAACAAACAAATTACAGAAGGTATAACCATGACTTACAAAGCCTATCAGTACTAACCGGTCATCCCATTATGTTCAAAGTTCGGACCAACTTTGGATAAATCACACTGCTACCATTCTCACTTTCACGGCACAAAGCGCACAGCAAGGTGCAAGGTACACCCAGCGGTTGAGGTGCAAGGCGCATGGCGTAGCACACGCCTTACTGAACCGGGGAGCACATTTTTTTTGTAATTTATTCATAAAACCCTTCATAACACAATAAAATTGATAGCATTATCTTAAAAATAAACAATTTATTTTGTAGAGAATTTAAAAGGAAACAAATTGGAAAATAATTTAGAAAAACCTCGAGAAAGGTTTGAACTTCAAATGGTGGGTTGGTCGCAAAGGAAGATTGTTGACGGAACGATTTTGATGTGGAGAGAGTTGGAAAGAGCAAACAATAAAATGTGAAATAATTCACAAGAAAAGTTGCAAAAGAAAAGAACTAACTTGAGGAAGGTTACTAGACTTAGGCAACAGAGGTTCTTCGTTAAAGGAAAATCAGCAACAAAGGTGAAATTAAAGAAATTAAAATAAGAAAAACAAAAACAAGAAAAAAAATTGCAAATTCAAAAAATTAACATGAATCCTTCGGCAGACAATAAGTCACCAACGTAGTTGGAGGAAGGCTATGTTGCACGGATATGCCACAATAAGGACACTATGACATAGACATCACACCTATTTTGTTGCCCTAGTGTATTTTTGAGTGTCCAAGACGTGTCTAATACGTGTCCAACACTACACGATCCGACCCACATTTTTGGAGTGTTTATGCTTTCTAGGAGGAAGGTTAAGAAATATAGCAAGAGAATTGTGGGAGGAAAGTGATGGAAGAGGGTAGAGAGAACTGGAAAAGTAGGATTTTAAAGAGTATGAACCAATAAGTTGCGATAAAGTAGGGGTTAACGGTTAGAGGGTACATGTTACCGATTTAGGATTGAGATAAAACAAAATAAAACCCACAGTTTCATGAGGCGCAACCTCAATGAGCCATGCACCTTGAACCATGACATGACTGAGGAATGTGCCTTGAGAAATGTCATGCCTCGTGCCATGTCTCAACTGTGCCAGGCCGCACCTCGATGCATCATTGACAATATTGTTCTCAACTGTCAGTTACACGTGAAATAATCAAGGCTGATGAGGTTATAAAGAGCGACACCAGTTCCAACCACCATGTCATATGTTGAGTTTTAGGATCCACTTGGCAATTGTTGGGGTAACGGTTATGAGGGGTTTTTAACGTACCGGTTATGAGGGGTCCGATTTTGGACGGTTTTAAGTAGCGGCTCTTAAACCAATCTAACCCATGTTTGGTAATTCATAATGAGTGGTTTTGAAAGTTTCTTAAAACAATAAAATTACTTATATGCCTGTATATAAACAAAAGTCCTCCCAAAGAAAGATTATATCATTGCCCTCCCAACCATAGCTTATACACTGATATAACTTGCAAGCATAAAATGGTTTGGCAAGTACTAAATCATAAAATGTTGAGAGCAAAGCATTTACTACCACATCAAATGAAACGCAAAATTTTATGGCAATCATTCACTACCACATCAAATGGAACACAAAATTTTAAAAACTCACATTTTGGAGGAAGTAGGCGTCATATGGGACCTCAAGAGAAACAAATATGAAAATGAAAAAAAATATAGTAGGATATTAGTAGTTGTAGTTATGTTTTTTGATAAGGATATAAATGAAAGAAAAAATAGAAACTCTCAAAACACCCCGATTTGGGATGCTTATAAAGACACTCAAAAAGTACAGAATACTGGTTTTTTTTTTGTTGGGGGGTTGAGCCGACCAAAATCAGTTTACTCAAAAAAAATTATCAAACAAGATTTTTTTTTTTAACACTTCATAAACGACCGGTTAAAAAACCGCAAAATCAATGAAAATACCATTGTCAAGCAAACCCTTAAACTTTTATGATATCATTTAATTTTACGCGGCATATTATTAAAGATCACATATGTTTAGTTTCCATGATATCATTTACTTTTATATGGCATATATTCACCCTTGAAATTGTTTAACTAACATAATTAAATGTTATCATTCATAAATTAACAATTATCATGTGTTTAATATTCCTGGCAAGATGTTCTCATTAACAATGTAAAGGAATTAGGTCTAGTCATACTTTTGATGTAGTCATACTCTTAATACAAAGTTGAAAGAGGAAACAAAAAAGGATCCTTCCATATCTCGCCTTTTGATCCAGTAAGACATGAGGCCGGTTTCAAATCAATATTTTATCTTCATTTACATTTCACGAGTTCTTTCAGCATTAGATTCTGAGGAGATATATCATACAATAAATAATAATTCCTAAATTTAACCAGTACGACGACAACAAAGCTTCTATATCATAAATTGGATGCAGAAGTTGATGGACATTAGATTTGGTGAACTTTGAGATGTCATATATATGTAAATCACCTAATAACGCCCTTCTACAATGATTAAAGCAAAGCAAAAAACTCATCATTCTTAACTACTTATTGCACTTAATTCCAATACTTGAATAATCTTGAAAAGTCTTGACAAGGATTGTTCGCTAGGTCACCTAAGCTTTAACTTGTTGAGATATTTATCAATTCGACAATATTAGTGCGAGAAGGTTTCTAAGTCGGATAGCATGGTGTCTTAAATATTCTAACAGGAAACGGTATCATAAGTAGAGGGAGAGAAACTTGCAAAACTCTCTACGACAAGATCATACTGACCAACACAAGTTTCATCTATAGTTATGTACGATCATCTCATGAAGGGAACAACAACAACAATCCAAAATTTACGGGTTGGCTATTTGAATCATTTTCTTCCATCCAGCTAGTGTGCCTATTGGTCTATGCTATGCAGGACACAACAAATGGACATTAATTAGTCATAGATTATTAAGGTTCCCGATACACCACCCGAACAAAAAGGAGTACGAATGGTAAACAACCGTAATTTATAAATCCAACCAAACAGTCATCCGATCATATTTGAGGCTCTACAGAAAATCGAACAAGAGCACACTGCTACAATTCTAACCTTTGTCTGATACCCGCGAAATCACCAAGTCGGCCGAGGTAACCATGAGCGACACCAAATCCAGCCACCTTGACATAATGATGCACTGTTCCGCTTCATAGATCTCTCTTGCCACCTGAGGTTCTGCAACCTACATAGCAACCCCCAAAAAAAAAGTGTGATTAAAAAATTTGAAAAAATCCTTGCGCTCCAAAATCGGTGCCGAGTCCGTGTCGCGGCATGTTAGACACGCATTGGACACGGCAATGACACAACATCAAAAAAAAATCAAAATTTCAACCACATATTCAAAATTTTAACATCTACATAGCATTATGCACGTCATTAAACATCATATATTAGATCAAAAATGTAATCTTCTGGGACTAATTAAAAAATTTGCGAAATCGGAGTTTGGCTTCACCAACCTCAGGTCCGGCATCTTTCCACGCGAGCTCCGACGTGAACCGTACGACTGCTACGACTGGATCTTCCTCCGACGTGGGCACGATCGTCGTCATTGGTGGAGAAGAAGAAGAAGAGCGAGATTGGTTTCAGTAGCAAAACCCTAACCCTAGTTTTGTGTGTGTGTGTGTGTGTGTGTGTGGTGGGCGCGGGGGGGGGGGGGGGGGGGGGGGGGGGGGACGGCTGAGTAAATACTTGATGCGAAACATGTAGCGGAGTAGGAGAGGATATGGCTCGATCCGAACTTGAAACCAGTCATGGGCCAAATAAAATAGTTTCGTTAGGATTTATAAAGGTTTTTTTTTCTATGGGCACTACCAAAATTGTTAGGGGCTAGTCCAAAATTTTTCAAGTTTATTACAAGTTTGCCATCCAAAAATTTTGCTAGGGACTAGCCCAAGCACAACTATAAATACCAATTTTTCTTTTGCTCTCTCATTCTTCTCTCTTCTTTTCTCCCTCAACTATTTTCTTCCCTCCTTCTCTTCTCTTAGGTCAAAGAATTAAAACCCTAATTTTTTTCTTTTCTTCCTACATTTTTGGCAAATTGTTCTCTCCCTCAACTCTAGGTCATTGACTTCTCCAAATTTTTGGTAAGTCATCGAACTATAATATGTTTCATATTTTAAACAAGAATTTCACATATTAAAGTTGAATTATGTGTTAAATATAGAAAAATATTGAACATGGATCAACCGGGATCATCAAACGTTCCCGCCACGTCTGAAGAACACGTTTCCGCCACGTCCGAAGACAACTTTGATGCATCGGAAGCTCTCTTGGTAACTACATTTGAACTTGAGCTCGGACCTAAACTCGTGCTGTGACACAGAGGACTGCCAACACTCAGGCAGTCCCGATCATAGTCTAGGACTGCCAGAGTGGTGGCAGTCCTTCACAAAAGAAGGACTGCCAGCACCCTGACAGTCCTACCTATTTGTAGGACTGTCAGGGTCCTGGCAGTCCTTCTTTTGTGAAGGACTGCCACCACTCTGGCAGTCCTAGACTATAATACTAGAATGCAGAGTTTTATTGCAGTCCTTCACAGAAGACGGTCTTGCTATTAACACAATTTGCTATTTATGGACACCAATCTTATGCACGGGCCTATTTACTTTAGGATTTTGTCTAATTGTACTAACCAAAGAACATTTATTGTAGGACTTGAGATCTTCCGATTTTGCGGGGGTACCGGCTCCAATTGCAGTCAATGTAGTCTATTTATTTTGGACCGATCTATGTTTTGAATCAAGCGAGGGTGCGGTACATTGGTGTCGAGAAGTCGGACGAAAAAACAACATTGTTTTAGTGATATCCAGATCGGCCCGAAATCGACCGGGACGACAAACTGTGGTGGTGGGCTGTGAAAGAGGTGGTGTGTTCAGGACGCACAAGAAAAACACAGTAGAAGTTATCCAAAGTAAAGTTCGAAGAAGAAATGTTGGAACGAGAAAATGTGGTTGTCCATTCACGATACATATCAGAAACGAAGAAGAGGGGAAATGGACAGTAGAAGTGAAGAATGGAACCCACAACCACGAGTTTGCCGAGACACTATTGGGTCATCCGTATGTCGGACGGTTGAACGATACGGAGAAGAAGATAGTCGAAGACTTGACCACCTCCGGAGTTGCACCGAGACAAATATATTCCGTCATATGACATGAAGATGAGAAGAACATGTCTACAATGAAGACAATATACAACGCCCTAACTTCTTCAAACGCTGTCCGGACGAAATCAAGAATGGCGATGCAATAAGTGCTCAAGTTGCTTGCCGATAATCATTATGTTGAGTTCTGTCACGACCCGCACCCACCGTGAGGGTACGAGTACGTAACAACGTCCAGCCTACGCCGCAGTGTCGACGGTTAGTTAGAACGCTGTTCTAGGTCATGAACTATAACTAGCATAATATGAATACTCTCCATAAGGAGGCCAACACAGAGGTACAACTCAATCACAATCTAAGATAGAATGATAAAGATAGATAAACATGAAATCCAAAAGAGATACAGGAGATAGAAGTCTAAGTGTCTAAGATACATAATCCTAGAAATACATCTCAAAACTCAAATACAGTAATCCACAAGTAAATACAACTCAAGACAACTAAAATAACTATCTATACAATCTCTACTGTGTCTCTTCTAGGCTAGCAGGCAACCTCCAAGCTATCTGTAAAATTTATTAACAGGTCCAGTCAGGACAGGAACGAGCACATCTCATCTAGAAAACCCAAGTAAATGACAGAGAACTATAAAGCAGTTATAGACAGTTGTATTGATGAATATGGCAGTTTATATTCAGGTGATGGTATGGAGAGACAGATAAAGTACAAAGAAAGTAAGTAACTAAATAAGAGAAGAAATCATAGCAATAAAGACTGTAAATAAAATCTAGCTGAACTAGAGTAACACAATGAGTTCAGATGGTACAATATAAGTCGAGTGTAATCCCAATGTGAGTCTAATATAATATGAGTCGAATGTAATTCTAATCATTATTCTAATAAGGTGAATCGAATAAGGTGATACGAATAAGGTGATACGAATAGTGATTCACATGATGTTCTAATAATGATTCGAATAAATTCTCCAAGTGTGTTTTAAAATACTTAGTTAGACATGTAAACGGCTATGGGTAAATCCGGCACATCACACACCTGGCCGGGTGTGGAATGGCTATCGTTCGAATATATTCACAGGGGGTGGTTCGAATGGTGGAAATGTTCACATGTCTAATCAAGTATTTTCCCGCCCATCTAATACAAATGAATCCAAAATCCGACACATCAATCGAATAAAAGTCCAACCAACATATGAAGATACGAATAGGGTGATTCGAATAGTGATTCGTATGGTGATTCGAATAATAGAGGTAAGACAAGTAAGTATGTGTGTCGCATACATGGATTCAAAAATAAAAAAATACGTGTTTGTAACAGAGAATCACATACAGCTAACTAGAACTGAAGTACAGTAATTGACAAATAAATGAGAGAACTATCAGAGAATGTACTCGCCTGATGTCTGAATGTCTAAAATAAATATACTGTCCGAGGAGAGGTGTCTGGCTCCTAATTAGAACAGCACAAGTCACAACATGTCCAGAAGGGTAATATAAAGCACTACAATACATTTTACATGAATCTAGGTCAAACTAGGCCAAAGTCAACCCTTGGTCAACTCTGGTCAACTGCACTAGTCAAACTAGGTCAAACTAGGTCATGTCCTAACCCAGTAAGTCTTACTAGGCCTAACCAAGACTATCCTAGCAAGCACACATCAATACAAGGCTATACAAGCCAACATACACCCAACTCTATATAGCATGCAATTATTCAATACTCAAATAGGCAAGAATTCACATTGGATATACACTAGGTAATCTATTACTTTAAGCTATATATGTCTACACATATATACACATGCATATATTGGTATTCAACATTAGGTCTATAATCATGGCATTTCAAATGGTTATATAAACTTATATATTACAACACAATATGCTAACATATATATAATATACATACATAGCTAAGTTAATTATATTCATAAATACTTATTTAAGAGGCTATGTGTGTGTATGTGAACATGGCAAAGGGGCAAGTGAGGGTTAAATGGGCATACATAGTGTATACATATCAAAGAGTGTCAAAGTGTAAGTGAACAATGTGTCAAGTGTGATAGTGTCAACATAGTGTAAGGAGGTACATGAGGTAATATAGGATTTGTGTTAACATAGAACATTACATCTCATTAACTTGTATATTGCATACATCACATCTATTATTACATTACATTCATGCTTGCATTCATTCATCATTCATTTATTCTCTTGCACTACTATATGCACCATACATTACATACTATGGAACCTACATATTCATTACAAGCCATACTTATACATGCTTACATTAGATAGGATACTTACACCTCATACATTATTTATTTAAACATTTACTCATGTTTGCATTCTCTATTTAGTTACATAATGTATATACATTAACATGGGTTAAAATCAAATAGAATATTATATTACACACAAGGGTACACAAAATGCATATGCCGAATAGTAACTCCTACTAATAATGAATACTATACCATCTCAGCATGAATTAAACTCTATGATTAAAGTATGTTATAGATCTATGTGTCAGCTTTCCGAAACTTTAAACGGATCGCGTTTTCGTTTCCGGAAACTCCCGGAATCGCGAAAACACCGAGAACGCATTTGTTTTTCGTACAGCTGACACTCAAATAATTCTCTAGAAAGTTACAGAAAGAATTAGGCCTATTATTACATGTTTTTGGAAACTTAACTTCAATACGCTTCTTTTAAAAAAAACAAGAGATTAAACCAAGCTTTGAGCTAGAAGTTATGACATTTCGAAGTTAGGACTGAAATTAAAAACGTGGATAAAAATCATGACAGATTTAGATAGTTTGAGCCAAAAGAATACACAATATATATCCTAATTATCCACAACAATAATAGCAATAATAATATGAGGAACCACACTCACAAACTTAATTATATAATCATCATGAACCATTTATTACATATATAAATATAGATACACTCTCATTACAATATATATATATATATAAATCTATATATGTAACATGAAGACATCCACAACACAAAGGACACTCCTATGACCTCCAAATGGACACAAAATAGACACAAATGGAGATACAACCATGGGGGTCATTCCTATGGGTTCAAAATAGACCTATATGCATGAGAAAATGAAAAGGATAAGGGATTTATACCTCCCGGTAGATCGAATCGAAGAAAAACCTTCCCGGAGCGACACCGACACGTAGAGATTCCAAAAGGACACGAACGAGCTCCGAATCCTCCCAAACTTGGGTAGCTTCCTCCTTGACTAGAATGGAGAAGGAAAGAAGAAGATTTGGTGGTGAAATGGAAGGATTTGGTGGAGAAATTGCTAGAGATTGCTCTCTAGGAATTTGGGGAAGAACAAGAGAGAGAAAAATAGATGGATAATGACAAATGGGAGGCTCAACCCTATCCTTATTGTGGCTGGCCATAAAGGTGGTTTTGTCCTATTAGGAAAAGTCCAAAAGCCCCTACTAACCTATTCTATGAGTATTAGGAAAGGGCTAATTGGTTGGGGCTAAATTAGTCATTCTAAAGTCTCTAATCACACTAACCTTATCCATAATAATTAGTCTAACCTCTAACTAAAATATTTCTATCATGTGGACTAAATTAATATCATGTGGGCCATGCCTAACTAGTGTGTGGATCCCACTAGAGTCAAACTACCCCCGGGTCCCCGTTTCAAGTCGGATTGAGTTGAAATTCGAACCCGACTCAAATAACCCCAAAACAATATCATAAATTATAAAATAATATCAAAATAATTCAAAGAGGTCAAATGCAAAAATATTCTTAGGCCAAAAATGATATTAAAATATCATAATCACATGGTTAGGCTCTAGGTCAAACAATCTCTAGGATTTCACTAGCAAAACATTAAAACCACAAGTCATTGATTTAAATAATTTTAAAATGATTTAAAATCACCTAAAATCATATCATGAATTAAATATTATTATTAAAATAATTATAAACACGAAATTTCAAAATTACCCTCAATCAGAAAATTAAAATAAAATAAAAAAATCAACCCAAAATTTAGGGTGCTCACATCCTACCCACCTTATAAAAATTTCGTCCTCGAAATTAAATGTTCGTAATCCTTCTAGGTCAAACCCCCACAATCAAATTCCAGAACTTAAATAAATCATACCATCAAAAGGACGACATACAGGGTCATGGCATACGGTGGTAGTGAAAGTCTCATCTAGGTATTCTAGTCATGCTAAACCAAAACGGTCATAGGGTATCAAAACACACATGCAATCTAGGGTGCTAAACAAAGTTACAAAAACAACAAACCATCAAAACTGTAAGGCAGTCTACCATCCTATATGAAAACTGATACTTATCATAAAAATAAAGAAAAGTAACTACCCATTATCTTTAAAAGGTTCAGAAAAAAAAAAGAAAATCAAAATCAAAGTTAAGGAATGAAAGCCAATTCCATAGAAAATTTCCAATCACAATACGTATTAAGAATATTTAGTCTTGATACGATCTTAGTTGATCAAATTGGGGAAAATCAAGATTTAGGCAATATGGAGGATAGGTTCAACAAAGTCTGAGATCGAGCATACAAGGATAGAGATTCAGGTCACAATCAAATTTAATTCAATTAAGTACAACCCAAGATATAAATATGATAAGAAAAGATAATCGAAGTCGATTTGGTCGGATTAAGGAAACTAGGATTCAATGATATTGAAAAACCCCTTTTAGAGAAAACAGGAAAAGATTTGATACGAAGTCAGCAAATCATCCCTCTCTAATACTATCAGTTTATCATTTGCTAAACCATATTCTTTTGTTTTCTCACAAGTCCCAATATGAAAATCAACCTCTATATAACTATCATCGAAATTTTATAACCTTCAGTCATCTAAACCTTTACCACAATCACCATAGACAAAATCTTTAAGTTCCAAAACATTTTCCACGAAACATACCCCTCTTTTTAGGAGTCAACACTTATTCATTTAATCAAAATTTCAAATTCCTTCACCTCGTTTTAAATTAGATCCGAAACCTCTAAATCCAGTTTATGGAATCCTTGGACTTGTTTAAATCGAGTCTCGTATTCACTAAACTCCAATACCACTATGTCACACAAATTTTTTTCTTTTTTTATAAATCAACCTTCATATTTTCTTCAACGTTCACCTTCAAATATTTTTTTTTTGAATTCTACAATTTTCTTCCAATCATCTAAAATAATTTCTATAACGTAAAATCCTTGTGTTCTCTCTGTCTTTAGTCACCATCTTACAATATCTAGTTCAATTTTGCATAATCATTTTATTCGATTAAATTCTCCTTTCCATCTCTAAATTTCTACATAGCCTTGTAATAGTTCCCAAGAATCAATAACAAAGATTTTTAAGTTCTCAAATCTAGGTTGACCTTAAACATCCTCATTAGTTTTGAAATACATCCATGAATTATTCATAACCCACTTTCTGTGATTGTTTCTAAATTGATAACATTTATCCCTCGATTTCATTTTAAACCTTTACCACATCTCCATTTCAAATTTTTTATATTTGACATCCAACACTCTGATTCCTACAAAATCATCATATGATAACCAATTACATCATTTCCGAACTAGATAATTTATATAACTTCCTCAACATTTCTCAGATAAAAATGATATAAAGATTTAAGAGTTTTCAAGGTATAGCTGACAGAATTATATATGAGACAGGAAATTGATATAATCAGGACATGTATATAAGACAAGGAATGATGGTAGTAAAAATATTGGCAGGAAAAGAATGATAATAGAATCTGTTCTGCTTATCTATTTAAAAGAGGGACCCATTTTTTTGAAACAAGAATTATAATACCAAATCCAAAATAAGGCCTAGCAAAATCATTGGTTTATTGTATTAAGAAGAAATAAATTTTTGTAAGAAGTTACACAAGGTTTATAAAAATAGATAAAGCTACATCCTAAGTAAACAATGAGAAACAAAACAAACAAAACAACAATAATTCCTTCTTTTTTTTTGAATGACTGAAATAAAAGTAGCAAAAACATGTTCGAAAATATTTAAGGTACAATCTGATAATCATATGCGTCTATCCAAAATTACGGTACTCTAAATCCTCGTCATACTAGTGAGCAAGGCTACGATAATCACAGAGTCCTTGACTTATGCACATACCTCTAGAATCATGGTATTTAACATTTTCGCGATGCCGCTAGCTTGGCTGCGAAAACCTTAAATTTCCACACCCGAGAAATATATCCAAAATCAGACTATATGTCCTCACCATGCTGGCTAATGTGACTATATAAGACAAGATTTCCATAACTTAGATGACCTAGCCCACATAATTTCATCTTGCCAAAAATTAAATTAAATCAACATTGAATACAAAAAAAAAATCAAATTTATCAACGAACATCAAAATTCAGAAATGAACAAAATCCTTCAAATCATATAACTACAAACTCGGATGCTACAGCTAACATCAAGATTCAAAATTCCACAACCTTCATCAAATTCAATAAATACAAACTCAAATTCAATAATAATACATCAAAATCAAATTCAACAACAGAAAGTAAAGATAAATCAAATCAAGGAAAAAAGAGTTTTCAAATCGGAGTTAAACAAGATTCTCAAGGGTCGTCCCAGGAATCTCTCAAGGGATCCTAATTGTGATTGAGTATCTTCAAGATATATCCTATTCCTACTGCAGGCTGTAGTGGTACTCAAGTTCGAATACCACTACATAAACTCGACCTGCATGGGCCACCACTAAAAACGTGTCACGACCCGCACCCACCGTGAGGGTACGAGTACGTAACAACGTCCAGCCTACGTCGCAGTGTCGGCGGTAGAACGCTGTTCTAGGTCATGAACTATAACTAGCATAATATGAATACTCTCCATAAGGAGGCCAACACAGAGGTACAACTCAATTACAATCTAAGATAGAATGATAAAGATAGATAAACATGAAATCCAAAAGAGATACAGGAGATAGAAGTCTAAGTGTCTAAGATACATAATCCTAGAAATACATCTCAAAACTCAAATACAGTAATCCACAAGTAAATACAACTCAAGACAACTAAAATAACTATCTATACAATCTCTACTGTGTCTCTTCTAGGCTAGCAGGCAACCTCCAAGCTATCTGTAAAATTTATCAACAGGTCCAGTCAGGACATGAACGAGCACATCTCATCTAGAAAATCCAAGTAAATGACAGAGAACTATAAAGCAGTTATAGACAGTTGTATTGATGAATATGGCAGTTTATATTCAGGTGATGGTATGGAGAGACAGATAAAGTACAAAGAAAGTAAGTAACTAAACAAGAGAAGAAATCATAGCAATAAAGACTGTAAAATAAAATCTAGCTGAACTAGAGTAACTTAATGAGTTCAGATGGTACAATATAAGTCGAGTGTAATTCCAATGTGAGTCTAATATAATATGAGTCGAATGTAATTCTAATCATTATTCTAATAAGGTGAATCGAATAAGGTGATACGAATAAGGTGATACGAATAGTGATTCACATGATGTTCTAATAATGATTCGAATAAATTCTCCAAGTGTATTTTAAAATACTTAGTTAGACATGTAAACGGCTATGGGTAAATCCGGCACATCACACACCTGGCCGGGTGTGGAATGGCTATCGTTCGAATATATTCACAGGGGGTGGTTCGAATAGTGGAAATGTTCACATGTCTAATCAAGTATTTCCCCGCCCATCTAATACAAATGAATCCAAAATCCGACACATCAATCGAATAAAAGTCCAACCAACATATGAAGATACGAATAGGGTGATTCGAATAGTGATTCGTATGGTGATTCGAATAATAGAGGTAAGACAAGTAAGTATGTGTGTCGCATACATGGATTCAGAAATAAAAAAAATACGTGTTTGTAACAGAGAATCACATACAGCTAACTAGAACTGAAGTACAGTAATTGACAAATAAATGAGAGAACTATCAGAGAATGTACTCGCCTGATGTCTGAATGTCCAAAGTAAATATATTGTCCGAGGAGAGGTGTCTGGCTCCTAATTAGAACATCACAAGTCACAACATGTCCAGAAGGGTAATATAAAGTACTACAATGCATTCTACATGAATCTAGGTCAAACTAGGCCAAAGTCAACCCTTGGTCAACTCTGGTCAACTGCACTAGTCAAACTAGGTCAAACTAGGTCATGTCCTAACCCAGTAAGTCTTACTAGGCCTAACCAAGACTATCCTAGCAAGCACACATCAATACAAGGCTATACAAGCCAACATACACCCAACTCTATATAGCATGCAATTATTCAATACTCAAATAGGCAAGAATTCACATTGGATATACACTAGATAATCTATTACTTTAAGCTATATATGTCTACACATATACACATGCATATATTGGCATTCAACATTAGGTCTATAATCATGACATTTCAAATGGTTATATAAACTTATATATTACAACACAATATGCTAACATATATATAATATACATACATAGCTAAGTTAACTATATTCATAAATACTTATTTAAGAGGCTATGTGTGTGTATGTGAACATGGCAAAGAGGCAAGTGAGGGTTAAATAGGCATATATAGTGTATACATATCAAAGAGTGTCAAAGTGTAAGTGAACAATGTGTCAAGTGTGATAGTGTCAACATAGTGTAAGGAGGTACATGAGGTAATATAGGATTTGTGTTAACATAGAACATTACATCTCATTAACTTGTATATTGCATACATTACATCTATTATTATATTACATTCATGCTTGCATTCATTCATCATTCATTTATTCTCTTGCACTACTATATGCACCATACATTACATACTATGGAACCTACATATTCATTACAAGCCATACTTATACATGCTTACATTAGATAGGATACTTACACCTCATACATTATTTATTTAAACATTTACTCATGCTTGCATTCTCTATTTAGTTACATAATGTATATACATTAACATGGGTTAAAATCAAATAGAATATTATATTACACACAAGGGTGCACAAAATGCGTATGCCGAATAGTAACTCCTACTAATAATGAATACTGTACCATCTCAGCATGAATTAAACTCTATGATTAAAGTATGTTATAGATCTATGTGTGAGCTTTCCGAAACTTTAAACGGATCGCGTTTTCGTTTCCGGAAACTCCCGGAATCGCAAAAACACCGAGAACGCATTTATTTTTCGTACAGCTGACACTCAAATAATTCTCTAGAAAGTTACAGAAAGAATTAGGCCTATTATTACATGTTTTTGGAAACTTAACTTCAATACGCTTCTTTTAAAAAAAACAGGAGATTAAACCAAGCTTTGAGCTAGAAGTTATGACATTTCGAAGTTAGGGCTGAAATTAAAAACGTGGATAAAAATCATGACGGATTTAGATAGTTTGAGCCAAAAGAATACACAATATATATCCTAATTATCCACAACAATAATAGCAATAATAATATGAGGAACCACACTCACAAAATTAATTATATAATCATCATGAACCATTTATTACATATATAAATATAGATACACTCTCATTACAATATATATATATAAATCTATATATGTAACATGAAGACATCCACAACACAAAGGACACTCCTATGACCTCCAAATGGACACAAAATAGACACAAATGGAGATACAACCATGGGGGTCATTCCTATGGGTTCAAAATAGACCTATATGCATGAGAAAATGAAAAAGAGAAGGGATTTATACCTCCCGGTAGATCGAATCGAAGAAAAACCTTTCCGGAGCGACACCGACACGTAGAGATTCTAAAAGGACACGAACGAGCTCCGAATCCTCCCAAACTTGGGTAGCTTCCTCCTTGACTAGAATGGAGAAGGAAAGAAGAAGATTTGGTGGTGAAATAGAAGGATTTGGTAGAGAAATTGCTAGGGATTGCTCTCTAGGAATTTGGGGAAGAACAAGAGAGAGAAAAATAGATGGATAATGACAAATGGGAGGCTCAACCCTATCCTTATTGTGGCTGGCCATAAAGGTAGTTTTGTCCTATTAGGAAAAGTCCAAAAGCCCCTACTAACCTATTCTATGAGTATTAGGAAAGGGCTAATTGGTTGGGGCTAAATTAGTCATTCTAAAGTCTCTAATCACACTAACCTTATCCATAATAATTAGTCTAACCTCTAACTAAAATATTTCTATCATGTGGACTAAAATTAATATTATGTGGGCCATGCCTAACTAGTGTGTGGATCCCACTAGAGTCAAACTACCCCCGGGTCCCCGTTTCAAGTCGGATTGAGTTAAAATTCGAACCCGACTCAAATAATCCCAAAACAATATCATAAATAATAAAATAATATCAAAATAATTCAAAGAGGTCAAATGCAAAATATTCTTAGGCCAAAAATGACATTAAAATATCATAATCACATGGTTAGGCTCTAGGTCAAACAATCTCTAGTATTTCACTAGCAAAACGTTAAAACCACAAGTCATTGATTTAAATAATTTTAAAATGATTTAAAATCATCTAAAATCATATCATGAATTAAATATCATTATTAAAATAATTATAAACACGAAATTTCAAAATTACCCTCAATCAGAAAATTAAAATAAAATAAAAAAAATCAACCCAAAATTTAGGGTGCTCACAAGTTCCATAGAAGACATCCCCAGAGTAATGAAGTATTATCACTCTTTTGGGCTCATCCTGATTGCACAAATTTGGCCAGGTCCTTTGCCGACGTGTTAGTCCTTGATTGCACGTACAAGACAAATAAGTTCAAGATGCCTCTCTTTCATGTTGTCGGGTTCACCTCTACTTGGAAAACATTTCCAGTGGCATTTTGCTTCATGAAGAGTGAAAAGCTTGAAGACTACACATGGGGGTTGGAGAAACTGAAACACTTTACACTGGTCATACAGAGTCGTCAGTATTTGTTACCGACAGAGAGTACGCCCTCATTAATGCTATTCGTATTGTTTTTCCTCAAGCGGATACATTGCTATGCACTTGGCATGTCAATCATAATATTCAAGCCCAATGTAAGTTGAAGTTTCGAAAAGAGGATGGTAAAATCGACATGCAGATTTTTGACGAATTCTACAATGATTGGAATTGTGTGTGGCGAGCATCTACGATTGCCAGTTACGATGCCGCATGGTACTTGTTCAAGCAAAAGTGGGAGACGAGAGAGCCGGCATGCATTTCTTACATCAAAGATACATGGCTTGAACCGCACAGAGAACAATTCGTCTTAGCATGGTCGAATGTGGTGAAGCATTATGGCACGACAACTACCAACCGTGTCGAAGGAGCACACTCTTTATTGAAGAGGCACCTAAAATCATCTCTCGGCAACTTCGTCTCTGTTTGGCAAGCTATACATTTATCAGTAGACCGGACGGTGAATGAAATTAAGGCCTCATTTGAGATGAGTTTGAATATAGTCAAGCATGAGCATAGAAAGGAAGTACTCTTAGATGCTTTAATGCGCGTGGTATCTCACAAGGCGTTGGCCTTAATAGTTGATAAGATTGAAAGATCAAAGTTTGTCAGACTTGATCCTGAGGTTTGCGGGTGTGTACATCGACATATACTGGACATCCCTTGTGCACATCAGATTCGTCGTGAATCTATTCCTATTCCAGTTGAAGCAGTCGATCAACGTTGGAGGCAGTTGTCTATGATGCCTGTGGTGAAGACGGACGATGATTTCTTCTCTTTGCCACAACTGGAACTTCTTCACACAAGGTGGTTAGCCTCAGTAGCAGCGGAGCGGCAGTCCATTGAGCTTAAAATGCAAGAAATTGTATGTCCGGTCACTACTACAATGCATGAGCCGACCGTTGTTTCCAATCCTAAAGGCCGGCCTCACACAAGATTGACTAGTTCACAGAAGAGAAGGCTGGAGTCAACTAGGAGAGATCCATCGCACTTTGAGCATGTTGAACGAAGCTTACAACAACCTTCGCCTACACGGAAGGACAAGCTTGTCATTCGCCGAAAAATGGAGAAAATGGATCTCCCGTAAAAAGATACAGTTGCAAGCCAAACAACGAGTTTGTATATTGACAAATTTCAACCTGCGCTTCGAAGTTACATTTGGTCTATTGTCGATGTCCCCGGTGATGGCCATTGCGGATTGCAATGCATCTTAGTTATGATGACAAAGACGGATGGAGACGGGTGAGACAGGAGATGTACGAGGAGTTAGAGGCTCGTCTTCCATTCTACTCCCGCATCCTAAGCGAAGAAACGGTTGCAAGTTTGTTGTTAAGTTTCCCTTGCACCGACAGTGTTACCGGGACAGACCACTACATGTCAGTCCCGTCTGCTGGCTATTTATTTGCTAATAGGTACATGATACCTGTTGTAATTATCTCGCCGGATGTTAACAATACATTCTTTCCGATGTGCGCTCCTCCGACGGACCATCGAGTGTCTAACCTATGTACTATAGGTCTGATCGGGGATCACTTTGTTGTGCTAAAGATGATCGTTCATTCTCCGATTCCTCCACCTTCAACAGTTTGGTACAAAAGAGCACCGGTCGAAGCCATCGCTTGGACCACACCTTTCGTTGAGCAGATCAACCATTGTAAGAGATTGTTGAAGATTGAGGAGCCAAGAGACTTACCTGCTGACCACTACGACGTCGAAATCGACTAAGTATAGATATATTTACAGTCTAATATTTTGTATATGGAGGATCACTTTTGTATACAGTGAAATATGAAGTCCAGTTATATGTGTTTGATTTTGCCTACCTGTGTTATATGTGCCTACCTGTGTTATATGTGTCTGCCCGTATTATATGTGTCTGCCTGTGTTATATGTGTCTGCCTGTGTTATATGTGTCTTATATGTGTAATTTATGTGTTACAGTCCTATCTATGAATCTTTGTGTGTAATTTATGTGTGAATCAAATTCACACAAAGTTTCAGTATCAGGACTGCCACACCCTTGGCAGTCCTACACTGAAGTAGGACTGCCAGGGTGCTGGCAGTCCTACTCAAAACTTGCTGTCACAGCAAGTGTTGTGTAGGACTGCCAACACCCTGGCAGTCCTACTTCAGTGTAGGACTGCCAAGGGTGTGGCAGTCCTATCTAAAAAGCTCTGTGCTGAATTTTTGTGTGAATCAAATTCACACAGAGTTTCATAGATAGGACTGCCACACCCTGGGCAGTCCTACACTGAAGTAGGACTGTCAGGGAGCTGGCAGTCCTAAACAAAACAGCAAGTTTTGAGTAGGACTGCCAGCTCCCTGGCAGTCCTACTTCAGTGTAGGACTGCCCAGGGTGTGGCAGTCCTACTGTCGTGAACCCGAACTCCAATAACGAAATCCTATTTTGTCGTGTTCTAGGGTTAGGGTTTCAACATAAATTTTGGGTTTCATGTGTTCGAAAATAAGAGAAAAGAACGTGCAAGAGATTATAAACCCATTTTACAAAAAAAAAATTCAAGAATTAAACCAATTCTATGGTTTCGAATATAATCTAAAAAATTAGGGTTTAGGAGATGGAGAGGGAAAGGAAAGAACGTACCTGGATTCTGGTTGCTTTGACTTACGTGTCATCTCTTCGAGATTCTTCGTGGAGGGATTGAGAATGGAGTGATGGAGAAGAAGAAATTAGGGTTTAGGAGATGGAGAGGGAGAGGGAGAGAGCTTTCTTTCTTTTCTTCTTGAGGAGAGAGAGTCAATAATAAAAATGAAATAAAATTTTTGGGTTTGGGGGGGTTGGGCTGCCCCTAGCAATTTTTTGGTACCCCCTAGCAATTTCTCCACATTCATGGGCTGCCCCTAGCAATTGATGCCCCCTAGCAATTTTGGTAGTACCCATAGAAAAAACCTTTATAAACTAAAGCCCAACAACAAAACAAATGGATAAAGTGCAAAAAACCCCTCGTTAAATATGTGCCTTTTGCACTAAAAGACCATTTAGATTTTTTTTGTCAGTTTACCCCTCCTTAGATTATATATCCGCTCGCTTAGGCCCCTCCAGCCAAATTTTAAAAAAATTATACCAAAAATACCCCTCCCTCCCCTTCGGCGACGCCGGCGCCGGCGAGCCCCCAACCCCCCTATCGTCGGCGATCCCCCAACCCCCCCGACCACCCCCGCCGGCGATCCCCCAGCCCCCTGACCCCCTCCCCCCGCGATCCCCGCCCCCCCTCGCCGGCGAACCCGACCACCCCCCGGCGGCGAACCCCCAGCCCCCCTGACCTCCCCCGATCCCCCCCTCGCCGGCGAACCCAACCACCCCCCGCCGGCGAACCCGACCACCCCCCGCCCGCGAACCCCCAGCCCTCCTGACCTCCCCCGATCCCCCACCCCCTCGCCGGCGAACCCAACCACCCCCCCGCCGGCGAACCCGACCCACCCCCCTC
>JANAVB010035817.1:2200406-2267149 GCA_029216955.1 Iris pallida
ACTGATAGTTTTTATTGTCTTGATATCTGCTATATCCGATTTAGTCGTAGTGTCTTACTTGATTCTCAGTCATGATAGTTCACGGACTAGTACACGTTGGATCATGACATGAGATATTGTTCCTAGATTTCTGGGTATATTGGTACACTTCCTGTCTTGTTCCCTGTACTTGTATAGACACTAATTTCTAAGGGAATTTGCTACCCTCTTACGGAATCACGTGTCATGACGTGTCATGTCCAGATCCATTGTATTATTCGGGGATAGAAAATTATTAGGGCTATGTGATCTAAGCCACCCTGTCACTATTCATGTGCTCGTGCCACTCTTCCCTCACGAAGGGTGTAGCGAGATCCTTTTGTCTTGTGCTCGTTATCCAGGTTGGTCGGCATGACTTTCCATTGAGGTCACCGCGGATTGCCGGGCCAAGTGGATAGCCTGTCCTGTTCAGTATTTTCCTCACCATGCCATGATATACCGTTACTCACATGCTCTACATGCCTTTATATTGTACCTTGATTGAAGACTAAGTTCTGCTCGGGAGAAGAGTTACAACCCCGGTCCTTGTTTGGTTTAAGGGTTGTAACTCGGCTTCCGAACGGTTCCCAAGTTTTCATATATCTTTGTCTCGTAGTTCATTATACTGTCTCTTATAGAATTTGTCAATTCATATGGAACTGCTGTTAGTGCTTGTACTTGCTCATTTTTCTGACAGGATACCGTTATGATATATTACAGACGATTCTAAGTCGGACTGCTCGACCTATTATGGGCTCGAGTCAGATAGAGTAGCCTTGGATCGTGGCCTTATAGTAGGGCCACTAGATTTTGTACTTCCAGAGTAGTGTAGGTTAGCTAGGTTTGACTAGACTGTGATCCAGCTAGCTTTATCAGACTGTAGCTTCTACATTATATTTTGAGACCCTGTGATGTTGTATATATTTGGGCTTGTATTGGACTCTGGACTTATTTACTCTTTTATCTATCATATGTTCTCTTTCTGAGCTATCTACCTTAGTTTTATTCTGTGATTGAGACTGTATTGATATGTCACCTCCATTCGGAGAGTATATACTGTACAGGTACCTTTATACTGTTAGTCGTAGTATTTACAGGCGTTATATACAGTGTTCTACCGCCGATACTGCGGCGTAGGCTGGACGTACCCACGTGCTCGTGTCCCTCATAAGGGTGCGGATCGTGACACGTTTTTATGGTGGCCCATGCAGGTCCGTGTCGCAATTAGTGTGATCTCGTAATGGTGCTCGACTTAGAGTACTAATTACGAGCCTGCAATTAGGACGTAGGACCTAGGACATGAAAGGAGTTTCTCAATCACACCTAGAAATTTTCGATATTTTGATTATCATGATTATTCACCTTATATTAAATTAACTGTCCTTCTTTGATAATATCTACTCATGTGCCATATTGATCTCCTTGTTTCAATTCGTCTCCAGGATGACGAAGACGCATCCGCAGGCCTCTGGATCGAGTAGCTTGCCCGAGAGATCTGACCCGGCCGAGGAGAAGGTTCATGAGACTGCCCCCAGTGATTCCACTATTCTAAAGACCCCGACAGTTGCACAGGGAGGTCTACCACCTCCACCCCAGAGGGTTTCAGTCGTCGTTCCGGAGATGTTGCCGCCACCACCACCGATACCGACGGATACACATCATATGTTCCTTCTCCTTCAGCAGATGATGGAGACACAGCGGGCCCAGGCAGAGGCGTCGCAGTGCCAGTCGGAGGCGTCACACCGTCAGATCGAGATGCTGAGACAGAGTATGGAGAACTCGCATCAACTTGCTGTCACTCTCCGTTCCCAGAATGCGTAGTCTTATTCGTGTACAACTCATGTGTATTTATTTTAGTATTTATCATGTATTACCCTGTATTTAAATTCCTTTAATTCACGTTAATTAAGTTTCTGTTAATTAATTATCTGCTCTTTAATTCTTATGTTAATTTATTTCCTGCAATTAATTTTCCGTAATTTATTTCTGCATTTTATTTCCTGCAATTTACTTCTCTGCTTTAGTTTTATTTTCGGTTGGATGAGCCCCTTAAACCCGACCCATTAAGAACCCGACCCAACTCCCACCTACCACCCCTTTGCTACTTAAAGCTACCATCTCCCTTCTCTCTCCTCATTCACTCCTTCTTCACCATTACTTCTTCTTCTTCCTTTCATTACTCTCTCCACCTACCAACTAGGCAAGTACATCTTGCTCTACATAAGGACCATATTTTATGGTTCAATATTCTTCCTCTCATGATTCTAAGAGAGTTTAGTGCTTAGTATTTTGATTTCATTGATTCATTTCTTGTAGATCTAAGTTATTGTATTTTCGGTTGTCTATGGGTTTTGATCTAGCAAACTCCTTTGTTCTCAAGATTTGATGGTTCCATGTCGTAGAGCAGTTCATCCTACCCAATTTTGACCTTTAGAAAGTTGGATTCGGACTAGTTTTGACCAAGTTATGGACTTTTGAAGCTTTGGGGTGCAACCATGGAGTTCTTGCTGTTTGGAGAAGACAGTGAGCAGTGTATGCTAGCTTTTTAGCTGCGTCACTGAGCTGTGCGCGCTCTTTAGCGCAGCGCAGTATGGAGTCCATACGCTGCCTTTTTAGGAAGCGTGTGTCTTGCATACGCTGCCTTTTGGAAGCGTGTGTCGTATGGAGTTCATACGCTGCCTTTTTGAAGCGTATGACTTGCATACGCTGACTTAAATGGGTAGGAGTCGTATGAAGTTCATACGCTACCTTTTTGGAGCGTATGACTTGCATACGCTGACTTGAATGGTCAGGAGTCGTATGAAGTCCATACGCTGCCTTTTTGGAGCGTATGACTTGCATACGCTCACTTGAGTGTCAAGGAGTCGTATGGAGTCCATACGCTGCCTTCCTGAGCGTAGCCTGACCTAAGCGTATGACTCTTGCACTAAGCGTATGGCCTTTGGCTGACTTGGTCTTATGTCAGCATGTCAGTTTGGTTACATTTTCCTTGCCTGGATCTTTTATAGCCCTGTATATTGATATCTTATTAGATGTTTAACGTCCATTTTATATCCTTACGCCTTTTTGCATAAACTTGATATAATCATGATATGCTAGTATTTCTGTTAATTATAGATTGTTACGTAGGATGTGCCATGTGTCATGAATTGAGTTATAGATACCCGGATTGACTAGAATTAAACCCTGAGAGTTGTAGACTCAACCCCACTGAATGCTAGTTGACTTTCATGCCTTGCCACCATTGATAATGATTGTGATCTTGACTAAATTGATCATGCGTTCCTAATTGGAACTAAGAGACTGGCTAGTCGTCTTATTGAATGAAATGAATGAGACACGTTCATGTTATAAACTATTGTACTCGACTGGCTGATCCCGAATATTGACATACATGCACATGCAGGCTTCAATCTATTTATTTATTTATTTATTTAGTTATTTTTTCTACAAAGGAAGCATGTGTACTTTATGGTCAAGGCATGATTACCGTGGATAGATTTGATTGTTGCATTACGCTATGTAAGACCTGCAACCTAACCGCACTGGTATCGTTGTAGAGTTGTGCATATCGTACCCCGTACGAAAGTACTCATTTGAATGACCATGATCCACGACATGGGATTTCACTCAACGTAGAGACTATTAAGCTAAATAAAATAATGATTGCATGGAGAGAATGGATTCCCGAATTCTTACATGGCAGCCCCCTTGGGACGAGTAGTACCCGACGGGCCGGCTGGTTCCCACAGATACTGTAAAACTGCCACACGGGCAGGGAACAGTGTCTGCTTTTATTATTATTGTATATTGTATATTGTATATTAACGGGCGTCCTGCTAGGACTCGTCTAATTCATGCATGGGCCAATTGATCGACTGGATAGACTAGCCTTGCTTGCACATAGTAAGAACTGAGGAATCCCTAATTGCATTATTCCAGGATAACTTGGGACTCATAATAGCAAGCCGTAGGAGTTGATTGGCCGTTCAAGATGATTTGTTTGTGCACTGTACTCTGTTACCTAACTGGGATGATCAGAATGTCAGGACATGACGGGCCAACTTCTGTCCTTGTTTGGTTGAGAGATTGGTTCGAAGTGTCTTGATGTGATGTGAGTTCTAGTAGCAAGCAGAGATCTATTATTATATTCTCTTACTTACTGGTTTTAGTTCTCATGTCGTGCTCCCTTGTGGTACTTGCTATTAGAGGTCTAACCTCTCTGGTTTTGTATGGCCAGATTTAGAGCCAGTTCCCGAGGACTCAGCGTACTTCCACCTCCAGGATGGTCAATACTAGAGGAATGATCGCAGGAGGCCTCGAGTGGGTTCCTTAACTTCACCACTTGTTTTGTTATCTACTTTATACCTTGCCGTTTGGCACCGACATGTTAGTCGGATTGTCTTGTACTTACTTTTGCATAATTGTAATTAAGTCAGACTGCAGCTGATAACAATTGTGTATACTTACTACATCATCTGGCTGTATTTTGTAAAGCCAGATCTCAAGAACATTTTGACTGAGCGTTTGGGACGCCTTACTGCTTTACCTTACATGTTCTATATTTCTGTTTCTTGTTTGAATGATTGAGACAATAGATGTGTAATGACCATAGTAAGACTTTTATATAGTATGCACCCCCTCGTCTGGTTAGACAGCATTGATCGTATTATACGGTATTCATCTACCCATAATACGTAGCTGGCTGAGTCACTCCCCCGCTCTCCAGTATTCTGGTTCTGGGGCGTGACAAGGTTTTAGTGGTGGCCCATGCAGGTCTGATTTCAGACTTGTGGGGTGTTTTGTTTAATAGGATGTCTCAATCACACACGTTTTCCCTTGATCTCATGATTCGTCGATTCTCAACTCTAGCTTGACATTTCAGTATCCTTTGACTTCATTGATCCTTCATGTCCGGTCGTTTGATTGTTCTCTTGTCCCTTTCCTTAGGGGCACTTCGTCCGCATCTGTCAGAGCTGGACAACAACAACATGGACAGCAGCATGGACAACCTGACCAGGTTGGTCAGCAATAAGGGTCAGAACCACTTCATGAGGCTATTCAAGAAGAGGTGATAGTGGAACCAGCGGTTGGACCGCAGTATCCGGAGGTTCCAACACCACCAATAGTTCTACCTACCCCTGTGGAATTGGATACACCAGCCCTTCTGGAGATCATGAGAGGGATGATGGCTACTCAGCAACACCAGATGTTAGCCCAGCAGCGCATGCATGCTCAGTTACAAGAGCAGAATGTACTACTCAACCAAGGATTACAGACGGCATTAGAAAGAGGGGCAAGGACAGATTCAGGAGCGTCAGCCCGGTTTTGTAAGTACAACCCCCGTCGTTTCGAGGGCACGGAGGATGCTATCTCAGCAGATGCATGGCTTAAGGACATTGAGGCTATTCTGACAGCCGCTAAGGTGCCGGCAGAAGAGCGTGTGGATCTAGTGAAGTTGTTACTTCAGGATCTCGCACGTGATTGGTGGGAATCAGAGGAAGTGGGCATCAGGCGTCCTGTTGCTTGGGACGATTTTACTGCAAGGTTCAAGACGAAGTATTATGGAGTTGTGGCACAGTTTGAGCTACAACAGAAGTTTATCAACCTCAGACAGGCTGGCAAGACTGTAGATGCTTACGCAGCAGAGTTCTGCAGATTGAGTAGGTTTGCCCCAGAGATGGTGGCGACGGAACGCCAGAGGGCGATGAGGTTCCAGCAAGGGTTTCATCTTGAGCTCTTGTAATTGATAGAGGGGCACAATTACCAGACTTTTGATGAGATATTGACGGCGACTCGAAGGCATGAGATCACCATTCAGAGGCTTGCGGCAAGGACTGGGGGTCAGAAGAGATCCCACAGTCAAATTGAAGGAGGAGGGGGAGCAGCGCCCCGAACAACAGCACCATCCCCTGGCATTCGTATCCACGATGTGGCGATGCGAGGGCCAGCACCACCACCCAGGCAGCAGCAACAGCAACAGAGGAAGAACCAGCAACCCCCGACGGGCTGCACTTATTGTGGGAAGATGGGGCACACTAGAGATGTGTGTCGGACATTGAATGGACTATGTCTGATATGTGGAAATCCAGACCATCGGGTTACCACATGTCCCATGAATTCGAGGGCAGGAGGACCAGTGCAGCAGTTTCCTGCTCTGCCAGTACCAGGGACAGGGCAGTATCGAGGACCAGCATTGGCAGTGAGGCCGTTGGCGCAGCGTCCGTTAGTATCACAGGCTCAGATGTTTCGACAGCAGGGGCCGCCGATGCAGCAACACCAGCATAGACCACCCCAGCATCATCAAGGCAGGGGCCAGCAGCAGCACCAGGCTAGGCCACAGCATGGAAACCAGCAAGGAGGTCGAGGGCAGGCATTCACACTGTCCTTGGAAGAGGCATTGGCATCGGGAGATGTTGTGGCAGGTAACATTCTCGTTGCCTCATATCCCGTAGTAGCATTATTTGATTCGGGAGCATCCCATTCATTTATATCTGCACAATTTGCGACACGACTAGGAGTGGAGTTCGAGGCATTGCCAGGGAGGTTGAATATACTCACTGGTAATGGGCTCGTGGGAGTTAGTAGAGTTAGTTTAGCATGTAGTATTGTAGTGTGCGGGCATCCTTTACCCGCCCGGTTGATAGAATTTCCTGTTGGAAATTTCGACGTTATCTTAGGCATGGACTGGCTGAAAGACAGTCATGCGACAATAGATTATCGTAGTGGAAGTGTATCTTTTGATATTCCAGGCATGGAGAGGTTCACCTTGGTCAGATCAGAGGCAACTCAGCAAGAGCAGGGAGTAGTAACAGCAATGGAAGAAGTTCAGATTCCGAAGATAGTTGAAGAATTTCTAGACGTATTTCTCGAAGAACTTCCAGGTCTACCACCAGTTAGAGATATTGAGTTCAGCATAGAATTGGCACCTGGGACTAAACCAATATCAGATCGGGTTTACAGAATGGCGGATTCAGAGCAGGCCAAGGTGTATCAGCACATAGAGGAATTGAAGGAGAAGAAGTTTATCCAAGCTAACATATCGCCATGGGCAGCACCAGTGGTACTTATGGAGAAGAAGGATGGATCATCCAGATTGTGCATCGATTACAGGAAGCTTAACGCGGCAACAGTAAAGAACAAGTACCCATTACCCAGGATCGACGACTTATTTGATCAGTTGAGCAGGGCCAGAGTCTTCTCCAAGATAGATCTTCGTTCAGGGTATCATCAGGTGAGGGTTCGGAAGGAGGATATCCCCAAGACAGCATTCAGGTCGAAGTATGGGCATTATGAGTTCTTAGTAATGCCGTTTGGTTTGACCAATGCTCCAGCTATATTCATGGATTTGATGAATCGCATCTTTATGCCATACTTAGATCAGTTTGTCGTTGTCTTTCTTGACGACATACTCGTATATTCTGCTAGTAAAGAGGAGCATGAAGACCACCTCAGGAAAGTGTTGCAGGTTCTGAGAGAGAACCAGTTGTATGCCAAGCTCAGCAAGTGTGAGTTCTGGATGGACCACATTTCATTTTTGGGTCATATCGTATCAGGAGCTGGAGTAGCAGTGGATCCCAAGAAGGTAGAAGCAGTAGAGAGTTGGCCAGTACCCAAGACCGTAGCTGATGTACGGAGTTTCTTAGGATTGGCAGGATATTACAGAAGATTTGTGTCGGACTTTGCAAGGCTTTCAGCACCCATGACCCGCTTGACCCGGAAGGATGTACCATTCGTTTGGTCGACAGAATGTCAGACATCATTCGAGACTTTGAAGCAGAAGTTGATATCAGCGCCCATTCTTACATTGCCAGTTGGACCCGAAGGTTTTACAGTGTATTGTGATGCGTCAGGTAAAGGACTTGGATGTGTCCTCATGCAGCACGGGAAGGTGATAGCATATGCATCTAGGCAGCTTCGGGACCATGAGAAAAATTACCTAACTCATGATTTAGAGTTAGCGGCAGTAGTGTTTGCTCTGAAGCTATGGAGACATTACTTATATAGTGACCGAGTGGAAATGTACACAGACCACAAAAGTCTGAAGTACATCTTTACTCAGAAGGAACTGAACATGAGGCAGAGAAGATGGTTGGAGTTGATCAAGGATTATGATGTGGAGCTTCAGTATCATCCAGGCAAGGCTAATGTAGTGGCAGACGCTCTCAGCAGGAGAGGCGGCGCATTTATGTTGACAACGCAGAAGCACATCTTAGAAGACCTTCAGGATATGGGCATTGAAGTTATACTTCCTAGTGATGTAGGAATTCTAGCGAGTCTACAAGTTCAATCCGACTTGGTAGGCAGGATCAAGGCAGCTCAGGCACAAGACCCAAGGATTCAGAAGCTTAGGGCAGAATGTGAGCCAGGACTCAGGAAGGAGATGAGAATTCATGAAGATGGTACGCTTAGGTTTGGATCACGTCTATGTGTGCCCAGTAGAGATATCAGACAGGAAGTTATGGCAGAAGCTCACAGTTCCCAGTATTCTATACATCCTGGAGGGACCAAGATGTACCAAGATATCAAGCAGCACTTCTGGTGGAATGGAATGAAGAGAGAGATAGCTAGATTCGTTTTCCGTTGCTTGATATGTCAGCAAGTGAAGGCAGAACAACAGAGGCCAGCTGGATTATTGCAATCGCTTCCTATCCCGGAATGGAAGTGGGAGCATATTACAATAGACTTTGTGACCGGTTTACCGAGATCACCAAGTGGTAAAGATGCTATTTGGGTGATAGTAGATTGGCTTACAAAGGTAGCACATTTTCTTCCTTTCAGAGTAGGGCAATCTACAGAAAAGTTGGCAGAGTTGTATATGCAACAGATAGTCAGACAGCATGGAGTCCCTGTCAGTATTGTGTCAGACCGAGATACCCGCTTTACATCACATTTCTGGAAGAGCTTGCATCGTAGTTTGGGCACCAAGTTAAGATTTAGCACGGCTTACCATCCGCAGACGGACGGGCAATCAGAAAGGACAATTCAGACCTTGGAAGACATGTTGTGAGCTTGCACTCTAGATTTTGGAGGATCTTGGGAAAGCCACCTGCACTTAATTGAGTTCTCATACAACAACAGTTATCATGCCAGTATCCAGATGGCGCCATTTGAGGCATTATATGGTAAGAAGTGTAGATCACCGCTTGCATGGGATGATATCGGGGAAAGGAAGATGCTAGGCCCAGAAATGATTGTTCAGACAGTTGAACTGGTTAAAGGAATTAGAGAGCGACTTAGAGTTGCGCAGGACCGGCATCGTCATTGGGCTGATCAGCATCGTAGGCAGTTAGAGTTCTCTGTTGGGGACCACGTATTCTTGCGGATCTCACCTACTCGTGGGGTCATTAGATTTGGCGTTCGCGGGAAATTGAGTCCGCGGTACGTGAGCCCATTCGTTATCCTTGATAGGGTAGGCGATGTTGCTTATCGTTTATCCCTTCTACCTTCGTTACGAGAGGTGCATGACGTGTTTCATGTATCTCAATTGCGAAGGTATGTATCAGACCCTAGCCATATCCTCGATCATTCAGAACTGGTTGTTGGTACCAACCTGTCTTACGAGGAGCAGCCTGTGTCCATCTTGGACCGAAGAGAGAAGGTACTCAAGAACCGAACAATTAACCTTGTCCGGGTTGCTTGGGATCATCACTCTTTGGGAGAGTCAACGTGGGAACGTGAGGATGATATCCGATCACGGTATCCACATCTGTTTGACTCACAAGGTATATCTTTTTCTGTGTACCTTGATTGTCTTGATTCCTCATGCTTAACCCCTTATGGGTAGAATTGCTAGATAACGTAGATTGTTAAATATGGATATGTTACTTGCTATGGACATTGTAAAATGATTGCTTGATTGAATTGCTTGTACTTAGATTAGCTTAGCCCGGATGTTTCTATCCTGCTTGGATTTGAAATTCCGAGGACGAAATTTTTCTAAGGTGGGTAGAGATGTCACTCCCCGTTCCCAGAATGCGTAGTCTTATTCATGTACAACTCATGTGTATTTATTTTAGTATTTATCATGTATTACCCCGTATTTAAATTCCTTTAATTCATGTTAATTAAGTTTCTGTTAATTAATTATCTGCTCTTTAATTCTTATGTTAATTTATTTCCTGCAATTAATTTTCCGTAATTTATTTCTGTATTTTATTTCCTGTAATTTACTTTTCTGCTTTAGTTTTATTTTCGGTTGGATGAGCCCCTTAAACCTGACCCATTAAGAACCCGGCCTAACTTCCACCTACCACCCCTTTGCTACTTAAAGCTACCATCTCCCTTCTCTCTCCTCATTCACTCCTTCTTCACCATTACTTCTTCTTCTTCCTTTCATTACTCTCTCCACCTACCAACTAGGCAAGTACATCTTGCTCTACATGAGGACCATATTTTATGGTTCAATATTCTTCCTCTCATGATTCTAAGAGAGTTTAGTGCTTAGTATTTTTGATTTCATTGATTCATTTCTTGTAGATCTAAGTTATTGTATTTTCGGTTGTCTATGGGTTTTGATCTAGCAAACTCCTTTGTTCTCAAGATTTGATGGTTTCATGTCGTAGAGCAGTTCATCCTACCCAATTTTGACCTTTGGAAAGTTGGATTCGGACTAATTTTGACCAAGTTATGGACTTTTGAAGCTTTGGGGTACAACCATGGAGTTCTTGCTGTTTGGAGAAGACAGTGAGCAGCGTATGCTAGCTTTTTAGCTGCGTCACTGAGCTGTGCGTGCTCTTTAGCGCAGCGCAGTATGGAGTCCATACACTGCCTTTTTAGGAAGCGTGTGTCTTGCATACGCTGCCTTTTGGAAGCGTGTGTTGTATGGAGTTCATACGCTGCCTTTTTGAAGCGTATGACTTGCATACGCTGACTTGAATGGTCAGGAGTCGTATGAAGTTCATACGCTACCTTTTTGGAGCGTATGACTTGCATAAGCTGACTTGAATGGTCAGGAGTCGTATGAAGTCCATATGCTGCCTTTTTGGAGCGTATGACTTGCATACGCTCACTTGAGTGTCAAGGAGTCGTATGGAGTCCATACGCTGCCTTCCTGAGCGTAGCCTGACCTAAGCGTATGACTCTTGCACTAAGCGTATGGCCTTTGGCTGACTTGGTCTTATGTCAGCATGTCAGTTTGGTTACATTTTCCTTGCCTGGATCTTTTATAGCCCTGTATATTGATATCTTATTAGATGTTTAACGTCCATTTTATATCCTTACGCCTTTTTGCATAAACTTGATATAATCATGATATGCTAGTATTTCTGTTAATTATAGATTGTTACGTAGGATGTGCCATGTGTCATGAATTGAGTTATAGATACCCGGATTGACTAGAATTAAACCCTGAGAGTTGTAGACTCAACCCCACTGAATGCTAGTTGACTTTCATGCCTTGCCACCATTGATAATGATTGTGATCTTGACTAAATTGATCATGCGTTCCTAATTGGAACTAAGAGACTGGCTAGTCGTCTTATTGAATGAAATGAATGAGACACGTTCATGTTATGAACTATTGTACTCGACTGGCTGATCCCGAATATTGACATACATGCACATGCAGGCTTCAATCTATTTATTTATTTATTTATTTATTTAGTTATTTTTTCTACAAAAGAAGCATGTGTACTTTATGGTCAAGGCATGATTACCGTGGATAGATTTGATTGTTGCATTACGCTATGTAAGACCTACAACCTAACCGCACTGGTATCGTTGTAGAGTTGTGCATATCGTACCCCGTACGAAAGTACTCATTTGAATGACCATGATCCACGGTATGGGATTTCACTCAACGTAGAGACTATTAAGCTAAATAAAATAATGATTGCATGGAGAGAATGGATTCCGAATTCTTACATGGCAGCCCCCTTGGGACGAGTAGTACCCGACGGGCCGGCTGGTTCCCACAGATACTGTAAAATTGCCACACGGGCAGGGAACAGTATCTGCTTTTATTATTATTGTATATTATATATTGACGGGCGTCCTGCTAGGACTCGTCTAATTTATGCATGGGCCAATTGATCGACTGGATAGACTAGCCTTGCTTGCACATAGTAAGAACTGAGGAATCCCTAATTGCATTATTCCAGGATAACTTGGGACTCATAATAGCAAGCCGTAGGAGTTGATTGGCCGTTCAAGATGATTTGTTTGTGCACTGTACTCTGTTACCTAACTGGGATGATCAGAATGTCAGGACATGACGGGCCAACTTCTGTCCTTGTTTGGTTGGGAGGTTGGTTCGAAGTGTCTTGATGTGATGTGAGTTCTAGTAGCAAGCAGAGATCTATTATTATATTCTCTTACTTACTGGTTTTAGTTCTCATGTCGTGCTCCCTTGTGGTACTTGCTATTAGAGGTCTAACCTCTCTGGTTTTGTATGGCCAGATTTAGAGCCAGTTCCCGAGGACTCAGCGTACTTCCACCTCCAGGATGGTCAATACTAGAGGAATGATCGCAGGAGGCCTCGAGTGGGTTCCTTAACTTCACCACTCATTTTGTTATCTACTTTATACCTTGCCGTTTAGCACCGACATGTTAGTCGGATTGTCTTGTACTTACTTTTGCATAATTGTAATTAAGTCAGACTGCAGCTGATAACAATTGTGTATACTTACTACATCATCTGGCTATATTTTGTAAAGCCAGATCTCAAGAACATTTTGACTGAGCGTTTGGGACGCCTTACTGCTTTACCTTACATGTTCTATATTTCTGTTTCTTGTTTGAATGATTGAGACAATAGATGTGTAATGACCATAGTAAGACTTTTATGTAGTATGCACCCCCTCGTCTGGTTAGACAGCATTGATCGTATTATACGGTATTCATCTACCCGTAATACGTAGCTGGCTGAGTCACTCCCCCGCTCTCCAGTATTCTGGTTCTGGGGCGTGACACTTGCACTGGCAGCAGTGGAGAGAGTGGTACCGGGTACGGTGCAGGGCCCTACTGGCCAGCAGCCGTACCAGCAGCAGTCCAAGCCAGGGACAGTATTAGACTTTAGGAAGATGAGCTCCAGGGACTTCACAGGCACGGAGGGCATCCTTTATGCAGACGACTGGCTAGAGGATGTACAGCGGAGCATGGAGCTGGCAGAGCTTCCTAGAGCACTTTGGGTTTCGGCCGCAGCCAGCCGATTCTTCGACATTGCGCTGACATGGTACCGCACGGATCCTCGTGCGTCGGTGAGAGGGCTGACATGGAAGAACTTTCGGAGGCTCTTCAAGGAGAAGTTCTTCCCGGACGTGGCTCTTACAGCATTGGAGGGCCAGTTCGTGGGTCTAGTGCAGGAGAACTCGTCGGTGGACGAGTATGCAGCTGAGTTCTTCCGCCTTAGCCGGTTTGCTCCCGATATGATCCCGGATGAGGGAAAGAAGGCTCGTAAGTTTTGCAGGGGACTTATTCATGCAGTGCGCACCCGCACCTCGGGTCGCCGTGACGCGACGTTCGATCAGATATTGATGGACGCACAGATCGCAGAGGAGGACTTCGGCCTCAGGCCGAAGAGGAGTGGAGATGCTATAGGGGCGAGTTCCAGTGCGGTACCGGCCAAGCGCCCCCACCTTCAGCATCAACTGAGGCCATTCCAGCAGTAGCAGCCTCTGTTGCAGATTCAGCAGGCACCAGCGCGTGTCCAGCAGCACCAGGGACAGGGCCAGAGACTGGCTACTCCGTGCGGCTTCTGCGGGAAGCCGGGGCACACCAGGGAGGCTTGTAGGAAGAGATTGGGCGTCTGTCTTTACTGTGGGGCGCCCGATCACCAGCTGAGGGATTACCGTTTTTGCGGAGTCCGAGGAGGCCAGGATAGAGCACAGCCGGCTAGAGGACCAGCAGTTCAGCAGAGGGGTCCTCCACTTCAGACCCAGCAGCAGCGCTTTGTTCAGCACCAGAAGGGAGCACCCGCGGGCAGGGTGTTCGCTTTGGCAGCAGAGGAGGAGGCAGAGCCGGTGGGAGATGTGGTAGCAGGTCATGTTCTCCTAGATTCTTTCCCTGCTTTCGTCTTGTTTGATTCTGGGGCGACCCATAGTTTTGTGTCTGTTTCTTTTGCTTTGAGACACAATATTATTGCTGAATATATGGGTAGGACTTGCAAGATTATGACCGGGGGAGGTATTATCCTGGTTAATAATATTTGCAAGGGGCGGAGAGTCACTCTGAGAGGCCGGGACTTGAGTGTGTGTCTGCTCGTAATTCCCCTACCGAGGTACGATATGGTACTCGGTATGGATTGGTTGAGTATGCACCATGCTAGTATTGATTGCAGAGGAGGCAGAGTTCTTTTTAGGACGTCGGGAGAGCCAGAGATCGAGTTTGCTCGAGGAGCAGCGGAGCCGGAGGCTGGATTCTGTGGAGCTTTGTTGGCGGGGCAGGATTTGCCACATCCGTTGATTGCTGAGTTCTCGGATGTCTTTCCCGAGGAGTTGCCGGGGATGCCGCCAGACAGGGACATTGAGTTCACTATAGACTTGGTGCCGGGCGCCGAGCCTATTTCACAGCATGTCTATAGGGTGAACAACAACGAGTTGATAGAGCTGAAGAAGCAAGTCGACGAGCTGCAGGACAAGGGGTTCATCAGATCCAGTTCTTCGTCCTGGGGAGCGCCAGTCCTTTTTGTGCCGAAGAAGGACGGTACGTCCCGTATGTGCATTGATTACCGGGTGCTCAACAACCTCACTATCAAGAATAGGTACCCTTTGCCGAGGATCGACGACTTGTTCGATCAGCTGAGTGGGGCAAAGGTCTTTTCGAAGATAGATTTGAGGTACGGTATCACCAGCTGAAGGTGAGGCGGGATGACATTCCCAAGACGACATTTCGGACTCGGTACGGCCAGTACGAGTTTACAGTGATGCCATTTGGGTTGACCAATGCTCCCGCGGTGTTCATGAACTTGATGAACAAGGTATTCCATCAGTACCTTGAAAAGTTCGTGGTGGTCTTCATAGACGATATCTTGATCTATTCGAAGACGCAGGAGGAGCATGAGGAGCACTTGAGAGTTGTGTTAGAGACTCTGAGGAGGGAGCAACTATACAGGAAGCTTTCGAAGTGTGAGTTCTTCTTAGACCAGGTGGAGTTCTAGGTCATGTTGTGACCGAGCACGGATTTCAGTAGACCAGAGGAAGATTTCGGCAGTGGAGTCTTGGTCTACGCCTAGTTCAGTTGTCGAGGTCGGAGCTTTCTGGGTTTGGCTGGCTATTACCGAAAGTTCGTCCAGGACTTCTCGCGGATTGCAGAGCCGATGACTAGACTCACCAGGAAGGACGTGGAGTTCGTCTGGACTGTTGAGTGTCAGGCTGCATTCGATGAGCTGAAGAGGAGGTTGACTTCAGCTTCGATCTTGACTTTGCCATCCGGGTCATGAGGGTTCTCGATCTTCAGCGATGCTTCCGGGAAGGGTTTAGGGTGTGTTCTTCAGCAGCACGGGAAGGTGATTGCCTATGCATCCAGGCAGTTGCGTTCTCATGAGAAGAACTATCCTACTCATGATCTGGAGTTGGCCGCGGTTATATTTGCTTTGAAGTTATGGAAGCATTACCTGTACGGAGAGTGAGTTGAGATCTTCACAGATCACAAGAGGTTGAAGTACGTGTTCACTCAGAAGGAGTTGAACATGCGGCAGAGGCGGTGGTTAGAGCTGATGAAGGACTTCGATATATCCTTGCAGTATCATCCGGGAAAGGCCAACGTAGTTGCAGATGCCTTGAGCAGGTATCCAGTTGCTATGTTCTTGACGACAGATCGTCACTTGTTGGCCGACCTGGATAGTTTGGGTATCGAGGTCATCATCTCGGGCGTGGAGATCCAGATGTGGGGTTTGCAGATTCAGTCTGAGCTGATGGATAGAGTCAGGTCAGTACAGTATGATAATGTTGCCCTGAGGAGCATCAGGGAGCAGGTGAGGACGGGCTTGCTTGACGATTTCTCTGTAGCCGAAGATGGGTCGTTGCGGCACGGTACTAGGCTGTGTGTTCCGCGTGGAGAGCTTCGGGAGGAGGTTCTTCAGGAGGCGCATCGCTCTCAGTATTCTATGCATCCTGGGGCCAACAAGATGTATAGGGACCTGAGAGAGCACGTATGGTGGTATGGCATGAAGCGCGAGGTAGCTCAGTTTGTATCTCGTTGCCTTGTGTGTCAGCAGGTGAAGGCCGAGAGACAGAGACCAGGTGGATTGCTACAGCCGCTACCCATTCCCGAGTGGAAGTGGGAGCACATCTCCATGGACTTTGTATCTGGACTTCTACGACCGCCAGGAGGAAAGGACGCAGTTTGGGTCATAGTTGATAGATTGACCAAATCGGCCCACTTTTTGCCTTTCAAAGTGGTTTGTCTACGGAGAGGCTGGCTGAGCTGTATGTTCGTCAGATCGTGAGATTGCACGGAGTTCCAGTGAACATAGTTTCAGATCGGGATAGCCGATTCACTTCCCACTTCTGGAGGAGTTTGCAGGCTAGCTTGGGCACCTCGCTCAAGTTTAGTACTGCTTATCATCCTCAGACAGATGGACAGTCGGAGAGGACCATCCAGACTTTGGAGGATATGCTTCTCACATGTGTGCTAGATCTCGGGTGTTCTTGGGAGGACCATCTTCACCTGGTAGAGTTTTCTTACAACAAAAGTTACCAGGCCAGTATAGAGATGTCACCATTTGAGGCTCTATATGGACGGAGATGCCGTACTCCTTTGTCTTGGGACGATGTCGGCGAGCGGGCGCTTCTTGGGCCGGAGATGGTTGTGGATGCGGCCGAGAAGGTCAGGATGATTAGAGACAGACTTCGGGTGGCTCAGGATAGGCAGCGGCATTGGGCCGATAGTCACCGGAGACCGTTAGAGTTCGTGATTAGTTTCAGTTTTTGTCGTATTGTTTGTGTTTGTTGTTTAGTCTGTGTGCTGAGTTTTTGTCTTGTGTCTAGGTTGGTGACATGGTGTTTTTGAGGATATCTCCGACACGTGGCACTATTCGCTTTGGCGGCGGTGGGAAGCTCAGTCCGCGCTACATCGGACCTTTCACCATCATAGAGAGGATCGGTGCAGTAGCCTACCGACTGGACTTGCCTACTAGGCTCGAGGGAGTGCACAACGTATTTCATGTATCTCAGCTGAGGCGGTACGTGGCAGATCCTAGCCATGTATTGGACCATTCTGTCACGACCCGTACCCTTATGAGGGGCACGAGCACGTGGGTACGTCCAGCCTACGCCACAGAATCGGCGGTAGAACGCTGTATATAATGTCTGTAAATACCTACAACTAACAGTTAAAATGTACCTGTACAGTATATACTCTCCGAATGGAGGTGACATAGCAATACAGTCTCAATCACAGAATAAAACTAAGGTAGATAGCTCAGAAGAAGAACATATGATAGATGAAAGAGTAAACAAGTGCAGAGTCCAATACAAGTCCAGATATATACATCACAGAGTATCAAAATAGAATATAGAACTACAGTCTGATAAGCTAGCTGGATCGCAGTCTAGTCAAACCTAGCTAACCTACACTACTCTGGAAGTACAAAATCTAGTGGCTCTACTATAAGGCCACGATCTAAGGCTACTCCATCTGACTCGAGCCCATAATAGGTCGAGCAGTCCGCATCAGAATCATCTGTAATATATCATAGCGGTATCCTGTCAGGAAATGAGCAAGTACAAACACTAACAGCAGTTCCATGTGAATTGACAAGTTCTATAAGAGACAGTATAATGAACTACAAGACAAAGATATATGAAGACTTGGAAACCGTTCGGAAGCCGAGTTACAACCCTTAAGCCAAACAAGGACCGGGGTTGTAACTCTTCTCCCGAGCAGAACTTAGTCTACAATCAAGGTACAATGTAAAGGCATGTAGAGCATGTGAGTAACTGTATATCATGCATGGTGAGAAAGTACTGAATATAGAACAGAACAGGATATATGACAGGAAAAGTAAATATAAAATGTGCCTCGAATATTATAGCCTAATGTGATCGGTATGGGTCAAGAATCAGGCTTCCAGCCGACCGGCTACAAGTACGTGGACTCGGCCCGGCCGGGATGGTAAGCTATGGAGCAAGTAGTAGCACAGGTCAGGCTATACCCATCGTGTGGTGAGGGTATAGCTATGATACAAGTAGTAACTCAAGGTGGGCATTGATCACACTATCTATAATATTCCCCATTCCCCGAATAGTATACGGATCCGGACATAGCACGTCATGACGCGAGATTTCCAAAGAGGGGAGCAAGTCCTCTTCAGGAATCGGCGTCAATACAAGTACGAGAATCAAGACTAAGCAAGTACCAGTATCCTAAGAAATCCAGGAATGACATCTCATGACAGGAATCCGACAATACTAGTCCGTGAACTATCGTGTCTGAGAATCAAGTAAGACACTACGACTGAATCGGATATAACAAATATCAAGACAATAAAAACTATCAGTGAATGTACTCGCCTGCTGTCCTGAGCTGTATGGTATATCAATGCTCAGAGCGGTATCAGAAGACCTAAATATGAGATACTGTAAGTTAATTTAGGTTTAAACAAGTTTAGGAATGATTTACAATGAATGATATGCAATCTAGGTCAAACTAGGTCTCACTGAGTCACACTAAGTCCTGTCAAGTCAATCTAGGTCAAATCAAGTTATATCAAGTCAATCTAAGCCTAACCAAGTCAATCATAGGTCATACCAGGCATCACGGGTCAAAACAAGTCGAAGAAAGTCAAACGGGATCAAGAGTTGGCCTACAGTTGACTTTTGGTCAACTGGTCAACTCTGGTCAACTATGGTCAATTCTAGGTCAACCATGGTCAACCCTAGGTCAATGGTGACTAATAGTTGACTTTTGGTCAACTACACAAGTCTAATGGAAATCGGGACTAATTTGGGTAAAGTGTTGACCCATAGTTGACTTTTGGTCCAAAAAGTCAACCGTGGTCAACCGGGGCCAAGACTAGGTCTAGGCGACTATTTCTAACTATTATCAACCTCTACAACCTATATCCAAGTCCATCTTGGACTTCGAAACTCATATCTTGGCCGTAGGCCAATATCCTATTTTACCCTTAAAAGGGGTAAAATTCTAGCTTCGGCAACTATCCAGTTAGCCTACCTACGCTTGGTATTTTGACCCGAGCTCCCTAGGGTAGTAAGTTACTAGCCTATACATATATTAACTACCAAGATACCTAAGTAAAATGGACATCTAGTCCATGTTACGACCCATTGCCGGTATCTTGAATATTTCAAGATACGGAATGGTACGGCACGATACCGGCGCCCTACAACCCCGAATTTCACCCGGAAGCCTACCCACAAAATCTAAATCACGTATTCATGTCCCACGCCAAGTTTCAACTCAATCGGATACTCCGAGCTCCGTTTCGCCCTCTAACTCGGTTTTTTTCCTTTTTCCTATTCTAGCTTTCTTCCTATTCTTCTAACTTCTTTCAATCTTTCCTCCCAACCTCAAATCCTTTTCTAATTTCTCATTCCATAATCTTCTTCTACTCTTCTCTACGATTCTAACCATATATAATACATACATATATATCTATATATATACCTATATGTATAGGTAAAGGGGGGGGGGGGGTTAAATAGACCAAAACACTAGGGGTTTTCTTTCCTGGCAGCAGCACTTGGCTGCTGCTGCTACTGCAGCACAGACAGCTGCTGCTGTGGCTGCCCTTCTTCTTCTTCTTCTTTTTCATCTCCTTTACTTCTTCCTATATATATACACTTCATATATATATATATATATATATATATATATATATATATATATATATATATATATATATATATATATAATATATATATATATATATATATATATATATATATATATATATATATATATATTTTTTTTTTTTTTTTTTTTTTTTTTATATATATATAGATATCTATCTATAATCTATCTAGATATCTATCCATCCCTCTAAATATATATATATAACACACACACATCCTTATACACACATCCATATATATATATATATAAATACACTCATATCTATATATATATAAATACACTCATATAACTATATATATATATATATATATATATATATATATATATATATATATATATATATATATATATATATATATATATATATATATATATATATATAAACACACACACATCCTCACACAACACAAACACACACACACCACTCTCACAACACCACCATCCCCATGACACAAATATCACCCTCCTCTACACACACACAAATACATATATAAATACACACATAAATACACATGTATATATATATATATATATATATATATATATATATATATATATATATATATATATATTATATATATATATATATATATATATATATATATATATATATCACTCTCAAAATGGTTAAAACCTAATAAGTCCTTAACCTATTTTTCTATAGAAAACCTACAAATTTGTGGGCAAATGGTAGAGAATCTTCTCCTCTCCATTTATGGTGAAGGAACTATATGCAAAAGAGAATTAAATTAGAAGATTAAAGCTTACCTAATTAGTAGGTTGAAGAGAAAGAAGGAGAAGTTGAAAGAAAGAATTGAAGAGAGAGAGTTTAACTTGGTGATGATGTAAAAGAGGTGGAGGGAGGGTGCCTATAGGGGCCGGCCAAACATGGCATGGTGAGGGTGTGAGGGGCACTTGTAAATTACAAGTTTGCCCCTCCCTAAGCCTAATATTAAATAAATTCCAAATTAGGTTTAGGAAGTTGCTAAAAATAAATAAAAATCATAATTAAACTAGATTATTCATGGGGAACTAGTCCAAACTCTTAAACCCTAAAATTTAGTGTGGTGTGCCATGGTTAGCTAACAGGCTAATTACAGCTCAAGTCGAAATTCACTGGGGTCCCGAATTAACTCGGAATGCGATAAAATTCGAACCCGACTCCTATAATAATTAAATAATAATATTCATGAAATAAAATTCCCAAAAATATTATAAAATGGAAAATTACCATTTTACCCCTAACTGGGAAAAGTGAGGGTGACACATTCAGCGATACAGGTGGGACCTACTCTCAGCTATCTAGAACAGCCGATGGAGATTCTGGATTGCAGGGAGAAGGTGCTCCGAAACCGGGTCATACCCTTTGTTCTGGTTGCGTGGAGACACCACTCTCCAGGTGAGTCTACCTGGAAGAGGGAGGACGACATGCGGGAGCGTTTCCCTTATCTTTTCGCGCCCTGAGGTATAAATCTATTTCCTTTATTCATGTTTGTGATTTCCTGTGCTTGTTGTCTTCAATTTCGAGGACGAATTTTTTTTAAGGTGGATAGACTTGTCACCCTCATTTTTCCAAGTTAGGGGTAAAATGGTAATTTTTCATTTTATAATATTTTTGGGAATTTTATTTCATGAATATTATTATTTAATTATTATAGGAGCCAGGTTCGAATTTCATCGCATTCCGAGTTAATTCGGGACCCCGGTAAATTTCGACTTGAGTCGTATTTAGCATGTTAATTAACCATGGCCCACCATACTTAACTTTTAGGATTAGGAGTTTGGACTAATCCCATATAAGTATCTAAGCTTAATTATAATTTTTGTTTAATTTTGCTAATCCCAAAACCCAAAAATTGATTTAACTTAGCCTAGAAGGCAAGGGAGGGGCAAACTTGTAATTACAAGTTCCCCTACCCTTCCTTACATGGCTGGTCATATAGTCCCCCTCCACCTCTCCTTTCTTCATCACTAAGTTACCACTCTCTCTCTTCATTTCTTTTCTTCCAACTTCTTCTTCTCCTTCCAAATCTACATCTTAGGTAAGCTTTTAAACCCATCATAACTTCTCATAATTCATTTATTCTTTCACATTTATTATAGGGGAGACCATTCTCTATAAGTTGACCCTAAATTTTGTAGGTTTCCTTAAATTATAGTTTAAGGATTAATTATAGTTTTATTCTTTTTAGAGTGGTATTGTCACGTCCCAGAACCAGAATACTGGAGAGCGGGGGCAGACATAGCCAGCTACGTATATTGAAATAGAATACATCTCAACTATACGGTCACGGCTGTCTAGATATGAGGGTTTACTACAAGCCAGCAGTCTCTTAAGGTCAAGCCTATTGTCTCAATCTCAAGCAATTAACAGAGTTACAAGATATTAGAGCATCAAATATATATATAAGGCGTCCCAAATATTACATATTGGATGATCATGAAGCTAGTCGTACAAAATGATAGGACTAGCAAGAGTTCAGTCATACATGATCAACCCTAGGATTTGTTAATCATGTTTACAGCCCGTAGGCAGACAGTAAGTAAATGTGCATCGAGCTAACAGGTGCTCGTCGGCTAAACGCCTCAAAAGAATAAATTTACATATAAGTGGGTGGAACAAAAAGGGAAAACCCACTCGTAGCCCTGGTTTCTTCTTGTGTTCACCATTGGGATGGAAGCTTGGTTGATCCTCGGGAGCTGCTCCGAAATCTGGCCACACAAAACCAGCTGGGTCAAACCCCAGAAAGAGCAAGTGCCACAAGGAGGCCACAAATAAGAACAAAAGCCAGCATATCAGAACATAAATAATAAAAGAAAGTACAAGTAGTAAAGTACACAGAGCGATAAACGACTAGGGACGTGGAACCATTCCGGGAGCCAGGTTACAATCCTTAAACCAAACAAGGACCGGGATTGTACCCCTTCGCCTGAATAGCTCACTGTCTCTACCCATTTATCGTTAGAGATAAGTAAAACAATCATGATCAAGAGTTCCAGGTACAGGGGCTAGACGAGACTTAGACAGAGCTGGACACCATTCATTCACAATCGGCCAAGCAAGTACTATGGCTTACTACTTTAACTAACTAGGGTTATCACAAGCCTAATGACTAACAAGATGCAAGTGAGAATTCCTAGTCCCAAGCCCTGCAGACCATCCAGTTATCCTTCCGCGGGTTGAGAGTTATAGGTGGGTACATTGCCCGGGAGACAAATGTACCCTTAGGTGACTTAGAGGGTGCAACACATGACAGTGTGCTGGAAATGTGCTCTACTCGTCGGCAAGCTACAAGTCCATTAAAGCGCCCAGATAACGAGATTGCCTGTGACTGGGAATTCTCCATGTTCTAGTTTGATCTAATCATTAGCCTAATCCAATTTAGCGCGAGTCCCTGGCCATGGTACCCAGGGAGTCACGTCCTAGGCATGACGCATGACAAGACAAGTGGATTGCACAAGCAAGCAAGCAGGAACACCCACGGTGTCAAGGCAAGTCAAGTCAAGTTAACTGTCGCAACAGCATCGAGTTAAATCATGTCAGGATACTTGTCAGGAGTGCGCCACGACGGGCCACTATCATGTCAGGTTGGTCATGTCAGGAGTGCACCACTACGGGTCACTGTCGTGTTATGCTAGTTCCTTGTCATACCATGCCATGTACAATAGTCATTCCAAACATATTAAGTAAAAATTAGTTCGTGACAAAAGGCGTAAGGATATAAAATGGACGTAAAATATCTAATAAAATACCAATATATATAGGACTATAGAAGAGCCAAGCTTAAAGAAATAACAATTCATCATAGCCAAGTAGGTTGTGCAAGGGGGTCAGGGGTTGGGCTGCGCAGGGTATGTACTGCGCATGGAAGAGCTGCGCAAGGGTTACCTTGCGCAAGGGTAGACTGCGCAGGGGGTCAAGGGTTGGGCTGCGCAGGGTATGTACTGCGCAGGAAGAGCTGCACAAGAGTTGACTTGCGCAAGGGTTACCTTGCGCAAGGGTAGACTGCGCAGGGGGTCAAGGGTTGGGCTGCGCAGGGTAAGGGCTGCGCAATGGTCGAGTGCGCAGGGGTTACCTTGCGCATGGCTGGCTTGCGCATGGCTAGCTTGCGCCGGCACAATCCAGCGCAGCGCAAAGCACTGGCTGAGCCTATGCGCAATCGGCCATACGCTAAAGAGCACAGGCCGGGGTGCGCAAACGGTTAAGTGCTAAAGAGCACTGGCCGAGAGCCTTCACCAAGGCTGAGATGAACTCCTCAAGAACACCAAAAACTTCAAATCTTCATAACTTAGCCAAATCAAAACCAAATCTAGATTTCCAAAGTTCTAACTTGAGTAAAATCGAATTCTCTTCCACATGGAAGCATCAAAACATGCAAAAATTGAAGTTTAATGGATCAAAACCAAGGATTTTCGAAAATGGTTAAAACTTAAATCTAGAAAAATGAAAGCTCCAAATCACAAAATGTCAAGTTCTAAAGTTGTTCTCCATGGCCTAATCTAGTTAATGGACAAATAAAAAGTGGTACTTATTTGATGGCAATGTGCACTTGCCTATGGGTTGGGGAGTTGTGTGGAAGAAGGAAGAAGAAGAAGTTGTAAGAAATTAATAGAGTTATGGAGGAGAGAGAATTGGTTGGTGGGTTTTAATGAGGGTGGTTGTGATGGAATGGAGGTGGAGAATAGGCTAAGGTGTTCCACTCATGATGAACCAAACCAAACCAAACCAACTCCACAAAATAAAACCAAGCCATGGTCCAAACCCATTTACGAGAAACCAAAATTCGTAAGTCGAGAAAATAAAATACGTGCCAAAAATCAAATTACGAGTACAAATACGAAATACAGGAAATGGAGGTGACAGGTATATATATATATATATACATGTGTATTATGTGTGTGTATTTATATATGTATTTGTGTGTGTGTAGAGGAGAGTGATAGTTGTGTCATGAGAGTGTGTCCATGTGTGGGTGAGAGTGTGTCCATGTGTGTGTGTGAGTGTCCATATATATATATATATATATATATATATATATATATATATATATATATATATATATATATGTGTGTGTGTGTGTGTGTGTGTGTGTGTGTGTGTTAGTGTGTATATATATATATATATATATATATATATATATATATATATATATATATATATATATGTGTGTGTGTGTGTGGTCATACATATATAGGTGTGTGTATTTGTGTGTGTAGAGAGGGGAAGGGAATGGGAATTAGTTGTGTGAGAGTGATATATATATATTAGAGAGATTGAGAGAGGATTAGAGGAGAATTGAGAGAGAATTAGAGGAGGAATGAGAGGAAGAAAGGGGTAGCAACCAAGGCACCAACGGGGGGATAGGGCTGCTGTTCCCCCCCCCCCTAACAGCAGCAAAACAGCAGTAGTAGCAGCAGCAGTTAGCAGCAGTAGGGGCAGCAGAGCACCCCCAAACTACCCCCCTTTTTAGCCCCTAAGATCCCACTATATACCCATATATATATGTATATATATACCCCTATATATTAGCTATTTTGACACCTATTTGACCCACTAAAATAGCCCCAAGAACTTGTCCCAAGAGAGTGTGCAAAATGGGTTTGAATGAGTGAGTGAATGTTAAGTTAGGATTTTGGTTAAGGGGTGAAATTGAGTTTCGTGATTCGGAACGCGTTGAAACTTGGAGGGGACTTAGATAATGTGATTTAGATTTTGTGGGTAGGCTTCGGAGTTGGAATCGGGGTTGCGTATGGGATTAGGGAGACGGTATCGCACCGTACCATTCCGTATCATGAAATATTCAAGATAACGGGTAAACGGGCGATAAGGATCGTAAGATGGACTGGATGTCCACTTGCCCTAGAAAACTTGGTAGGTAATTGTTGTATAGGCTAGTACCCTACTACCCTAGGAAGCACGGAGTGGAATTCCTAAGGGAAGGCCACTTGGCGTCGAGTTAGAACGGTTTGAGGGTAAATGTTAAGGGGTAATCGGGTAAATTCAAGATACGAAGTTCGGGTAGTCGGATTGACTTGAAACTTGGGTGGCTTGTTGGGTACACCCTATAAATGTTATATTTGAACCGATTTTGGCTCGGTTGACCCAGAGTTGACTTTTTACCCAAAAGTCAACCGTGAGTCAATACTTTGTCTAGATTTGACCAAATCCAAACCAGAGTTGACCAGTTGACCAAAAGTCAATTGTTGGTCAACATTTGACCAGTTTGACCTAGGGTTGACCTAGAGTTGACTAGAGTTGACCAGGGTTGACCAGTTGACCAAAAGTCAACTGTAGGCCAACTCTTGACCCCGTTTGACTTTTTTCGACTTGTTTTGACCTGGGATGACTGGTATGACCTAGAGTTGACTTGGTCTGACTTAGATTGACTTGATATAACTTGATTTGACCTAGATTTGACTTGACAGGACTTAGTGTGACTCAGTGGGACCTAGTTTGACCTAGATTGCATATCATTCATTGTGAATCATTCATAAACTTGTTTAAACTTAAAGTAACATACAGTATCTCATCTTTAGGTTTTTGATTACTGCTCTGAGCATTGATATATCCTACAGCTCAGGACAACAGGTGAGTAGATTCACTGATAGTTTTCATTGTCTTGATATATGCTATATCCGATTTAGTAGTAGTGTCTTACTTGATTCTCAGTCACGATAGTTCACGGACTAGTACACGTTGGATCATGACATGAGATATTGTTCCTAGATTTCTGGGTATATTGGTACACTTCCTGTCTTGTTCCCTGTACTTGTATAGACACCGATTTCTAAGGGGATTTGCTACCCTCTTACGAAATCACGTGCCATAATGTGTCATGTCCAGATCCATTGTACTTGTCACCCCCAGTTTCTAGAAACAGAGGTATTTTTGTCATTTTCTACTTTAAAAATTATTTTAGAATTATTTATTTATTTATTGCATTATTTGGGAATATTTGAATCGGGTTCGAATTTCAACTCATTCCGACTTGTTTTGACTTGTTTCGGGGACCCGGGGTATTTTGACCATAGCGGGCCCACACACTAGTTAGCCATGGCCCACATGTTAGATATTTTGGTTAGAGACTAGACTAATTATGTTGGTTAATTTTAGTTAGAGATTAGTGGTTTTGGTTTGACTAAACTACCCCCGGCTTAACCATTTCCTATTTATTAGCTATTTAAACCATTGGAGGACAAACTTGTAATTTACCAAATAGGACAAAAGGGGGGAAAGCACATTGTGGCCGGCCACATAGAGTGGGGATAAGGAGGAGAGAGAAAATCACTTTCTTCCATTCTCATCCACTTTTCTTCTTCTTCTCCAAAGGGCTCCTCCCACTTTTGAAGCTTCCCATTGAATCCTTCTCCAAACCAAGGTGATTCCTTCTCCAAACTTGTTCCTTTTCTCATGTAGATTGTGTAGGAACCCATTAGGAATGATTCCCATGGTGGTGTCCCCATTAGAGACCATTTTTGTGTCCTTTGGACATTTCTAGGAGTGTCCAACATGTAGGTTTGTATCCCAATAGGAGAAACCCTCTTTTGGACACATGAATGTTGTTCTAATATTGTTTTTGTGTTGTTTTTATTTATATTCCAGATTTTTGCACATTTTAGAATGGGTTTATTTATGTGTCTTAATGTATCATATTCTTTCTTTCATTTGTTTATATATATGTGGTTATATATATATATATATTTCTATATATATATATACATAAAAAATATATATATATATATATAGATGTATATATATGGCTTATATATATATTTGGGGGAATATTGTGATGTGTTTGTGTGTGGTTTTGGTGTCCAAAATGGACAGCCATGGTCGGCCATAGGATGGGGGGAAATGTTAGTGTTGGTGTTGGTGTTGGTGTTGGTGTGGTGTAGTAGTGGTGGTGTTTGTGTGTTGGTTTGTGAGGTAGTTGATGTGGTATTATGTGAGAGTGAAGTAGAGGGATTGTGGAGTGTTGTAGAGGCTAGAAGGGGGAGTGTTTACTGCTGAATTCAGCAGCTGGGGGGGGCAAAACAGCCCCCAAAACCCCACTTGACAGCCCCCACTTTGCCCCACAAAAATCAGTCCTTTTACCCCCTTGAAACCCATCCAAAATCACTCCAATTTTACCCTTCATAGCTACCATTTCACCTATAGTTATGCCCACTTTTTAGTCCTTAATGACAGCCCACAAGTCCACCTAAAATCAGTCCCCACTTGTCCAAAAATTTGTCCATTTTATTACCTTTGTGTGTGTGTATGTTGTGAGATGTGTGTGAGTGTTTTGTGAGGTGTTTTGAGTGTAGTTTAGTACCCATAGGTAGTCTATTGTCTAAACTAGTAGGAAACCTATTAGGAGACCTATAGAGAGGCCTATTAGAGTGTGGTATCATGTGAGGGTGAGTGGTGTTGGTGAGTGGGATAATAAAAAGGGTAAATTTATGATATAGGCAAGGTAATGGGTGAAGGGTTAGCATGTGTCGTAAGATGGTCTAGATGCTTAGGATACCCAAATTTCTTGGTAGGTAAACCTTAGATAGGTTGATATCTAGCTACCCTAAGGAACCTAGGTGTCACGCCCCAGTACCGAAATACGGAGACGGACTAGGCCAGCTACTCCATATGAGGTACGTAACGTCATACGGCGATCGTGGCTGTCGAGAGACTAGGGGGTACATGCTACAATCAAGTCTCCTATGGTCCCACAGAGTTCTATGTCTCAATCAATCAAGTCACATCAGCAATGAAATGAACATTAAAGATAAAGCAGTAAGGCGTCCCTGACGCTTCATCAAAATGATCATGAGAGACTAGCTTTATAATTTAGCTATCTCAGAGAGTTAGGAGTACAAAATTATACACAGCTGCAGTCTGTTTAATTACAATTATGTACTGACACAAAATATCGAGTAATCCGGCTAACAGGTGCCGGTGGCTAAACGCCGCAAAAGTATAAGCAGGAGTGGTGGAGAAGAAACCCACTCGAGTCCCCGAACTGCCATGCTCCTAGTATGCACCATGGATGTCAGGGAGGAAGATAGTGTCCTCTGGCTCTGCTACGAGATCTGGCCAAACAAAACCAGCGGGGTCAGCCCCGAATAGCAAGTACCCGCCAAAGGGGCACAAGATCCTCGAACCCATATGGCACCCTTACAACCAAACAAGGACAAAAGGTGCTGCATGGAGTCGGGACGTGTCGTACTCTATAACTTTCACATAAGTTAAAAGGTATAAACAATAAAATCTCCTGATCGTGACTTCGGTCGATAGCCTATCGCAGCACAATAACCAACCCAACAATCAAACAAGAACATGGGTTGGATCATGTACCACGATAGACCATGTTCCTCGGTCATTCACAGAAGTAGCACTTCACAACCATAAATAGTCTTCCGTTCATAACTTCGGTCCACAGCCTATCATAGTACGATAACCAACCCAACAATCAAACAAGAACATGGGTTGGATCACGTACCATGACAGTCCGCTTCTCTCAGTTATTCACGGAAGGCAATAGGATACAAGCAAGTCATTTTTACGGCCAATCAAGTCTACGAGTTTCTAGTGGGACGAGGTTATCCTCGCATCATGTTAATAGGAATCCTCAGATCGTATCTTTCCAGCAAGGCTAGCCAACCCAGGGGTTCGCGTAGACAGGTATGATTGAGCACAGGTCCCTCGTAAGGCCACCTTGCTAAAACATATAATATATAGCAGGAATTAATCGGATACAGTCATCCACTCGTTGCAGATGACACAGTATCCGTGGAGACCAGCCGGCGCGTCATGACAGTATCTCAAGGCGGCTGGTGTAACACAATCTCGGGATTTTGCCCTCCCCATGCATCTAGTATATTTAGTTGCCTAATTTAACCCTAGGTGAAATCTTGGACTTTCATGCTGTGGCCTGCATGATTATCCTCCTAAAGTCGTACTTTAGTACGAGTACCCCAAAGAGGATCTATGTCAATCAGTATGTCAACATGTTCTACCCTCCTTAGTGTAATGTATCATTGCAAATACGCCACGTGGAGTTACGAGTCATTTGCCGAGCATGAACAAGAACTGGGACATTCAGGTACATGTATCAGGTAGGAACACTTTGTTCTCCAGGGTCACATTAGTGCTTATATCATGCTCGGGACAAAAGGCGTAAGGATATAAAATGGGCATATAATATATATATATATATATATATATATATATATATATATATATATATATAATAATAATAATAATAAGGTAACAAGATAGGACACAAAAGTCCATGCGGCTCAAAGGGAGTGAGTCCATGCGGCTGGGTCATTACGGATTCATGCGGCTGGGACTGCACGCTCATGCGGCTCAGGGAGCCCAAGGCGCATGCTGCTGGAAAGGCGGGTTCATGCGGGCGAAGGGGTGTCAGCTTATGCGGCTGCGAAGGGAGCAATCGCCAGGCGGCCGGGGTTCAACATCATATGCGGCTATGATCAGACGAAGCCTTATGCGGCTGAGCATGGGCGATACATATGCGGCGGGATGATGGATGAGCTTTATGCGGCCCAAAAACAGTGGCGCATATGCAGCTGGGTGCAAAAGAACTCATGCGGCTGAAAGCTAGCCGCATGAAGATTCATGCGACTTAAGGTAACAGGGGCTCATGCGGCTCAATTACTTGCCGCATGAAGATTCATGCGGTCAAGTACTCAAGCAAGTCTTATGCGGCTAGGAAGAACCTTCCATGCGGCTGAGCTCGAACGAGTCTCATGCGTCTGGAAAGGCCATACGGCCAGAGACTTGCCGTATGAGGATTCATGCGGTCAAGTACTGCTCTTCTTCTCCACTTGTCCGAGAAGAGGAGCCAAGCCACCATGGCTTCCAAACTACACAAAACCTTCATCCGGAGCCCAAATCGAAAATCCCTTAGGTCAAAATGGGGTAGAACGAGATCCTCTACAATATGGAACCATCAAAACTAGAAAATAACAAGATTAAGTAGATCAAAATCCAAGAAATTCGAAAATAAAGTAAACCTAGATCTATAAAAATCAAAGCTTTAAAATGAAAATTTCTAAGTTCTAAACTAGTATAGATTGAGGAGAAGAACATGTTTGGCAAATAGTTTTATAAGAAATCATTGACAAAATTATGGATCCATCTCTTGAGCAAGTTGGTACTTGCCTTGGTTGATGGAAGAAATATTTGGTTGGTGGAGGAAATAAATGAGAGAAAGTAAATGAGAGGAGAGAGAATGAGTTATATATAGATCTTGGACCCATGGGTTCATGATGAACCAAAGTGAACCAAGAATAGGTTACCCAAATGAGCCAAAACTGCAGGCCCAAATGCAGAAAATAAATTACGAAATAATATTTTGTCAAATATTTTTGGAAAATGCATAAAGAAATACAGCATAATAAATATAGTAAAAATACAAGAAAAATTCAATTTACCGGTTTACGTATTAAAATACGTATTCCAGGATCGGGGAGTGACACTAGGCTAGTGCCATGGGTATTTGCAAGGTTTTATTGGTTTTTGGCAAGGTATCAGGATTTACCTTAGAAGGGTAAATCCTAGTTTTGCCTAGGAATAGGATAATTGTGTTAGAAGCCTAAGATAGAGTTATGACTTGATTCCCGTGGTTAGTAATGATCAAATATGGTACTCAAAGACTAGTTTTGACGTCGGTTGACCTTTTTGACCAAAAGTCAACAAAAGTCAACGGAGAGTCAAACTTAGCCTTTAAGCGACCCGATTTGACCGAAACCAACCCAGAGTTGACCAGTTGATTGAAAGTCAACAGTTGGTCAACATTAGACTAGGTTGACCCAGAGTTGATCAGAGTTGACTTTTTGACCAAAAGTCAACTGTAAGTCAACCGTTGATCCAGATTGACCTAGTTTGACTTGGAATGACTCCCAGTGACCTAGTATGACCTAGTATGACCTAGTATGAACCAGTATAGCCTAGTATGACTCAGTTTGACCTAGATTGACCTAGTTTTGACTTAGACTTGCATTCATGGCTTGTATTAGCTTCATTTTTCAGTATTTAGCCCTGTTTGACTCATAGTAACTTATTTTAGGTCTGTGATCACTCTGAGTATCTGTTCACCTATCAGCTCAGGACCACAGACGAGTACATTCACTGATAGTTTTCATTGTCTTGATATCTGCTATATCCGATTCAGTTGTAGTGTCATACTCGATTTCCAGTCACGGCAGTACACGGACTAGTATATGTTGGATCATGACATGGGATGTTATTCCTAGAGTTTCAAGGTATATTGGTACATGTTCTATCTTATTTCAGTGTATTGTATAGACACCGATTTCAAAAGGGGACTTGCTACCCTCTTATGGAATCTCGTGTCACGATGTGTCATGTCCAGATCCATTGTACTATTCGGGGATGGGGGAGTTATTAGTGGTTGTGTGATCAATTCCCACATGATTCTATGGTACATATGGTTCATAGCTATACCCTCACCTCACGACGGGTAAAGCCTTACCCTATACGGTTCATAGCTTTTCATGGTGACCGGCCTTATCGTTTCTATTGTATTCATGGTTCATAGCCGGTCAGATGGAAAGCCTGATCATTTTCCCAAGCCGATCACATGACGCACTAATAATTCAAGGCACCTTTTATATTTATTATCTTAGGGTGACTAAGTTCTGTTCGGGAGAAGGGTTACAACTCCGGTCCTTGTTTGGTTTAAGGGTTGTAACTCGGCTTCCGAATAGTTCCCAAGTCATCCTATATATACATATACATTATCGTCCTTTACAGTACTCACATCATGATAAATATTTCCAGTTGATTTTGTCTTGTATTTCATTATACTGTCTCTTATAGCTTTTGTCAATTCACATGGAACTGCTGTTGGTGTTTTGTACTTGCTCATTTTTCTGACAGGATACGTTGACAAAATTTTACAGATGATTTAGAGGCTGATTGCCCAACTTACTACGGGATAGAGTCTGATGGACTTGACCTAGACAGGGGCTTAGTGGTAGAGCCTCTAGACTTCGCTCATCCCGAGTAGCCTAGTTTTAGTTAGGTTTGCCTGGCCTGCGAGCCATCTAGTTCATTTCAGTTGTAGTATCTTTATACTTATTACTATTCTGAGACTCTGGATTTTGTGTTAGCTGTGACTTATGGATATTTCTGGACTCGTTTCTTGCTTATTCTATCATATCTCTTTTCCATGCTTTCTACCTTAGTTTTGATTTATGTGATTGAGACAGTATTGCTTTGTTCCTCCGTTCGGATGTATATACTGTACAGGTACATTTATCTGTTTAGTCGTAGTATTTACAGACCCTATATACAGTGTTCTACCACCGATTCTGCGGCGTAGGCTGGACGTAACCACATACTCGTGCCCCTCTTCAGGTGGGTCGTGACATTTTTTGTGGTGGCCCATGCAGATCAGTGTCGTAACTAGTGCGAACTCGTAATGGTGCTCGACTTAGAGTGCTAATTACGAGCCTGCGATTAGGATATAGGATTAGGGTATGATAGGAGTTACTCTCAATCACATGCTAGGAAATCTCTGATCTTTTGATTACCATGACAAATTCTTTTGCATTGAATTTAATTGTCCGTCTTTATATTCCTATTATGTGCCATATTGATCTCTTGGGTTCAATTCATCTTCAGGATGACAATCACTCGTTCTCAGGCAGCGGGTCCTAGTGTAGTTCCAGAGAGGTCAGATCAGGGAGGTCCTCCACCTCCGGCTACGGGACTGACAGTCGAGAGTGCAGTAGCATCAGTTTCTGCCCTTCAGACAGGAGTAGCAGCGACAGTTCCCAGAGGTCTTCCACCTCCAGCTGGGGGAGCTGCAGTTCAGGGAGCAGCCACATCAGTTCCTACCCTACCGGCGGGAGCACCGGCAACGACGGTTTCAGGAGGTCTTCCACCTCCAGCAGCGAGACCGTCCATGGTCATTCCAGACATTCTTCTACCGCCGCCTCAGCTACCGGCAGACACTCAGGGTATGATGGCCCTACTGCAGCAGATGCTACAGACGCAGAGAGCACAGACAGAGGCACAGCACCGTCAAACAGAGGTGCTGCGACAGAAGATGGAGAACTCGCACCAGTTAGCTATGGCAGCAGTGGAGAGAGGTGCACCGACGATAGTTCAGGGAGCACCAGCACAGCAGCAGGGCCAGGGGAGGCCCGGTACACATCTCGACTTCAGGAAGATAAACCCGCGAGATTTCAAGGGTATCGAGGGTATCCTATACGCGGACGACTGGCTAGAGGATGTCCAGCGAAGTCTGGAGTTGGCAGAGGTTCCGAGAGCTCTGTGGGTGACTTCTGCAGCGAACCAGTTCTTCGACATAGCGCTGACGTGGTACCGCATGGATCCGCGTGCGTCAGTGAGGGGATTGTCTTGGAATGACTTCAGGAAACTCTTTAAGGAGAAGTTCTACCCGGACGTAGCCGTGTCAGCTTTAGAGGGGCAGTTTGCCAGTTTGGAGCAGGAGAGCTCGTCGGTTGACGAGTACACAGCAGAATTTTTTGCCTGAGCAGGTTTGCACCGAGTTTGGTTCAGGATGAGGGGTACAAGGCCCGGAAGTTCAGGAGGGGTCTCATTCACGCAGTGCGCACTCGCACATCCGGGCGACGAGACGCTACCTTTGAGCATATTCTGATGGAGGCTCAGATTGCTGAGGAGGACTTCGGCCTCAAGCCGAAGAGGGGCAGTGATGTCTTGGGAGCCAGTTCGAGTGCGGGGTCAGCGAAGCGTCCACATTTCCAGCAGAGGCAGTTCCAGCAGCAGCAGCCTCAGTTGCAGTTTCAGCAGGCACCGGCGCGTGCCCAGCAGCACCAGGGACAGGGCCGGAGGCAGGATGTCCAGTGTACCTTCTGCAAGAAGATGGGGCACACCCGGGAGGCTTGCAGGATGAAGCTTGGAGTCTGTTTATTCTGTGGAGCTCCAGACCACCAGGTGAGGGACTGTGCTGTCCGTGCAGCTAGCCAGACAGGCTAGAGCAGAGTACAGCAGGCTAGAGGAGGCCAGCAGGGGCATGCTTTCACCATGGCAGTTGAGCCCACTCAAGCAGTAGCAGAGCAGAGTGCAGGTTCCAATCTTTCGATCTCCTTTTCGCATTTGCTTCCTTATTTACTGTTTGAAATTCGATTCCATCTGTTCCTTGTCTGTTTGATGAAGTTGTTCTTGTGGTGTGATTTTCTGAGATAAGTCGTATGGGCTAGGTCGCCTCGATTATGAGATTTTAGAATCCTCTAGAGTCATGCTAGCAGGCATAGTGAGGACATATAGTCGGATTATGGTCATATTTCTCGGGTGTGGAAATTTAAGGTTTTCGCTGCCAAGCATGCGGCAATACAAAAATTTTAAATACCATGATTCTAGAGGTATGTACCATAGTTGAGGACTCTGTGATTATCGTAGCCTTGCTCACTGGCATGTCGGAGATTCTGAGTATCATGATTATTGGACAGACGCATACGATTATCAAATTGCATAAAATTTTCTGTGGTTACTTGTTTTAATTTTTGAGGATAAAATTTTTAAGGTGGATAGGCTTGTAGCACCTAGTTTCTATTTGAGTATAATTTAAAATGCTATAATTTTAGTCATTTAATTATTGTGATTTAATTCATGCTTTGATTTCGGAGATTTTAATCATTTTAAATTTTTAAGCCATGATTTGTGATTTTGATGTTTTACTAGTGAAATCCTAGGGACTGTTTGACCTGGAGCCTAACCATGTGATTAGGATACTTTCAGTGTTATATCTGGCCCAAGGATATTTTGGTCATTGGACCTCTTTGATTTATTTTGATATTTTATTTGGTGATTGCTTGGTTTTAATTTCGAGGACAAAATTTTTTAAGGTGGATAGATTTGTCACCCCCAGTTTCTAGAAACAGGGGTATTTTTGTCATTTTCCACTTTAAAAATTATTTTAGAATTATTTATTTATTTATTGCATTATTTTGGGAATATTTGAATCGGGTTCGAATTTCAACTCATTCCGACTTGTTTTGACTTCTTTCGGGAACCCGTGGTATTTTGACCTTAGCGGGCCCACACACTAGTTAGCAATGGCCCACATGTTAGATATTTTGGTTAGAGACTAGACTAATTATTTTGGTTAATTTTAGTTAGAGATTAGTGGTTTTGGTTAGACTAAACTACCCCCGGCTTAACCATTTCCTATTTATTAGCTATTTAAACCATTGGAGGGCAAACTTGTAATTTACAAAATAGGACAAAAGGGGGGAAAAGCACATTGTGGCCGGCCACATAGAGTGGGGATAAGGAGGAGAGAGAAAACCACTTTCTTCCATTCTCATCCACTTTTCTTCTTCTTCTCCAAAGGGCTCCTCCCACTTTTGAAGCTTCCCATTGAATCCTTCTCCAAACCAAGGTGATTCCTTCTCCAAACTTGTTCCTTTTCTCATGTAGATTGTGTAGGAACCCATTAGGAATGATTCCCATGGTGGTGTCTCCATTAGAGACCATTTTTGTGTCCTTTGGACATTTCTAGGAGTGTCCAACATGTAGGTTTGTATCCCAATAGGAGAAACCCTCTTTTGGACACATGAATATTGTTCTAATATTGTTTTTGTGTTGTTTTTATTTATATTCCAAATTTTTGCACATTTTAGAATGGGTTTATTTATGTGTCTTAATGTATCATATTCTTTCTTTCATTTGTTTATATATATGTGGTTATATATATATATATTTCTATATATATATATATATATATATATATATATAGATGTATATATATATGGCTTATATATATATTTGGGGGAATATTGTGATGTGTTTGTGTGTGGTTTTGGTGTCCAAAATGGACAGCCATGGTCGGCTATAGGATGGGGGGAAATGTTAGTGTTGGTGTTGGTGTGGTGTAGTAGTGGTGGTGTTTGTGTGTTGGTTTGTGAGGTAGTTTATGTGGTATTATGTGAGAGTGAAGTAGAGGAATTGTGGAGTGTTGTAGAGGCTAGAAGGGGGAGTGTTTACTGCTGAATTCAGCAGCTAGGGGTGGGCCAAAACAGCCCCCAAAACCCCACTTGACAGCCCCCACTTTGCCCCACAAAAATCAGTCCTTTTACCCCCTTGAAACCCATCCAAAATCACTCCAATTTCACCCTTCATAGCTACCATTTCACCTATAGTTATGCCCACTTTTTAGTCCTTAATGACAGCCCACAAGTCCACCTAAAATCAGTCCCCACTTGTCCAAAAATATGTCCATTTTATTACCTTTGTGTGTGTGTGTGTGTGTGTTGTGAGATGTGTGTGAGTGTTTTGTGAGGTGTTTTGAGTGTAGTTTAGTACCCATAGGTAGTCTATTGTCTAAACTAGTAGGAAACCTATTAGGAGACCTATAGAGAGGCCTATTAGAGTGTGGTATCATGTGAGGGTGAGTGGTGTTGGTGAGTGGGATAATAAAAAGGGTAAATTCATGATATAGGCAAGGTAATGGGTAAAGGGTTAGCATGTGTCGTAAGATGGTCTAGATGCTGAGAATACCCAAATTTCTTGGTAGGTAAACCTTAGATAGGTTGATATCTAGCTACCCTAAGGAGCCTAGGCTAGTGCCATGGGTATTTGCAAGGTTTCATTGGTTTTTGGCATGGTATCGGGATTTACCTTAGAAGGATAAATCCTAGTTTTGCCTAGGAATAGGATAATTGTGTTAGAAGCCTAAGATAGAGTTAGGACTTGATTCCCGTGGTTGGTAATGATCAAATATGGTACTCAAAGACTAGTTTTGACGTCGGTTGACCTTTTTGACCAAAAGTCAACAAAAGTCAACCGAGAGTCAAACTTAGCCTTGAAGCGACCCGATTTGACCGAAATCAACCCAGAGTTGACCAGTTGACTAAAAGTCAACAGTTGGTCAACATTAGACTAGGTTGACCCAGAGTTGACCAGAGTTGACTTTTTGACCAAAAGTCAACTGTAAGTCAACCGTTGATCCAGATTGACCTAGTTTGACTTGGAATGACTCCCAGTGACCTAGTATGACCTAGTATGAACCAGTATAGCCTAGTATGACTCAGTTTGACCTAGATTGACCTAGTTTTGACTTAGACTTGCATTTATAGCTTGTATTAGCTTTCTTTTTCAGTATTTAGCCCTGTTTGACTCATAGTATCTTATTTTAGGTCTGTGATCACTCTGAGTATCTGTTCACCTATCAACTCAGGACCACAGGCGAGTACATTCACTGATAGTTTTCATTGTCTTGATATCTGCTATATCCGATTCAGTTGTAGTGTTATACTCGATTTCCAGTCACGGCAGTACACGGACTAGTATATGTTGGATCATGACATGGGATGTTGTTCCTAGAGTTTTAAGGTATATTGGTACATATTCTGTCTTGTTTCAGTGTATTGGTATAGACACCGATTTCAAAAGGGGACTTGCTACCCTCTTATGGAATCTCGTGTCACGATGTGTCATGTCCAGATCCATTGTACTATTCGGGATGTGGGAGTTATTAGTAGTTGTGTGATCAATTCCCACATGATTCTATGGTACATATGGTTCATAGCTATACCCTCACCTCACGACGGGTAAAGCCTTACCCTATACGGTTCATAGCTTTCCATGGTGACCGGCCTTATCGTTTCTATTGTATTCATAGTTCATAGCCGGTCAGATGGAAAGCCTGATTATTTTCCCAAGTCGATCACATGACGCACTAATAATTCAAGGCACCTTTTATATTTATTATCTTAGGGTGACTAAGTTCTGTTCGGGAGAAGGGTTACAACCCCCGGTCCTTGTTTGGTTTAAGGGTTGTAACTCGGCTTCCGAATAGTTCCCAAGTCATCCTATATATACATATACATTATCGTCCTTTACAGTACTCACATCATGATATATATTTCCAGTTGATTTTGTCTTGTATTTCATTATACTGTCTCTTATAGCTTTTGTCAATTCACATGGAACTGCTGTTGGTGTTTTGTTCTTGCTCATTTTTCTGACAGGATACGTTGACAAAATTTTACAGATGATTTAGAGGCTGATTGCCCGACTTACTACGGGATAGAGTCTGATGGACTTGACCTAGACAGGGGCTTAGTGGTAGAGCCTTTAGACTTCGCTCATCCCGAGTAGCCTAGTTTTAGTTAGGTTTGCCTGGCCTGCGAGCCAGCTAGTTCATTTCAGTTGTAGTATCTTTATACTTATTACTATTCTGAGACTCTGGATTTTGTGTTAGCTGTGACTTGTGGATATTTCTGGACTCGTTTCTTGCTTATTCTATCATATCTCTTTCCATGCTTTCTACCTTAGTTTTGATTTATGTGATTGAGACAATATTGCTTTGTTTCTCCATTCGGAGTGTATATACTGTACAGGTATATTTATCTGTTTAGTCGTAGTATTTACAGACCCTATATACAGCGTTCTACCGCCGATTCTGCGGCGTAGGCTGGACGTAACCACGTACTCGTGCCCCTCTTCAGGGTGCGGGTCGTAACACGTTTTTGTGGTAGCCCATGCAGGTCAGTGTCGCAACTAGTGTGAACTCGTAATGGTGCTCGACTTAGAGTACTAATTACGAGCCTGCGATTAGGATATAGGATTAGGGTATGATAGGAGTTACTCAATCACATGCTAGGAAATCTCTGATCTTTTGATTACCATGACAAATTCTTTTGCATTGAATTTAATTGTCTGTCTTTGATATTCCTATCATGTGCCATATTGATCTCTTAGGTTCAATTCATCTTCAGGATGACAATCACTCGTTGTCAGGCAGCGGGTCCTAGTGCAGTTCCAGAGAGGTCAGATCAGGGAAGTCCTCCACCTCCGGCTACGGGACTGACAGTCGAGAGTGCAGTAGCATCAGTTCCTACCCTTCAGGCAGGAGTAGCAGCGGCAGTTCCCGGAGGTCTTCCACCTCCAGCTGGGGGAGCTGCAGTTCAGGGAGCAGCCACATCAGTTCCTACCCTACCGGCGGGAGCACCGGCAGCGACGGTTTTAGGAGGTCTTCTACCTCCAGCAGCGAGACCGTCCATGGTCATTCCAGACATTCTTCCACCGCCGCCTCAGCTACCGGCAGACACTCAGGGTATGATGGCCCTACTGCAGCAGGTGCTGCAGACGCAGAGAGCACAGGCAGAGGCACAGCACCGTCAGGCAGAGGTGCTGCGACAGACGATGGAGAACTCATACCAGTTAGCTATGGCAGCAGTGGAGAGAGGTGTACCGACGACAGTTCAGGGAGCACCAGCACAGCAGCAGGGCCAGGGGAGGCCCGGTACACATCTCGACTTCAGGAAGATGAACCCGCAAGATTTCAAGGGTACCGAGGGTATCCTATACGCGGACGACTGTCTAGAGGATGTCCAGCGGAGTCTGGAGTTGGCAGAGGTTCCGAGAGCTCTGTGGGTGACTTCTGCAGCGAGCCAGTTCTTCGACATAGCGCTGACGTGGTACCGCACGGATCCGCATACGTCAGTGAGGGGATTGTCTTGGGAGGACTTCAGGAAACTCTTTAAGAAGAAGTTCTACCCGGACGTAGCCGTGTCAGCTTTAGAGGGGCAGTTTGCCAGTCTGGAGCAGGGGAGCTCGTCGGTCGACGAGTACGCAGCAGAGTTTTTTTGCCTGAGCAGGTTTGTACCGAGTTTGGTTCAGGATGAGGGGTGCAAGGCCCGAAAGTTCAGGAGGGGTCTCATTCACGCAGTGCGCACTCGCACATCCGGGCGACGAGATGCTACCTTTGAGCAGATTCTGATGGAGGCTCAGATTGCTGAGGAGGACTTCGGCCTCAAGCCGAAGAGGGGCAGTGATGTCTTGGGAGCCAGTTCGAGTGCGGGGCCAGCGAAGCGTCCATATTTCCAGCAGAGGCAGTTCCAGCAGCAGCAGCCTCAGTTGCAGTTTCAACAGGCACCGACACGTGCCCAGCAGCACCAGGGACAGGGCCGGAGGCAGGATGTCCAGTGTACCTTCTGTAGGAAGATGGGGCACACCCGGGAGGCTTGCAGAATGAAGCTGGGAGTCTGTTTATTCTGTGGAGCTCCAGACCACCAGGTGAGGGACTGTGCTGTCCGTGCAGCTTGCCAGACAGGCCAGAGCAAAGTACAGCAGGCTAGAGGAGGCCAGCAGGGGCATGCTTTCACCATGGCAGTTGAGCCCACTCAGGCAGTAGCAGAGCAGAGTGCAGGTTCCGATCTTTCGATCTCCTTTTCGCATTTGCTTCCTTATTTACTGTTTGAAATTCGATTCCATCTGTTCCTTGTCTGTTTGATGAAGTTGTTCTTATGGTGTGATTTTCTGAGATAAGTCATATGGGCTAGGTCGCCTCGATTATAAGATTTTAGAATCCTCTAGGGTCATGCTAGCAGACATATAGTCGAATTATGGTCATATTTCTCGGGTGTGGGAATTTAAGGTTTTCGCTGCCAAGCATGCGACAATGCGAAAATTTTAAATACCATGATTCTAGAGGTATGTACCATAGTTGAGGACTCTGTGATTATCGTAGCCTTGCTCACTGGCATGTCGGAGATTCTGAGTATCATGATTATTGGACAGACGCATACGATTATCAAATTGCATAAAATTTTCTGTGGTTACTTGTTTTAATTTTTGAGGATAAAATTTTTAAGGTGGATAGGCTTGTAGCACCTAGTTTCTATTTGAGTATAATTTAAAATGCTATAATTTTAGTCATTTAATTATTGTGATTTAATTCATGCTTTGATTTCGAAGATTTTAATCATTTTAAATTTTTAAGCCATGATTTGTGATTTTGATGTTTTACTAGTGAAATCCTAGGGACTGTTTAACCTGGAGCCTAACCATGTGATTAGGATACTTTCAGTGTTATATCTGGCCCAAGGGTATTTTGGTCATTGGACCTCTTTGATTTATTTTGATATTTTCTTTGGTGATTGCTGGGTTTTAATTTCGAGGACAAAATTTTTTAAGGTGGATAGATTTGTCACCCCCAGTTTCTAGAAACAGGAGTATTTTTGTTATTTTCCACTTTAAAAATTATTTTAGAATTATTTATTTATTTATTGCATTATTTTGGAAATATTTGAATCGGGTTCGAATTTCAACTCATTTCGACTAGTTTTGACTTGTTTCGGGGACCAGGGGTATTTTGACCTTAGCGGGCCCACACACTAGTTAGCCATGGCCACATGTTAGATATTTTGGTTAGAGACTAGACTAATTATTTTGGTTAATTTTAGTTAGAGATTAGTGGTTTTGGTTTGACTAAACTACCCCCGGCTTAACCATTTCCTATTTATTAGCTATTTAAACCATTGGAGGGCAAACTTGTAATTTACCAAATAGGACAAAAGGGGGGAAAAGCACATTGTGGCCGGCCACATAGAGTGGGGATAAGGAGGAGAGAGAAAATCACTTTCTTCCATTCTCATCCACTTTTCTTCTTCTTCTCCAAAGGGCTCCTCCCACTTTTGAAGCTTCCCATTGAATCCTTCTCCAAACCAAGGTAATTCCTTCTCCAAACTTGTTCCTTTTCTCATGTAGATTGTGTAGGAACCCATTAGGAATGATTCCCATGGTGGTGTCCCCATTAGAGACCATTTTTGTGTCCTTTGGACATTTCTAGGAGTGTCCAACATGTAGGTTTGTATCCCAATAGGAGAAACCCTCTTTTGGACACATGAATATTGTTCTAATATTGTTTTTGTGTTGTTTTTATTTATATTCCAGATTTTTGCACATTTTAGAATGGGTTTATTTATGTGTCTTAATGTATCATATTCTTTCTTTCATTTGTTTATATATATGTGGTTATATATATATATTTCTATATATATATATATAGATGTATAAATATATGGCTTATATATATATTTGGGGGAATATTGTGATGTGTTTGTGTGTGGTTTTGGTGTCCAAAATGGACAGCCATGGTCGGCCATAGGATGGGAGGAAATGTTAGTGTTGGTGTTGGTGTTGGTGTTGGTGTGGTGTAGTAGTGGTGGTGTTTGTGTGTTGGTTTGTGAGGTAGTTGATGTGGTATTATGTGAGAGTGAAGTAGAGGGATTGTGGAGTGTTGTAGAGGCTAGAAGGGGGAGTGTTTACTGCTGAATTCAACAGCTAGGGGTGGGCCAAAACAGCCCCCAAAACCCCACTTGACAGCCCCCACTTTGCCCCACAAAAATCAGTCCTTTTACCCCCTTGAAACCCATCCAAAATCACTCCAATTTCACCCTTCATAGCTACCATTTCACCTATAGTTATGCCCACTTTTTAGTCCTTAATGACAGCCCACAAGTCCACCTAAAATCAGTCCCCACTTGTCCAAAAATCTGTCCATTTTATTACCTTTGTGTGTGTGTGTGTTGTGAGATGTGTGTGAGTGTTTTGTGAGGTGTTTTGAGTGTAGTTTAGTACCCATAGGTAGTCTATTGTCTAAACTAGTAGAAAACCTATTAGGAGACCTATAGAGAGGCCTATTAGAGTGTGGTATCATGTGAGGGTGAGTGGTTGTCACGACCCGTTACCCAAATTGTTGGGCCGGGCCGAGCCATGTCCAGCCTACGTTTAAGATAAAGCGCAGTAAGCTGTTCTAGAGATAACAAGACAAGACTAAATGTGCTAACAGTTCTATAAGTGAAGAAGAATCATAAATGCTCCAAACACAAAAGTCGTCGTATATAGTAAAATATCCAAGTACAAGTGAACTGAAATGTAAAACTGGATACATGTCCAGTTACAAAATGATATAGTCTAATACATGTCTACTCTCAAAAGTCTAAGTAAACAAAAGACAACTAGGCGAGGTTCCCCGCAGGAACATCCTCGTAAAGCAGAGCCGGGTCCTCGACAGTAACTCCATAGTATGAGTCGCAGAGTAACTCCTCCTCAGTAAGGACACCTACAACGTTATCCTGTCAGGACGGGAGCAAGTACTAAATCTAGCAAACTAGCATATGAAACATGGAAATGAACATGAGAGGAATAACTGAAAAGCATGACATCACATAGTCTATCATGGCAAGGACACATATGTCATAAAGACAGATGTATATGTAATGTTTAAAACTGTAGCAAGTACGTGATCGGTCAATAGATGTACAATGTACCGAGGTACAATATAAATAAAATGTACATACGTACAAGTAAAACAAGCGATAGATGTACATACGTACAAATACAGCTGATGTGCCTACGACAAGGTATACATAAAATGTCAACCTTGCTCGGTACGTACGTACGAGTAGGGGGGCATAATCACGTACGCTACTAACAGTTTTCCCATAACCCATATTCTAAATCATGTGAGAGATACATCAAGACTGTTCTAAGCATGGTAGTAATGGAAAGTACAACATGTGACGTTTTAACTTGCTACCCCAAGGGTCAGCATTTAACATGGTGGGTTTTGCAGTTCATTTATGTAACAACATGTAAAGTTCGTAGAAAGTACTTGCCTCTAGCAAAGCAAAACAAAACAAGCTGCGATAACAGTGCTATGGATGTCCAGTAACTCGTCACTGTAGAAATAAATGCATAAACTTAGCTTTACACTAAGCTAAAATACTAGGACACTAACTGGTGCGACACGACTTGTGACTGGGCACCTAGCCAAAAATGATGACTTGGCACATGAGACCAATGTGGGGTGACACACTATGTTAACTAACTTTCTAGGGTCTTTACACTAGTGAGGGTTGGGGTTCAACACGACTAAAACTCCAATTAACACAAAAAGCTACAAGTCGTAATTAATCAATAAATAAATCAAAAGATCATTTTATTCTAACAATTATTGAAGTAGACAAAAAGCCTAGTTTTTCTTAAAGCAAAGTATCCAAGTGATCCTTATTAATCATAGAAATTTATTATAATTTTTCTAGAATTTATTAACCAGTACAAATATTTTATAAAAATCAGTTTTTCTAAGTATACAGAAAGTGAGTTTTGGTTTCATATGCCAAACTAGTGGCAAAACAGTAAATTAAATACTACAAAATTATACTAAATTAGCTAACTTAACATAGTATCTAAAACTATTTTTCCATAATTTTAGCAATACTTTAAGTATTTTTAGAAAATCAAAAACAGCAATGCACACAATAATTAATTATCTGCGTATTTTGTCCATGTATATAATTTGAACCAAAGTTCAAATACAGGACCCAAGGCCATGAATCAAGTCCAATATGACTTGTACAGGTCTTGAATGTGTGAAAACACATTTGAGCCCAAATACCCATGCTAGGCTTGGACACCAAATGGTTGCAGTAATTTAAATATACAAAAATACAAATTGATAAAAGTGCAAAGTAAATATTATTATTTTGATAAGGCAAAATTATACATAGTAGTTACAAAAGTATGACAACTTATTTTATAAAGATAATTTACACTAAGTAAAGTAAAACACATATATAAAAGTACATCTACAATATTTATATTTAAACATAAATATATAGATATTTATAGCAAGGATATATATACATCCATATATTAAAAGTTACATATATATATATATATATATGTAAGGAAAATAATTAATTTATAAAGTATATATATATAATGTTTATATACAAATATATATATATATATATATATATATATATATATATATATATATATATATATATATATATATATATATAGAAAACATTTGATAATAAAGTGTATAAATTAATATATATACACACATGATAAATATATACATATATACATATATAAATATAATTTACTAACTATAAAATATATACATATATACATATATACTGTTAAAACAGTATATATACATATATACTAATATATATATATATATATATATATATATATATATATACATATATATATACATATATAAAAACAGCAAAAGAAAAAGAAAAGAAAAAGAAAAAGAAAAAAAGAAAAGGAAAAGAAAAAGAAACAACAGCACAGGGGGGCTCGAACCCGAGTCTCTGGAAGAGGGGGGGTTTCTAAACTGTGCGGGCTGGCCAGTAGGCCAGTCCGGCCGATCTGTTAGGGAAGGGGGTTTGATTAATTTATTTCAGTCTGGTTTTTAATGGGTCTAAACCCGAAAAGTCCATTCGTTGCGTCTCTGTGTCCAGACAGTTTAGGACACGAGTACACACGAGTCCTGTGTCCTGGGCGTGCACGATGCACACGAGTCCAGTTGGTCGTGTCCGAGCTTACCATTAGGTTCGTCGGGGCCAGGCGAGTCCGTGTCCGCGTACACGTGACACAAATCGAAGGGAGGAGGGTGTGACACGTACGTGTCCGAAGTCGGGCTGCTGTCGAGGAGGCGATCGACGGCTGGGGGCGTCGGGACGGCGGCACTTGGGTGGCGATCGCTTTGTCTCGTCGGGACGAAGCTGTGTGTGGTGGTGGTGGTCGATGAGGGTGTCGGGATGGCGAGATCGAGGCTTCGTCGGGGTTAGGGTTCCGGCGAAGTGTTTTTAGGGAAGAGTGGGGCGGTGGTGGTCGTCGTGGGGTGTAGATCTAGGGTTTTAGGTCTGGGGGTCGATGGGGGTTTTATAGGGGGAGTTAAGGCGGTCGGGGCAGCCGGGAATGGCGGGGGCAGGGCGGCTTGGCGGTCTTCGGGGCAGTCGGGGCAGTCGTCGGGGGTGGGTAGGTAGTTTAGCACTTAGGTCCTTAGGTTTTAGGTTATTTACAAATAGGTCCTAATCAGGTTAAAATGCAAATGATAATTTGTATTCCGCATTCAAAACAAATGGTAAATTACAAAATGCTATAAAAACAATTTAATAAATTGCATAACCATATTAAAACAATTCTAAAATTTACAAAATGATATTAAAATATTTAAATAATTTGCAAAATGCTATTTTTGTATATTTAAAACTCATTAAAATTTATTTAAAAATTCTAGAAAAATTCCTAAAAATTCCTAATAATTATTTAAGGCTATAATTAACATTAAAAATTAATTAGCACTAATTTAACTAAAATTTGAAAACCAGGGGCTTACAAGTCTTCCCTCCTTGAAAAAATTTCGTCCTCGAAATTCACAAGGATTGAAAACCCAACTATATTCTATCATAGCAACCAATGCAACAAAAATGACTAAGGCTGCGATCGAAACTAACCTCTAAGGTATCAAGCGGGAACGGGTGGTTCCCCCGCAGCGGTTGGATCGAACAAGTAAGGGTATCTCTCCCTCATGTCCGACTCCCTCTCCCAAGTAGATTCACCTGGGGAGTGACGGCTCCAAGCTACTCGCACTAGGGGTATAACCTTGTTCCTCAGCCTCTTCTCTCTCCTGTCTAATATCTCCACTGGCTGCTCAGAAACTGTAAGGCTGGGTCCGACCTCCAACTCGGAGTGATTTAGCACATGACTGGGGTCTGGAACATATCTCCTCAGCTGAGATACATGAAATACATCGTGAACTCCTGCTAGATTGGGTAGAAGTGCAACCCTGTAAGCTACCTCTCCGATCCTGCCAAGTACCTCGAATGGCCCGATGTATCTGGGGCTCAGCTTCCCTCCTCGTCCGAACCGGATCGTCCCTCGAGTAGGTGATATCTTTACTAGCACCATATCACTGTCTGCGAACTCCATCGGCCTGCGACTAGCATCAGCCCAGTGTTTCTGCCTATCCTGAGCTACTCTGAGCCTGTCTCTGATCATCCCGACTTTCTCTGCTGCATCCGTGATCATCTCTGGTCCGAGCATAACTCTGTCTCTGACATCATCCCAAAAGAGCGGTGTGCGACATCGTCGTCCATATAGCGCCTCGAAAGGAGACATACCAATACTGGCCTGGTAGCTGTTGTTGTATGAAAACTCTACAAAGTGCAGGTGGCTCTCCCATGATCCTCCGAAGTCCAGCTCGCAAGTCCTCAGCATATCCTCCAGCGTCTGTATCGTCCTCTCGGACTGCCCATCTGTCTGTGGGTGGTATGCCATACTGAACTTGAGCCTACTGCCCAACTCCTCCTGCAAGCTCCTCCAGTAGTGGGATGTGAATCTACTGTCTCTGTCTGACACGATGCTCACCGGCACTCCGTGTAGGCGAACTATCTGCTGCATGTATAGCTTCGCCAACTTCTCGGTGGAAAGCCCCACCTTGAAGGGTATGAAGTGCGCACACTTCGTCAGCATGTCTACAATGACCCAGATGGCATCCTTCCCTCATTGGGAACGAGGAAGCCCTGAAACGAAGTCCATCGTAATATGTTCCCACTTCCACTCAGGAATGGGTAACGGCTGCAATAAACCAGCTGGCCTCTGGCGCTCCGCCTTGACCTGCTGGCAAACTAGGCATCTCGAGATAAAACGCGATACATCCCTCTTCATCCCGTGCCACCAAAGATGTTCCCGCAAGTCACGGTACATCTTATTAGCACCAGGGTGAATAGAATATCTCGATCGGTGCGCCTCCTGCAAAACTGCCTCTACTAGATCTCCCTTCGGCACGCACAATCGGCTGCCATGCCTCAGGGACCCATCCTCTGCTATAGTGAAGTCATCCAGCAATCCAGCTAATGCCTGGGGTCGAAGTCTGCGAAGGCTCTCATCTGTAGACTGTGCCTCCCTGATCTGCTCCATCAAACCTGACTGAATGTCAAGCGCCATCATCTGTGTCACTGCTCCTGGCCGAACTAGCTCGATACCGAGCTTCTCCAGATCCTCTCGCAAATGTCGATCAATCATCAAATACCATGCCATCGGATGCCTGCTCAGCGCATCCGCCACTACATTTGCCTTCCCGGGATGATACTGTAAATCGATGTCGAAGTCCTTCATCAACTCCAACCATCGTCTTTGCCTCATGTTCAGCTCTTTCTGCGTGAACACATACTTCAAGCTTTTGTGGTCAGTAAAGATTTCCACACGCTCTCCGTATAAGTAATGTTTCCATAACTTGAGTGCAAAGATCACCGCAGCTAACTCGAGGTCATGGGTAGGATAATTCCTCTCATGAGTCCGCAACTGCCTAGATGCATAAGCAATTACTTTCCCATGCTGCTGTAGAACACATCCTAGTCCCTTCCCAGAAGCATCGCTGAAAATGGTGAAACCTCCAGAACCTGAAGGTAAAGTCAGAACTGGAGCGGTCGTCAGCCTCCTCTTCAGCTCCTCAAATGCCGCCTGGCAGTCCTCTGACCAGATGTACTCTGCGTCCTTCCACGTCAGCTTCGTCATGGGTTCAGCGATCCTAGCAAAGTCCTGGACGAACTTTCTGTAATAGCCTGCTAAACCCAGAAAGCTCCTGATCTCTGAAACTGACGTCGGAGCCTTCCACGTCTCAACTGCAGCAATCTTCCTGGGATCCACCGAGATTCCATCTCCAGTGACTACATGGCCGAGAAACTCCACTCGGTCTAAAAAGAACTCGCACTTCGGCAATTTGGCAAACAATCTCTCCTGCCTCAGAATCCCCAAAACTATCCGCAAGTGCTCTGCATGCTCCTCCGGCGTCTTCGAGTATATCAGGATGTCGTCGATAAATACTACGACGAACTTATCCAGATACTGGTGAAATGTCTTATTCATCAAGTTCATAAAGACATCTGGCGCATTTGTGAGACCAAATGGCATCACCAGAAACTCGTACTGCCCGTACTTCGTGTTGAACGCCGTCTTCTGGATGTCTGCTGGCCTAACCTTCACCTGGTGGTACCCGGATCTCAAATCTATCCTGGAAAACACCTTCGCCCCGCTCAATTGGTCGAACAAATCATCTATCCTGGGTAGAGGATATTTGTTCTTGATAGTGATGGCATTCAAGGCCCGGTAATCAATACACAACCGGACTGTACCATCCTTCTTAGGCACAAAGAGCACTGGTGCTCCCCATGGAGAAGCACTGGATCGAATGAAACCCTTTTTCAACAGGTCATCAATCTGCTCTTTTATCTCTATGGCCTCCTTGGGATTCACTCTATAGCAAGCCCGGGATACTGGTGATGAACCCGGCACTAGATCTATAGTGAACTCCACATCTCTGTCAGGCGGAAGTCCTGGAAGATCCTCTGGGAATACATCCATAAACTCCCTAATGATAGGGTGTGGCGGTGCTGCGTCCCCGACTGTAGCACAACAGTTCGGCTCTAGGCTGATCTCCGGTCCTGTCCTCCTGACACTGAATGGTGCTGTGCCTGGGGGACTGAACACAATACTACCCTCATGGCAATCTATAGATGCATGGGCATAGCTAAGCCAGTCCATCCCCAATATGATATCATAACCGGGGAGTGGCATCATAAAGAATTGCCCCTCAAATTCTCTCCCGGATATCATAATAGAGCATTTATAGCTAGCTCTAATAGGCACTGGTCCTCCTCCCGTCATTACTCTACTAATCTCCGTCGTAGGTGTGGATACTAAGTGATATTCTTGCATAAACTCTAATGATAGGAAGCTATGAGATGCACCAGAATCAAACAAACATAGAGCTAGAAAAGTATGCAAATAAACATGACCTGTAATGACGTCAGCTAAGTAATCCGGCTCCGAAACCTGCTCCGGCTCCGGCTCAATGGCTAGACTATAAACCCTCCCCTGAGGTCCCTTCTCCTGCTGCAGATGCTGCCCGAACCTCTGCTGCTGAGTCGGGAGCGGTCCTCTAGTCTTCGCTACTGGGCACTCCCGTATCATGTGGGTAGCAGACCCACAAAATAAGCACTGCTTCAACCTCTTCCTGCAGATGGAGTAATCGTGCCCTGGTCTTCCGCAGAAAGAACATATAACTCCCTTCTGCTGCTGCTGATGGGGTCCCGGGGCTCGAACTGGCGGGGTCTGATGATGTGGTGTAGAGGGACGGTAAGTCTGCTGGGGTGGCGTCGGCGCTTTCTGCTGGAAAGCCTGACGCTTGGACGGTCCCTCATGATGTACAGGAGCCGGCCTCTTGCATGACAGAAGACGCTCCTCGATGCTCCGGGCTAACTCTAGGCTCTGGTAATAGTCAGTCGTACCGTTTGCCACTATAAGAATGCCAATGTCTGGAACTAGACCATGGCAAAACCTACTGGTCATCTCCTCTGGATCAGCAACCAGACTAGGAGCAAAACGGCTCAAGCGACTGAACTCTCTTGCATAGTCGTCAACAGAACGGTTCCCCTGCTGGATGTTCTGGAATCGTAGCCCCATGGCTACTCTAGCAGTGGTCGAGAAGAATTTCTTCTTGAACTGGGTCTTGAACTGGTCCCAGGTGGCTCTACCTCTCGCGAACAACGTTTCATTCCTGAACCAGACTCCGGCTAAGTCTATCAGCAGAAATTCTGCTGCCTCGACCTGAAGGTCATCCGGCATCCTAACTCCCAGAAGCTTCCTCTCTACAGAATCTAGCCAGTCATCAGCTACTACTATGCCCTCAGTCCTTGAGAACTCCTTGGGATTCAGACCCATGAAGTCCTTGACCGTCCCCGCTCTCTGCCGTGGCTCTACATGTGGTGGGACCACGGGACGTCCCTCAGAACGCTCCATGCTCTGGCGGAGTAGGGTAGTCTGCTCCTGATGGGTTGTTAGGAACCCCTGGATCAGTGTGAGCAGCTGGGTCCCGTCGAGTGTGACAGAAGCCTGGGTGGGTATAGTGATAGGGGATGGTGGAAGTATCGGGTCCTGCCGGGCCTGGGATGTGGAAGGTGGTATCTGGGTCTGTGGATCTGTGGAGTGGGGGAATGTGGTAGGTAGAGGTGCATCAGTCAACCGGTCAGCTGACTGGACATGGAGGGCCCCATTCTCGGGGGTAACATACTGGGACGAGCGAGTAAGCACCATCTAAATTACACATAAAAGACTTATAAGGACTTATTTAAAGCAAGTAATCATATGCAAGAAAATCTAATTATAATAGCAAACATGTGATGCATTTCTTATGTTGTAATCCTAGTATTCCTCTAGGTGTTCTAAACGTCTTTCCTAATGTTGTCTAATTACCTTAAGTTCCTAATTGCAGGCATGCTTGGTACAATAACGTAACCAAACAGTTTAGTCAGGACCTGCATGGGCCACCACTAAAAACATGTCACGACCCGTTACCCAAATTGTTGGGCCGGGCCGAGCCATGTCCAGCCTACGCTTAAGATAAAGCGCAGTAAGCTGTTCTAGAGATAACAAGACAAGACTAAATGTGCTAACAGTTCTATAAGTGAAGAAGAATCATAAATGCTCCAAACACAAAAGTCGTCGTATATAGTAAAATATCCAAGTACAAGTGAACTGAAATGTAAACTGGATACATGTCCAGTTACAAAATGATATAGTCTAATACATGTCTACTCTCAAAAGTCTAAGTAAACAAAAGACAACTAGGCGAGGTTCCCCGCAGGAACATCCTCGTAAAGCAGAGCCGGGTCCTCGGCAGTAACTCCATAGTATGAGTCGCAGAGTAACTCCTCCTCAGTAAGGACACCTACAACGTTATCCTGTCAGGACGGGAGCAAGTACTAAATCTAGCAAACTAGCATATGAAATATGGAAATGAACATGAGAGGAATAACTGGAAAGCATGGCATCACATAGTCTATCATGGCAAGGACACATATGTCATAAAGACAGATGTATATGTAATGTTTAAAACTGTAGCAAGTACGTGATCGGTCAATAGATGTACAATGTACCGAGGTACAATGTAAATAAAATGTACATACGTACAAGTAAAACAAGCGATAGATGTACATACGTACAAATACAGCTGATGTGCCTACGACAAGGTATACATAAATGTCAACCTTGCTCGGTACGTACGTACGAGTAGGGGGGGCATGATCACGTACGCTACTAACAGTTTCTCCATAACCCATATTCTAAATCATGTGAGAGATACATCAAGACTGTTCTAAGCATGGTAGTAATGGAAAGTACAACATGTGACGTTTTAACTTGCTATCCCAAGGGTCAGCATTTAACATGGTGGGTTTTGCAGTTCATTTATGTAACAACATGTAAAGTTCGTAGAAAGTACTTGCCTCTAGCAAAGCAAAACAAAACAAGCTGCGATAACAGTGCTATGGATGTCCAGTAACTCGTCACTGTAGAAATAAATGCATAAACTTAGCTTTACACTAAGCTAAAACACTAGGACACTAACTGGTGCGACACGACTTGTGACTGGGCACCTAGCCAAAAATGATGACTTGGCACAGGAGACCAATGTGGGGTGACACACTATGTTAACTAACTTTCTAGGGTCTTTACACTAGTGAGGGTTGGGGTTCAACACGACTAAAACTCCAATTAACACAAAAAGCTACAAGTCGTAATTAATCAATAAATAAATCAAAAGATCATTTTGTTCTAACAATTATTGAAGTAGACAAAAAGCCTAGTTTTTCTTAAAGCAAAGTATCAAAGTGATCCTTATTAATCATAGAAATTTATTATAATTTTTTTGGAATTTATTAACCAGTACAAATATTTTATAAAAATCAGTTTTCCTAAGTATACAGAAAGTGAGTTTTGGTTTCATATGCCAAACTAGTGGCAAAACAGTAAATTAAATACTACAAAAATTATACTAAATTAGCTAACTTAACATAGTATCTAAAAACTATTTTTTCATAATTTTAGCAATACTTTAAGTATTTTTAGAAAATCAAAAATAGCAATGCACACAATAATTAATTATCTGCGTATTTTGTCCATGTATATAATTTGAACCAAAGTTCAAATACAGGACCCAAGGCCATGAATCAAGTCCAATATGACTTGTACAGGTCTTGAATGTGTGAAAACACATTTGAGCCCAAATACCCATGCTAGGCTTGGACACCAAATGGTTGCAGTAATTTAAATATACAAAAATACAAATTGATAAAAGTGCAAAGTAAATATTATTATTTTGATAAGGCAAAATTATACATAGTAGTTACAAAAGTATGACAACTTATTTTATAAAGATAATTTACACTAAGTAAAGTAAAACACATATATAAAAGTACATCTACAATATTTATATTATACATAATATATAGATATTTATAGCAAGGATATATATACATCCATATATTAAAAGTTACATATATATATATATATATATATATATATATATATATATATATATATATATATATATATATATATATATATATATATATATATATATATATGTAAGGAAAATAATTAATTTATAAAGTATATATATAATGTTTATATACAAATATATATATATATATATAGAAAACATTTGATAATAAAGTGTATAAATTAATATATATACACACATGATAAATATATACATATATACATATATAAATATAATTTACTAACTATAAAATATATACATATATACATATATACTGTTAAAACAGTATATATACATATATACTAATATATATATATATATATATATATATATATATATATATATATATATATATATATATATATATATATATACATATATATATATATATACATATATAAAAATAGCAAAAGAAAAAGAAAAGAAAAAGAAAAAGAAAAAAAGAAAAGGAAAAGAAAAAGAAACAACAGCACAGGGGGGCTCGAACCCGAGTCTCTGGAAGAGGAGGGGGGGGGTTTCTAAACTGTGCGGGCTGGCCAGTAGGCCAGTCCGGCCGGTCTGTTAGGGAAGGGGGTTTGATTAATTTATTTCAGTCTGGTTTTTAATGGGTCTAAACCCGAAAAGTCCATTCGTTGCGTCTCTGTGTCCAGACAGTTTAGTACACGAGTACACACGAGTCCTGTGTCCTGGACGTGCACGATGCGCACGAGTCCAGTTGGCCGTGTCCGAGCTTACCATTAGGTTCGTCGGGACCAGGCGAGTCCGTGTCCGCGTACACGTGACACAAATCGAAGGAAGGAGGGTGTGACACGTACGTGTCCAAAGTCGGGCTGCTGTCGAGGAGGCGATCGACGGCTGGGGGCGTCGGGACGGCGACGCTTGGGTGGCGATCGCTTCGTCTCGTCGGGACGAAGCTGTGGGTGGTGGTGGTGGTGGTCGATGAGGGTGTCGGGATGGCGAGATCGAGGCTTCGTCGGGGTTAGGGTTCCGGCGAAGTGTTTTTGGGGAAGAGTGGGGCGGTGGTGGTCGTCATGGGGTGTAGATCTAGGGTTTTAGGTCTGGGGGTCGATGGGGGTTTTATAGGGGGAGTTAAGGCGGTCGGGGCAGCCGGGAATGGCGGGGGCAGGGCGGCGTGGCGGTCGTCGGGACAGTCGGGGCAGTCGTCGGGGGTGGGTAGGTAGTTTAGCACTTAGGTCCTTAGGTTTTAGGTTATTTACAAATAGGTCCTAATCAGGTTAAAATGCAAATGATAATTTGCATTCCGCATTCAAAACAAATGGTAAATTACAAAATGCTATAAAAACAATTTAATAAATTGCATAACCATATTAAAACAATTCTAAATTTACAAAATGATATTAAAATATTTAAATAATTTGCAAAATGCTATTTTTGTATATTTAAAACTCATTAAAATTTATTTAAAAATTCTAGAAAAATTCCTAAAAATTCCTAATAATTATTTAAGGCTATAATTAACATTAAAAATTAATTAGCACTAATTTAACTAAAATTTGAAAACCAGGGGCTTACAAGTCTTCCCTCCTTGAAAAAATTTCGTCCTCGAAATTCACAAGGATTGAAAACCCAACTATATTCTATCATAGCAACCAATGCAACAAAAATGACTAAGGCTGCGATCGAAACTAACCTCTAAGGTATCAAGCGGGAACGGGTGGTTCCCCCGCAGCGGTTGGATCGAACAAGTAAGGGTATCTCTCCCTCATGTCCGACTCCCTCTCCCAAGTAGATTCACCTGGGGAGTGACGGCTCCAAGCTACTCGCACTAGGGGTATAACCTTGTTCCTCAGCCTCTTCTCTCTCCTGTCTAATATCTCCACTGGCTGCTCAGAAACTGTAAGGCTGGGTCTGACCTCCAACTCGGAGTGATCTAGCACATGACTGGGGTCTGGAACATATCTCCTCAGCTGAGATACATGAAATACATCGTAAACTCCTGCTAGATTGGGTGGAAGTGCAACCCTGTAAGCTACCTCTCCGATCCTGCCAAGTACCTCGAATGGCCCGATGTATCTGGGGCTCAGCTTCCCTCCTCGTCCGAACCGGATCGTCCCTCGAGTAGGTGATATCTTTACTAGCACCATATCACCGTCTGCGAACTCCATCGGCCTGCGACTAGCATCAGCCCAGTGTTTCTGCCTATCCTGAGCTACTCTGAGCCTGTCTCTGATCATCCCGACTTTCTCTGCTGCATCCGTGATCATCTCTGGTCCGAGCATAACTCTGTCTCCGACATCATCCCAAAAGAGCGGTGTGCGACATCGTCGTCCATATAGCGCCTCGAAAGGAGACATACCAATACTGGCCTGGTAGCTGTTATTGTATGAAAACTCTACCAAGTGCAGGTGGCTCTCCCATGATCCTCCGAAGTCCAGCACGCAAGTCCTCAGCATATCCTCCAGCGTCTGTATCGTCCTCTCGGACTGCCCATCTGTCTGTGGGTGGTACGCCGTACTGAACTTGAGCCTACTGCCCAACTCCTCCTGCAAGCACCTCCAGTAGTGGGATGTGAATCTACTGTCTCTGTCTGACACGATGCTCACCGGCACTCCGTGTAGGCGAACTATCTGCTGCATGTATAGCTCCGCCAACTTCTCGGTGGAAAGCCCCACCTTGAAGGGTATGAAGTGCGCACACTTCGTCAGCCTGTCTACAATAACCCAGATGGCATCCTTCTCTCCTTGGGAACGAGGAAGCCCTGAAACGAAGTCCATCGTAATATGTTCCCACTTCCACTCAGGAATGGGTAACGGCTGCAACAAACCAGCTGGCCTCTGGCGCTCCGCCTTGACCTGCTGGCAAACTAGGCATCTCGAGATAAAACGTGATACATCCCTCTTCATCCCGTGCCACCAAAGATGTTTCTGCAAGTCACGGTACATCTTATTAGCACCAGGATGAATAGAATATCTCGATCGGTGCACCTCCTGCAAAACTGCCTCTACTAGATCTCCCTTCGGCACGCACAATCGGCTGCCATGCCTCAGGGACCCATCCTCTGCTATAGTGAAGTCATCCAGCAATCCAGCTAATGCCTGGGGTCGAAGTCTGCGAAGGCTCTCATCTGTAGACTGTGCCTCCCTGATCTACTCCATCAAACCTGACTGAATGTCAAGCGCCATCATCTGTGTCACTGCTCCTGGCCGAACTAGCTCGATACCGAGCTTCTCCAGATCCTCCCATAAATGCCGATCAATCATCAAGTACCATGCCATCGGATGCCTGCTCAGCGCATCCGCCACTACATTTGCCTTCCCGGAATGATACTGTAAATCGATGTCGAAGTCCTTCATCAACTCCAACCATCGTCTTTGCCTCATGTTCAGCTCTTTCTACGTGAACACATACTTCAAGCTTTTGTGGTCAGTAAAGATTTCCACACGCTCTCCGTATAAGTAATGTTTCCATAACTTGAGTGCAAAGATCACCGCAGCTAACTCGAGGTCATGGGTAGGATAATTCCTCTCATGAGTCCGCAACTGCCTAGATGCATAAGCAATTACTTTCCCATGCTGCTGTAGAACACATCCTAGCCCCTTCCCAGAAGCATCGCTGAAAATGGTGAAACCTCCAGAACCTGAAGGTAAAGTCAGAACTGGAGCGGTCGTCAGCCTCCTCTTCAGCTCCTCAAATGCCGCCTGGCAGTCCTCTGACCAAATGTACTCTGCGTCCTTCCGCGTCAGCTTCGTCATGGGTTCAGCTATCCTAGCAAAGTCCTAGACGAACTTTCTGTAATAGCCTGCTAAACCCAGAAAGCTCCTGATCTCTGAAACTGACGTCGGAGCCTTCCACGTCTCAACTGCAGCAATCTTTCTGGGATCCACCGAGATTCCATCTCCAGTGACTACATGGCCGAGAAACTCCACTCGGTCTAAAAAGAACTCGCACTTCGGCAATTTGGCAAACAATCTCTCCTGTCTCAGAATCCCCAAAACTATCCGCAAGTGCTCTGCATGCTCCTCCGGCGTCTTCGAGTATATCAGGATGTCGTCGATAAACACTACGACGAACTTATCCAGATACTGGTGAAATGTCTTATTCATCAAGTTCATAAAGACAGCTGGCGCATTTGTGAGACCAAATGGCATCACCAGAAACTCGTACTGCCCGTACTTCGTATTGAACGCCGTCTTCTGGATGTCTGCTGGCCTAACCTTCACCTGGTGGTACCCGGATCTCAAATCTATCCTGGAAAACACCTTTGCCCCGCTCAATTGGTCGAACAAATCATCTATCCTGGGCAGAGAATATTTGTTCTTGATAGTGATGGCATTCAAGGCCCGGTAATCAATACACAACCGGACTGTACCATCCTTCTTAGGCACAAAGAGCACTGGTGCTCCCTATGGAGAAGCACTGGATCGAATGAAACCCTTTTTCAACAGGTCATCAATCTGCTCTTTCATCTCTATAGCCTCCTTGGGATTCACTCTATAGCAAGCCCGGGATACTGGTGATGAACCCGGCACTAGATCTATAGTGAACTCCACATCTCTGTCAGGCGGAAGTCTTGGAAGATCCTCTGGGAATACATCCATAAACTCCCTAATGATAGGGTGTGGCGGTACTGCATCCCCGACTGTAGCACAACAGTTCGGCTCTAGGCTGATCTCCGGCCCTGTCCTCCTGACACTGAATGGTGCTGTGCCTGGGGGACTGAACACAATACTACCCTCATGGCAATCTATAGATGCATGGGCATAGCTAAGCCAGTCCATCCCCAATATGATATCATAACCGGGGAGTGGCATCACAAAGAATCGCCCCTCAAACTCTCTTCCGGATATCATAATAGAGCATTTATAGCTAGCTCTAATAGGCACTGGTCCTCCTCCCGTCATTACTCTACTAATCTCCGTCGTAGGTGTGGATACTAAGTGATGTTCTTGCATAAACTCTAATGATAGGAAGCTATGAGATGCACCAGAATCAAACAAACGTAGAGCTAGAAAAGTATGCAAATAAACATGACCTGTAATGACGTCAGCTAAGTAATCCGGCTCCGAAACCTGCTCCGGCTCCGGCTCAATGGCTAGACTATAAACCCTCCCTGAGGTCCCTTTCCTGCTGCAGATGCTGCCCGAACCTCTGCTGCTGAGTCGGGAGCGGTCCTCTAGTCTTCGCTACTGGGCACTCCCGTATCATGTGGGTAGCAGACCCCAAAATAAGCACTGCTTCAACCTCTTCCTGCAGATGGAGTAATCGTGCCCTGGTCTTCCGCAGAAAGAACATATAACTCCCTTCTGCTGCTGCTGATGGGGTCCCGGGGCTCGAACTGGCGGGGTCTGATGATGTGGTGTAGGGACGGTAAGTCTGCTGGGGTGGCGTCGGCGCTTTTGCTGGAAAGCCTGACGCTTGGACGGTCCCTCATGATGTACAGGAGCCGGCCTCTTGCATGACAGAAGAGCTCCTCGATGCTCCGGGCTAACTCTAGGCTCTGGTAATAGTCAGTCGTACCGTTTGCCACTATAAGAATGCCAATGTCTGGAACTAGACCATGGCAAAACCTACTGGTCATCTCCTCTGGATCAGCAACCAGACTAGGAGCAAAACGGCTCAAGCGACTGAACTCTGCATAGTCGTCAACAGAACGGTTCCCCTGCTGGATGTTCTGGAATCGTAGCCCCATGGCTACTCTAGCAGTGGTCGAGAAGAATTTCTTCTTGAACTGGGTCTTGAACTGGTCCCAGGTGGCTCTACCTCTCGCGAACAACGTTTCATTCCTGAACCAGACTCCGGCTAAGTCTATCAGCAGAAATTCTGCTGCCTCGACCTGAAGGTCATCCGGCATCCTAACTCCCAGAAGCTTCCTCTCTACAGAATCTAGCCAGTCATCAGCTACTACTATGCCCTCAGTCCTTGAGAACTCCTTGGGATTCAGACCCATGAAGTCCTTGACCGTCCCCGCTCTCTGCCGTGGCTCTACATGTGGTGGGACCACGGGACGTCCCTCAGAACGCTCCATGCTCTGGCGGAGTAGGGTAGTCTGCTCCTGATGGGTTGTTAGGAACCCTGGATCAGTGTGAGCAGCTGGGTCCCGTCGAGTGTGACAGAAGCCTGGGTGGGTATAGTGATAGGGGATGGTGGAAGTATCGGGTCCTGCCGGGCCTGGGATGTGGAAGGTGGTATCTGGGTCTGTGGATCTGTGGAGTGGGGGAATGTGGTAGGTAGAGGTGCATCAGTCAACCGGTCAGCTGACTGGACATGGAGGGCCCCATTCTCGGGGGTAACATACTGGGACGAGCGAGTAAGCACCATCTAAATTACACATAAAAGACTTATAAGGACTTATTTAAAGCAAGTAATCATATGCAAGAAAATCTAATTATAATAGCAAACATGTGATGCATTTCTTATGTTGTAATCCTAGTATTCCTCTAGGTGTTCTAAACGTCTTTCCTAATGTTGTCTAATTACCTTAAGTTCCTAATTGCAGGCATGCTTGGTACAATAACGTAACCAAACAGTTTAGTCAGGACCTGCATGGGCCACCACTAAAAACATGTCACGACCCGTTACCCAAATTGGGGCCGGGCCGAGCCATGTCCAGCCTACGCTTAAGATAAAGCGCAGTAAGCTGTTCTAGAGATAACAAGACAAGACTAAATGTGCTAACAGTTCTATAAGTGAAGAAGAATCATAAATGCTCCAAACACAAAAGTCGTCGTATATAGTAAAATATCCAAGTACAAGTGAACTGAAATGTAAAACTGGATACATGTCCAGTTACAAAATGATATAGTCTAATACATGTCTACTCTCAAAAGTCTAAGTAAACAAAAGACAACTAGGCGAGGTTCCCCGCAGGAACATCCTCGTAAAGCAGAGCCGGGTCCTCGGCAGTAACTCCATAGTATGAGTCGCAGAGTAACTCCTCCTCAGTAAGGACACCTACAACGTTATCCTGTCAGGACGGGAGCAAGTACTAAATCTAGCAAACTAGCATATGAAATATGGAAATGAACATGAGAGGAATAACTGGAAAGCATGGCATCACATAGTCTATCATGGCAAGGACACATATGTCATAAAGACAGATGTATATGTAATGTTTAAAACTGTAGCAAGTACGTGATCGGTCAATAGATGTACAATGTACCGAGGTACAATGTAAATAAAATGTACATACGTACAAGTAAAACAAGCGATAGATGTACATACGTACAAATACAGCTGATGTGCCTACGACAAGGTATACATAAAATGTCAACCTTGCTCGGTACGTACGTACGAGTAGGGGGGGCATGATCACGTACGCTAAACAGTTTCTCCAACCCATATTCTAAATCATGTGAGATACATCAAGACTGTTCTAAGCATGGTAGTAATGGAAAGTACAACATGTGACGTTTTAACTTGCTATCCCAAGGGTCAGCATTTAACATGGTGGGTTTTGCAGTTCATTTATGTAACAACATGTAAAGTTCGTAGAAAGTACTTGCCTCTAGCAAAGCAAAACAAAACAAGCTGCGATAACAGTGCTATGGATGTCCAGTAACTCGTCACTGTAGAAATAAATGCATAAACTTAGCTTTACACTAAGCTAAAACACTAGGACACTAACTGGTGCGACACGACTTGTGACTGGGCACCTAGCCAAAAATGATGACTTGGCACAGGAGACCAATGTGGGGTGACACACTATGTTAACTAACTTTCTAGGGTCTTTACACTAGTGAGGGTTGGGGTTCAACACGACTAAAACTCCAATTAACACAAAAAGCTACAGTCGTAATTAATCAATAAATAAATCAAAAGATCATTTGTTCTAACAATTATTGAAGTAGACAAAAAGCCTAGTTTTCTTAAAGCAAAGTATCAAAGTGATCCTTATTAATCATAGAAATTTATTATAATTTTTTTGGAATTTTTAACCAGTACAAATATTTTATAAAAATCAGTTTTCCTAAGTATACAGAAAGTGAGTTTGGTTTCATATGCCAAACTAGTGGCAAAACAGTAAATTAAATACTACAAAAATTATACTAAATTAGCTAACTTAACATAGTATCTAAAAACTTTTTTCATAATTTTAGCAATACTTTAAGTATTTTTAGAAAATCAAAAATAGCAATGCACACAATAATTAATTATCTGCGTATTTTGTCCATGTATATAATTTGAACCAAAGTTCAAATACAGGACCCAAGGCCATGAATCAAGTCCAATATGACTTGTACAGGTCTTGAATGTGTGAAAACACATTTGAGCCCAAATACCCATGCTAGGCTTGGACACCAAATGGTTGCAGTAATTTAAATATACAAAATACAAATTGATAAAAGTGCAAAGTAAATATATTATTTTGATAAGGCAAAATTATACATAGTAGTTACAAAGTATGAAACTTATTTATAAAGATAATTTACACTAAGTAAAGTAAAACACATATATAAAAGTACATCTACAATATTTATATTATACAAAATATATAGATATTTATAGCAAGGATATATACATCCATATATTAAAAGTTACATATATATATATATATATATATATATATATATATATATATATATATATATTAATATTATAATAAATATATATATATATATGTAAGGAAAAAATTAATTTATAAAGTATATAATAATGTTATATACAAATATATAATATATATATAGAAAACATTTGATAATAAAGTGTATAAATTAATATATCACACATAAATATATACATATATACATATTAAATATAATTTACTAACTATAAATATACATATCTACATATATACTGTTAAAACAGTATATAGACATTATACTATAATATATATAATATATTACAATATATAAAAATAGCAAAAGAAAAGAAAAGAAAAAGAAAAAGAAAAAAAAGAAAAGGAAAAGAAAAAGAAACAACAGCACAGGGGGGCTCGAACCCGAGTCTCTGGAAGAGGAGGGGGGGGGTTTCTAAACTGTGCGGGCTGGCCAGTAGGCCAGTCGGCCGGTCTGTTAGAAGGGGGGTTTGATTAATTTATTTCAGTCTGGTTTTTATGGGTCTAAACCCGAAAAGTCCATTCGTTGCGTCTCTGTGTCCAGTTTAGTACACGAGTACACACGAGTCCTGTGTCCTGGACGTGCACGATGCGCACGAGTCCAGTTGGCCGTGTCCGAGCTTACCATTAGGTTCGGGGACCAGGCGAGTCCGTGTCCGCGTAACGTGACAAATCGAAGGAAGGAGGTGTGACACGTACGTGTCCAAAGTCGGGCTGCTGTCGAGGGAGGCGACGGCTGGGGGCGTCGGGACGGCGACGCTTGGGTGGCGATCGCTTCGTCTCGTGGGACGAAGCTGTGGTGGTGGTGGTGGTGGTCGATGAGGGTGTCGGGATGGCGAGATCGAGGCTTCGTCGGGGTTAGGGTTCCGGCGAAGTGTTTTTGGGGAAGAGTGGGGCGGTGGGGTCGTCATGGGGTGTAGATCTAGGGTTTAGGTCTGGGGGTCGATGGGGGTTTTATAGGGGGAGTTAAGGCGGTCGGGGGCAGGGGAATGGCGGGGGCAGGGCGGCTGGCGGTCGTCGGGACAGTCGGGGCAGTCGTCGGGGGTGGGTAGGTAGTTTAGCACTTAGGTCCTTAGGTTTAGGTTATTTACAAATAGGTCCTAATCAGGTTAAAATGCAAATGATAATTTGCATTCCGCATTCAAAACAAATGGTAAATTACAAAATGCTATAAAAACAATTTAATAAATTGCATAACCATATAAAACAATTCTAAAATTTACAAAATGATATTAAATATTTAAATAATTTGCAAAAATGCTATTTTTGTATATTTAAAACTCATTAAAATTTATTTAAAAATTCTAGAAAAATTCCTAAAATTCCTAATAATTATTAAGGCTATAATTAACATTAAAAATTAATTAGCACTAATTTAACTAAAATTTGAAAACCAGGGGCTTACAAGTCTTCCCTCCTTGAAAAAATTTCGTCCTCGAAATTCCAAGGATTGAAAACCCAACTATATTCTATCATAGCAACCAATGCAACAAAAATGACTAAGGCTGCGATCGAAACTAACCTCTAAGGTATCAAGCGGGAACGGGTGGTTCCCCCCCCAGCGGTGGATCGAACAAGTAAGGGTATCTCTCCCTCATGTCCGACTCCCTCTCCCAAGTAGATTCACTGGGGAGTGACGGCTCCAAGCTACTCGCACTAGGGGTATAACCTTGTTCCTCAGCCTCTTCTTCTCCTGTCTAATATCTCCACTGGCTGCTCAGAAACTGTAAGGCTGGGTCTGACCTCCAACTCGGAGTGATCTAGCACATGACTGGGGTCTGGAACATATCTCTCAGCTGAGATACATGAAAACATCGTAAATCCTGCTAGATTGGGTGGAAGTGCAACCCGTAAGCTACCTCTCCGATCCTGCCAAGTACCTCGAATGGCCCGATGTATCTGGGGCTCAGCTTCCCTCCTCGTCCGAACGGATCGTCCCTCGAGTAGGTGATATCTTTACTAGCACCATATCACCGTATGCGAACTCCATCGGCCTGCGACTAGCATCAGCCCAGTGTTTCTGCCTATCCTGAGCTACTCTCTGAGCCTGTCTCTGATCATCCCGACTTTCTCTGCTGCATCCGTGATCATCTCTGGTCCGAGCATAACTCTGTCTCCGACATCATCCCAAAAAGAGCGGTGTGCGACATCGTCGTCCATATAGCGCCTCGAAAGGAGACATACCAATACTGGCCTGGTAGCTGTTATTGTATGAAAACTCTACCAAGTGCAGGTGGCTCTCCCATGATCCTCGAAGTCCAGCACGCAAGTCCTCAGCATATCCTCCAGCGTCTGTATCGTCCTCTCGGACTGCCCATCTGTCTGTGGGTGGTACGCCGTACTGAAACTTGAGCCTACTGCCCAACTCCTCCTGCAAGCACCTCCAGTAGTGGGATGTGAATCTACTGTCTCTGTCTGACACGATGCTCACCGGCACTCCGTGTAGGCGAACTATTGCTGCATGTATAGCTCCGCCAACTTCTCGGTGGAAAGCCCCACCTTGAAGGGTATGAAGTGCGCACACTTCGTCAGCCTGTCTACAATAACCAGATGGCATCCTTCTCTCCTTGGGAACGAGGAAGCCTGAAACGAAGTCCATCGTAATATGTTCCCACTTCCACTCAGGAATGGGTAACGGCTGCAACAAACCAGCTGGCCTCTGGCGCTCCGCCTTGACCTGCTGGCAAACTAGGCATCTCGAGATAAACGTGATACATCCCTCTTCATCCCGTGCCACCAAAGATGTTTCTGCAAGTCACGGTACATTATTTTAGCACCAGGATGAAAGAATATCTCGATCGGTGCACCTCCTGCAAAAACTGCCTTACTAGATCTCCCTTCGGCACGCACAATCGGCTGCCATGCCTCAGGGACCCATCCTCTGCTATAGTGAAGTCATCCAGCAATCCAGCTAATGCCTGGGGTCGAAGTCTGCGAAGGCTCTCATCTGTAGACTGTGCCTCCCTGATCTACTCCATCAACCTGACTGAATGTCAAGCGCCATCATCTGTGTCACTGCTCCTGGCCGAACTAGCTCGATACCGAGCTTCTCCAGATCTCCCATAAATGCCGATCAATCATCAAGTACCATGCCATCGGATGCCTGCTCAGCGCATCCGCCACTACATTTGCCTTCCCGGAATGATACTGTAAATCGATGTCGAAGTCCTTCATCAACTCCAACCATCGTCTTTGCCTCATGTTCAGCTCTTTCTACGTGAACACATACTTCAAGCTTTTGTGGTCAGTAAAGATTTCCACACGCTCTCCGTATAAGTAATGTTTCCATAACTTGAGTGCAAAGATCACGCAGCTAACGAGGGGTCATGGGTAGGATAATTCCTCTCATGAGTCCGCAACTGCCTAGATGCATAAGCAATTACTTTCCCATGCTGCTGTAGAACACATCCTAGCCCCTTCCCAGAAGCATCGCTGAAAATGGTGAAACCTCCAGAACCTGAAGGTAAAGTCAGAACTGGAGCGGTCGTCAGCCTCTTCAGCTCCTCAAATGCCGCCTGGCAGTCCTCTGACCAAATGTACTCTGCGTCCTTCCGCGTCAGCTTCGTCATGGGTTCAGCTATCCTAGCAAAGTCCTAGACGAACTTTCTGTAATAGCCTGCTAAACCCAGAAAGCTCCTGATCTCTGAAACTGACGTCGGAGCCTTCCACGTCTCAACTGCAGCAATCTTTCTGGGATCCACCGAGATTCCATCTCCAGTGACTACATGGCCGAGAAAACTCCACTCGGTCTAAAAAGAACTCGCACTTCGGCAATTGGCAAACAATCTTCCTCTCAGAATCCCCAAAACTATCCGCAAGTGCTCTGCATGCTCCTCCGGCGTCTTCGAGTATATCAGGATGTCGTCGATAACACTACGACGAACTTATCCAGAATGGTGAAATGTCTTATTCATCAAGTTCATAAAGACAGCTGGCGCATTTGTGAGACCAAATGGCATCACAGAAACTCGTACTGCCCGTACTTCGTATTGAACGGTTATCTGGATTGTCTGCGGCCTAACCTTCACTGGTGGTACCCGGATCTCAAATCTATCCTGGAAAACACCTTTGCCCCGCTCAATGGTCGAACAAAAATCATCTATCCTGGGCAGAGAATATTTGTTCTTGATTGTAGTGATGGCATTCAAGGCCCGGTATCAATACACAACGGACTGTACCATCCTTCTTAGGCACAAAGAGCACTGGTGCTCCTATGGAGAAGCACTGGATCGAATGAAACCCTTTTCAACAGGTCATCAATCTGCTCTTTCATCTCTATAGCCTCCTTGGGATTCACTCTATAGCAAGCCCGGGATACTGGTGAGAACCCGGCACTAGATCTATAGTGAACTCCACATCTCTGTCAGGCGGAAGTCTTGGAGATCCTCTGGGCAATAATCCATAAACTCCCTAATGATAGGGTGTGGCGGTACTGCATCCCCGACTGTAGCACAAAGTTCGGCTCTAGGCTGATCTCCGGCCCTGTCCTATGACACTGAATGGTGCTG